>JAWDJD010000001.1:185965000-186532500 GCA_035047305.1 Bradypodion pumilum | reverse complement strand
GGGAATTGAAGGTCATGGCCTTTTTGAAACAAGCAGGGTCTGGCGCTCTAAAAATTGACGGGAGTGATTTAGAGGTTTATAATGATATTTCGATCACAGTATGCGGCTGGAGATATAAGATGAAACCAGTTACAAAACTTCTGATTACAAAAGGGATAAAATACAATTGGCGATTTCCGCAACAATTAAGATTTTTTTACGACAAAAAGATGCAGGTTATTGATGCTGAGACTGATGCTTTGGAATTTTTGAGTTTGATTGATTTGGTTAAGGTGGTTGGCTTTGAGAAAGGACCTGTTGGCTTCCAGTGCTATAAGAAGAGAATTTAATGGTGCAGAGGAGGGTGGTGCCACGGGAGGAGAACAGCCTAGTACAGTTGAGGAGGCGTTGACACTGATAGTGGTGGAGGAAGAAGAAGGAAATGGTTAAAAGAGTTAAATAGCTATTTAGAAATATATAAGATGCGCTAGAGGGAAAGATGTACATCTGGCATGTCCCCCCCCCCCCTCCTCCCTTTGGAAGACGAAGGTGATTGTTTTGTGAGGAAATTGAGGAGGGTAAAGATGAATGTTTTTTGTTTTTCTTTTTTTAGTAGTATTTTCTTTTGTGGTTGTGTAGTGTACTGTAGTTTATTAGGTAGCACGCCCATTGGAGGATTCGGATGTGATAGAAATGGAGGTGATATAATCAATAATGAGGGTAATTAAAGTGTTAACATGGAATGTAAAAGGTACAGGATCTGTTATTAAGAGGAAGAGAATAGAATCAGCTATGAGAAAAGATAGACCTGATATACTTTTTTTTACAGGAAACCCATCAAAAATATCAAAATTCAAATAGAATTTTTCTAGGTTGGATGCAGCACTATGAGAAATCATATGGCATATCTAAAGCTAGAGGTGTTGCAATCTTAATTTCGTCTAGACTGGGGTTTGAGATAACAAAATCTATTGCAGACCCAGAAGGCAGATATTTGATAATAAAAGGGAAATTGGAGGACGAAGAGATAACTCTGGTTAATATATATGCTCCGAATGAACATCAATATGAATTTCTTGAAAAGATGTGAAAAATTTTGGAAAAAGAATTACCAACGAGGATGATTGTGGCTGGGGACTTTAATTTAGTAAGATCAAATTTGGATTGCACAAACATTTCAAGGTGTGGAAAAGGAACTAAAAGCCAGATTTTGGACAATTGGTTGATGGCTTTGAAAGATTCATGGAGAGAACTTAAGGGGTCAGAAAGGGCATACTCATATTTTTCACATGTTTACAACTCATACTCCCGAATAGATTATGTATTTGTATCTGAAAAGATGATCAAAAATTTAGAGGAAATGGAAATTGGAATTTTTAAGGAGTCTGACCATGCCAAAGTTGTTTTGGAACTGAAACTAGAAAGTGAAAGTAGAGGGAGAAAGATTTGGAGATACGATGTAAATCTATTGAAAGATCAAAGGGTCAAGGCTCAAATTACTGAAAATTGGAAGGATATTTGGTAATTGAATGACAATGATGAAGTAAGTTTTAACATGGTCTGGGATGCCATAAAGTCGGTTTTTAGAGGAGAATGTATTAAATTGGCAAGCAGCAGATATAAGGATTATAAATTGGCACAGACTAAAATTGAAGAGGAGATAAAGCAGTTACAGGAGGAACATTCAAGGACAAAGGATAATAAGGTTTTTGCAAATTTACAAAGACTTAAAACTGAAGTGGTAGGCAAAGATATAGAAAAGGTTAAAAGAAATTTGGTGTATTTGAAAAGAGAATGTTTTGAATTTAGTAATAAAAGTTTGAAATTTTTAGCAAAAGCAGCAAAAGATAAGCGGGTAAAAAGGGAAATTGGAGTTTGAATGATAAACAAGGGGTAAGATATAATAAGAATAAGGATAAATGAAAGATTGTGAAGGATTTTTATCAAGCTTTGTATGCAAAAAAAAGAAATAGATGAGGGAAAGCTTAAACAGCAATTAGAGAAACAAATAGTCAATGGAATAAAACAGGAGCATAAAGAAAGAATGGAAGATCAAGTATCGGAAAAAGAGGTAAGGGAGGTGATAGGAAGATTGAAACTGGGGAAGGCCCCAGGAGAAGATGGATTGCCGGCTGATTTTTATAAGGAATTTAAAGATATAGTGGCACCAAAATTAGTAAAATTATAAAATCATATACTGGATGGAGGCCAAATCCCGACTTCATGGCACAGGACCACAATTGTGTTATTGCCAAAACCTGGTAAGAATTTAGAAAAGGTAGAATCTTATAGACCTATCTCATTGATAAATCAAGATGCCAAGATCTTCACCGCGATATTAGCTAACCGTTTAAATAATTTCATGGGTAACTATGTAAATGTGGACCAAGTAGGCTTTTTGAAGGGGTGCCATATGGCAGACCTGACTAGAAGAGTGGTGGATTTAATAGATGTTGTGAGTCAAACAAAAGAAAAAGTGGGATTAATTTCACTGGATATATTTAAAGCATTTGACTCATTGCAATGGATTTCAATTAAAGAAATAATTAAATGTTATGGATTTGGTGATAAATTTAGAAGAATAATAGATCAACTGTATCATCAAGGCACAGCAACTGTCAGAGTCAATGATGACTACACAGATGAAATAAAGTTGGAAGCAGGTACAAGGCAGGGCTGTCCCTTATCACCAATTTTGTTTATTATGGCCATGGAGATTCTAGCAAAAGCTATAAGAGATGATGGAAACATAGAAGGGATTATGGAAAATAAAATAATTATGTATGCAGATGACACAATGTTAACTGTAAAACACCCTGAGAGGGCAATGGAGAAAATTAGATTACAACTACAGGACTTTACCGGCCTTAAAATAAACTGGGACAAATCTGAAATGATACTGTGCAATGTAGGAGAAGAAGATAGGGAGAAGATAATTGGGAGAAGTAATATTCAAATTAAAGATAAACTGAAGTACTTGGTTATAGTTATATCTAATAGATTGGAAGATCTTAAAAGATTAAATTATGATAGTTTAAAGATGGAGATTTCAAAAATTGAAATTGTCATGGTTTGGGAGAATAGCGCTTATTAAAATGATGGTGTTACCCAAAATCATTTTTTTATTTGATGCATTAGCAATTCAATTGAAGGACAAAGAAATTAACAACTTTCAAAAAATGATTAACAGTTTTTGTAATGGTGGAAAGAGGCCTAGGATATCTAAGAAATTATGGTACTTACCCCAGAAGGAAGTTGGTTTGGGATTACCAAACTTGAGGGGATACTTCCGAGCCTTTCAAATTAAGAATGTGGTGAAAATCTTGGCAAGAGAAAAGACAATATGGGAGGAAATTGAGATGAAGGATTATAGATACACCGGTAAAATGGTTTTTTGGGGGGAGAATATGGGAAAATTAGATACTAAAAGTACTATGATGAAGGGATTAATGAGTGTTTGGAAAAAAGTTAAAAAGGTTCTGGCCCCGAACCTCTCTCCAATTATGGAACTTTTAGATATGATGGGTTTCCCGATTAAAATAGATAGTGTAGTAAAAGAAATTTTGGATAAGAATGGAATTTTTCTATTGAAAGATTGGTTGAAGGTCTGTAGTGAAATTAATGGCAGAACTAGCCTCTTTAAACAATTAAAATTGAACTGGTTTCAAATATTGAAAATTAATAAATGGAACGATAGGTATAGGATGGAATATGGTAGGGAAAGAGACAGGACGGAATTTGAGGACTTGGTTTTGAAAATAAGGAAAGGAGAAAGAACCACTAAAGGCTTAGTTAGTAAATTATATTCTTTATTAAACAAAGAGAGCGATCCACAAGAAAATTTGATATCAATTTGGGAGGAAGAGCTGAAAATAAAGATAGATAAAGCTATATGGAAAAATAAATGGAAGAAGAGAATAATGAGAACTATGTCAGTCAGGATAAAAGAACATAATTTTAAAATGTTATGGAGATGGTACTTGACCCCAGTGAGGTTACACCAGATGGATAACAAAAAAGATAGGATGTGTTGGAGGTGTAAAGATACAGTGGGGTCTTATGAGCATATGTGGTGGAGTTGTAAGGTCGTAAATGATTTTTGGAAAAGAATTGAAAAGAAATGAGTGAAATAATGAGCCAGAGAATTAAACTGGGGTCGGGTACCATCATGCTAACAAATGTGGAATCTATTTGTCATGACAAAGATGACAGAGAATTATTAGAAATAATGCTTACAACGGGAAGACAATGTATAGTTAGAAATTGGAAAAATGATATAATTATACAGATTGAAGAATGGTACCAAGAAATGTGGAATTTAGCATTGAATGACAAATTAACTTGGGAAATAAAACAAAAAAGAGATAACCTAAAACAGAATAGATTTTGGAATATTTGGAGGCCTTTTGTAGATCATGCAATTAAGGGAGATAAAAGTAACAGGCCTGTACCGGACCAAAGTAGTTTTTGGATGTAATATACTGTGGTTTCCGAGGTCCTCCAGGGCACATTATACTATCACAGGGTGTTTAAATATGTTATTTGTTTGTTCTATCCTGGAGAACAATGCTCTGTACTATTAGGATAGGTTTTTATTTCCCTGTTTAATTCTGTTTTCATTTTATGTATTTTTCATGGTTGTATTAAGTATTTTGTTTGTTGTGTATGATAAAAATAATAAAATATATATTCAAAAAAAAAGAAAAAATGAAACTTTTAAAAATGTGCAATATGAAAATATGAAAAATATGAAAAATAGCCATCTGACCGAAATAGGTTCTAGGTCACCAAGGGATCAGAGATTCAAGAAACTGGGATAATATCTGTTCTGAGTCAAATAGCCTAATTTATTTCCTCATCAGTTTGGAACTTTGAAAGGGCCTTTATTGCCCTTGGCTTGCTTACTTGGTTCAAAACTCCATGGCTAACATCCAAAAAACTATTTTAGGTTCACACCCACTGGAATGTTTGACTCCTACTCCCCCACTTTGAACTACTGATCCCCTTACATATCGCAAACATTTTGCTCAATTACAAAAGCAGTTTACCATTCACAAGAGGAAGCTGCTGTTTGAAAAATCTTGTTCTGAAAGCTCCTTGACCTCAGAGAGGCCCTTCTCTGCTTCCTTCAATTCTGGCCATTTATTTATTGTATAATGAACTTCAGTTGTCTACATTAATGTTGATATATACAGTAAGAACAAATTGTCCATCTCAAGTTCCTAGTTGGAGTTCCACATCCAGGTTTGAAAGCCATTGAAGGGCTTCGTCTGTGGCACTATGCAAGTCTGGCCATATACACTCCCAAATGTGGATGTGGATACTAAAGTAAGCTTATAGAGAGATGAGATGACTGACAAGTTCACTGGCTTTGCATTTTAATACCAGATAATCCAATCTGTACCACAAGGAACCAGAAATTCAGCCAAACATAGTTTGTGGTCAATTTGTATACTTCTTAAATTAGAATTAGCTGCTCAGAACAAGAAAATTAACTTTAAAATATGTTTGAATTTTTTTATGCAAACACACTTTACTTAATGGAAAATGTACACAAAATGGCATGCATTTAAAAGTTGCATCAGAAATATTGGAAAATGCATATGAATTACATACGAATTTCTGTGCGGGGGAGAAAAGAGCTTAGCTTGAGTTTCATAGTTCGGCACATTCCTATGTATATAAGTGCATACTATTAAATTTCAGAGGGCTAGTTCTCTTATTAAGAACCAGTCCACCTACCAACATTTTCAGGAGATGAATATATCATCATCTTTGGAGATCTGCTTGATTGGCATGTGGGAGAAGAATTTCTCCTGTCTTTTCCCAGGTTGTGGGATGTGCTGTCAGTTGTGATTAATTTCCATTTTCACTAGTTTTCCTGTTCATTGCCAAAAAGGAAGATAGGCACCAAAAAGGGAGAAAGGACAAAAGAGGAACCAATTTACATATGTAATTGTACCCCCTTTTACAATTATTAAGAGCAATGAACATGGCAAAGGAGAAATTCCTTTTAACATTTATTTAACATATGTAGATATAAGTTGATATGGTTTAACTGTTTCAAAACAGGTACAAAGTACAGTGGTACCTCAGATAAAGTCCAATTCGCATAAAGTCTGATTCAGATAAAGTCGCGGTTTTCATGCACACGCGATGCATCTCATAATGTCCAAAAATGCTAAATAATGGATGTTATCCGAGGTATTTGGTATAGGAACCTCGGATAAAGTCCATTTTTGGACGTTATCCGATGCATCGCCCATTTGATTTGGATAAACTCCAAAATCAGATAAAGTCCAAACTTGTGGAACGAAGTGTGGACTTTATCTGAGGTTCTACTGTATATGAAATACTTATTGTGTATATGGATTGCTTGACAGTAAATATGGTACATAGCACTTGTTACTTAGATTAATACAATGTAACAGACTAGCTTAATATGTCTATAATTTTAGCAGAAATATGAAATATAATTGAATTGAATTGTTTATTTATACCCCTCTCTTCTAGTGCCCGCACCACTCAGAGCAGCTTCCAACAATAAATAATACATAATATACAGTGCAAACATAATAAAAATACAGTGCAATACATAATAAGTATAATCATATATAATCATATAATATTCAAATACAAAATACACAATACAGTACAATTAAAAATGTAGTTACAAGGTTACATAATCACAAAATACAGCAATACAAAAATTCAAAAATAAGCATCACAATGCAATACAATCGGTACAATCACAATATGTCAACATTATACATCATACATCAGCACAATAATATAACATCAACAAAAATATCAAACAACAAGTAATAAACCGTCCTCTGCCCTCACGTCCCCTATAGACATTACAGAGCCCAGGGCTCAATGCACTTGCGGAGCACAGGGCTCAACGTCCTTACGGAGCCCGGATGGTGGGGATGCAGCTTTTAAAGTCCTCTCCATCACAAGGTCAGGTGTTGCTCCTTCCCTCCAACCAGCCAGGCTGGGGAAGGGGGCTGATGTTACTAGCTGATTACTAGCTGATTACCCGGCCTTGTCCAGGGTTTTTTTTTTTTTTACCGTAGGCCAGCCTTTCCCATGGGAACCTCATGGTGTGTGTGTGGGTCACTCCTGCCTCCCTTCCTCTGTCTCTCTCTTCCCTCACCCGTCCTGCTTCTCCGTCGACAGTCTGCCGTTATCCTTCCCATACATGTGTTCCCTTTGCATCCCTAACTGGGACTGTGACATTAGCCAGCTTAATTACATCATGATGATGTCACAATCTGGTGACCTACCTGGGGCTATGACATTAGCATCACTATGACATCACTTGGACACACACACACACACCCTCCTGTCGAGTATACTTTCCTCTGCAGATCAATTTAGGGGCATACATCCCGACATGGGCTGCTGGACCCCCGCAATGGCACTCTTGCAGGCGCTAGGTAGGCGTGTGCCAAGTTACAGCACGATTGATGCAGGAGTGTGGATTTGTATAGAAAACAAAGAAGAGAGTAAACAGCAAAGAAAACATGTAGTTTCTCCAACGTAATGCACTAGGACCTAACTTTAATCAAGGTTGCAAGGTTAATCAAAAAGAAAGTTAAAACATGCTGGCTAGAAATAGCTGCTAACAGTACTTACTGCATTTAACAGCACATATTGTACTAACAACAAAGAGAAAACTATTATTCAAGGCAAATATGACACTTTCAATTTCATCATCATGTCCATGATGGGGCATGCTTGCTTCTTATGTTAACAGGGAGAGAAAATAGGAAACAGTATGACATTTCCTCACTTTCAATACATGCACTCTGTTATTTAGTTAAGAAAAGTGAACACTGACTAATTCACAGAAAGTAAACAAAATGAGAGAACACTTAAAAGACTTAATGTTTCAATACTTGAACTTTAAAGAAAGCATTGAACTTATGTTATTTAAATCAGAATGGATCAGCATTGTAGAATGTAAAAGAAAACTGAAACAATTAGGCGAATTAAAATAATGGTGTCTTTATTTCAGAGATACCTTCTTATCTATTAGTTAGGACACTTACCCTTTCTTGGCAGCATGCCCAGGCTTCCTGTGCACACTCTGAAAATATGTACATACAAATACAAAATTAGAAAATATTTCAATTTATTAAAAACAGAATTACAGTGCATATCGCTTCAGTGGAGAAGACTATGCCCAAATGATTTGGGTTTGGCCTGTGTCTCTTTCTGTCCATGTCCATGCTGTGGCTGCATCTTCAAGGTCACTGGTCACCTCATCATTACTGTTGACCTTTAAATAGGCCTAGAAGGACCCTATGGATCATCAAGTCTAGCCTCTGTCAAGGAGACACAGTGGGGAATCGAACTCCCAAGCACTGGCTCCACAGCCAGATACCTAAACCACTTAGCTATCTAGTGTTCCTTTTGTTTTAGGAATGTTTACTAACCTCTATTACAATTTTTGTATAGTGAAAAGTTTTGAATGTACTGTAATTGTATGTAGAATTTGTTTTAATCATGCATTTTTCTTCTTGACTAGCAGTCCTATGTTTTCATTATGTTTGCTAAGAAGTCCAGAAGTGACATGTTTCTTTAAAGCAAATAAAGGGGGTCAGTGGGCAAAAACATTATCTCCACCAAGTGGCAAAACATGCTTCAGATTCTTAGTCAACTTGGGGAGAAGTGCTCTGTCTTGATCACATGACATTTTGGCATCACCCAAATACAAGATGTCACAGCCTGCAACTTCCACCAACTTGGCAGCTTGTCCTGTTTTGTCTATAGGAAGGCATTTAGCTGAAGACCAAATAAGTGCTACCTTGCTTAATGTTCTACCATTCCACAGAAAATTTTGGTGACCCAGATGTCTTCTTGACTATAAACACATACAGTACTTGTAAAAATAGTGTGGTATGACAAGGTAGACACTTGCAATTTAGCAGGAAACATTCTTATGGATACATGTTGAGGGGAATGAAGTGGAGAAGATGAAACTTAGTGCAAAAATGTGCTAGAATGTTAGGGATATACAGTTTATTTCACTACCTCAGTTTCCCCCAAGAAATGCGTAATTGTTCAGAAGGTTTTTGCCATGGGCACTGAGATAAAGGTGACTCTTTCTTGCATTTAGATCCACATGGGCATCTTCATTTAGACCAGGGGTTCTCAACCGATGGCCCATGGGCCAGACCCAACCCATGGCACCACTTCATGTGGCCCATGCCGCTGTCAGAAGAGGAAACGGACACATTTACGACAGCCATAAATGTGCCTGTGGCTGTTGTAAACGCGTTTACGACAGCTGTAGACACCTTTTATGGCAGCATTCACAGAGGGGGGAACCATTACTCCAGCCTGTGGCTTTAAAAGGTTGAGAACCCCTGATTTAGGCCATAGGTGACAAAATGTTTGCCTATGGTGCAGTAACCCAGGTGCTGCCTTTAATCTGCACTGACTGGCTTAGTAAATTTGAAGCTGATGAGGAATAGCAGGGAACGAAACAGAAAGAGCTTTGTTGAAGATTCAGATAGCTTCAACTGAATATTTGTCAAAGTTGGCCTAAAAGCTACAAAACAGGTCCAGCTTCACATTGTGATGGCCATACTAGGTCACTGTGCTTCTTATGAAGGCCATTGTTTACACTGAAACCTCAGACCGATAGTAAGCCATTTTCATACAATTATGGTACAGCAGATTTCATGTCACTGCTGTGCTGGTTGCAGTTGGCATTTTTGTGCCATACAGATATCCCCAAAATGTTAGTACTTCATATGGATTATTATTATTATTATTATTATTATTATTATTATTATTATTATTATTATTATTATTATTATTATTATTATTATTATTATTATTATTATTATTATTATTATTATTATTATTATTATTATTATTATTATTATTATTATTATAGCCAATTACCAGGCCTTGCTCAGTTTTTCCCCCCATATATGTGTCCGGCCACCTGTGTCAGGCCCCTGCTCAGCTCAATTACATCACAATGATGTCACAATAGGGTGACCTACTTGGGCTTTCACTATGGATACTATCACTGGGACACACACACACCCTCCTGTCGAGTATACTTCCTTTTGCTGATCAATTTAAGGGCATACACCTCCCCATGGGGCTCATGACCCTCACAGTGACCATCCAGCACACCCAAGGTAAGTGTGTGCCATGTTACAGTGCGATCGGTGCAGGGGTGTAGATTTGTGTTCATCACATACAAGAGGACACCTCTGCTTTATATATATAGATTTGCATTTGAATGCCGCCAACTCGACAATGTGACTCTGGGTGGCTCACAGAATGGTACAGCATCTGATACACATTATACATATCATATCAGGAAATATACATATCACAATACAATAAAATACAATAAATAACTTACAGTATCATATAAATCATAACATCATAAAGCACAACCATTATAAAACATTGAGAAAAAATAAGAAAGTCATTCATTTGAAAAAGTCCCACAAATTGTTTGCCAGAGAGCCAAGGCCTAGGCTGGCCAGAGGGTGATGTTTGGTCCCCAGTCCTAATGCCAGTTCTTCACACCGTGCATCGCACATTCTTCACATCGCACATTCATGTCCATCCCAGCAGCCAAGTCCACGGCATAAATGGCCCAAATATTTTCATAAGCCTAATGGAAGAATGGATCATATTTTCTTTCCCAACTGTTTGTGATGTCCTGAGGAATTAGGGATAATTATTCCTCTAAACCAGCCAACACATTTATGGTTTCTATGGTAATCCCATCCATCTGGAGACTGTATATTTGTAGTTGGCTGGATAGTGGTTTAGGTATTTGGGTGTGGAACCAGAGATTGAGAGTTTAATTCTCAACTGTGTCTCTAAGGCAAATAAAGGTAAATAAAACAAAAAAGACAAAAATGTTGTTGCACCTTAAAGACTAATTATTATATTTTAATATTAGCTATTGTGGATCAAGTCCACATCCAACAAAGTGGACTTGATCCACAAAAGCTATTAAAATAGTACTTAATCTTTAAGGTGCTGCAACATTTTGATTGTGTGGGCCACAGTAATCTGTGGCAAGTCCTTAAAGAGATGGGAGCACCAGGCCACCTCACCTGTCTTCTGAGAAATCTGTATGTGGGTCAAGAAGCAACAGTTAGGACAGGATACAGAACAAGTGATTGGTTTAGAATAGGGAAAGGAGTATGACAAGGCTGTATTTTGTCACCCTGTTTATTTAACTTATATGCAGAGTATATCATGGCAAATGCTGCACAAATTGGAATTAAGATTGCAGGGAGAAATATCAACAACCTGAGATAGGCAGATGACACTACCCTGACAGAAAGTAAAGAAGATCTAAAGAGCCTCTTGATGAGGGTGAAAGAGGAGAGTGCAAAAGCTGGTCTGGAAAGTTAACATCAAAAAACCCAAGATCTTGGCATCTGGCCCCATCATTCCCTGGCAAATAGAAGGAGAAGAAATGAAAGCAGTGACAGACTTCACCTTCTTGGGATCTAAGGTCACTGCAGATGGTAACTGCAGCCATGAAATAAAAAGATGCTTACTTCTTGAGAAGCAAGCTGTGGCAAACCTAGGCAGCATAATAAAAGTAGAGACATTACCCTGCCAACAAAAGTCCACATAGTCAAAGCAATGGTATTCCCAGTAGTAATGTATGGTTGTGAGAGCTGGACCATAAGGAAAGCTGAGCGCAGAAGAATAGATGCCTTTGAACTGTGGTGCTGGAGGAGACTCTTGAGAATCCCCTGGACTGCAAGGAAATTAAATCAGTCAATCCTAAAGGAAATAAATCCTGACTGCTCCTTGGAAGGACAAATACTGAAGCTGAAGCTCAAGTCCCTTGGCCACCAAATGAGAAGAAAGGACTCACTGGAGAAGGCCCTGATGCTAGGAAAGATTGAATGCAAAAGGAGAAGGGGACAACAGAGGATGAGATGGCTAGATGGCATCATTGACACAGTGGGCGTAGAGCTGGGCCAACTACGGTGGATGGCAGATGACAGAGGAGCCTGGTGTTCAGTGGTCCATGGGTTTGCAAAGGGTCGGACTCGACTGTGTGACTAAACAACAATAACAACAACAACACCGCCGCCGCGTTGCCTGCCCCGGGACCCACTTCATCGGCCCGGGGATGCGGGGCAGCTGCGTCGCCCACGCCCCTCCCGTGCTTGAGCCAGGAGGGGTTGAAAAGGAGCAGACGCCGGACTTGCCGCTACCGCCGCCGCGTTGCCTGCCCCGGGACCCACTTCTTCAGCCCGGGGATGCGGGGCAGCTGCGTCGCCCACGCCCCTCCCATGCTTGAGCCAGGAGGGGTTGAAAAGGAGCAGACGCCGGACTTGCTGCTACCGCCGCCGCGTTGCCTGCCCCGGGACCCACTTCATCGGCCCGGGGATGCGGGGCAGCTGCGTTGCCCACACCCCTCCCGTGCTTGAGCCAGGAGGGGTTGAAAAGGAGCAGACGCCGGACTTGCCGCTACCGCCGCCGCGTTGCCTGCCCCGGGACCCATTTCATTGGCCCGGGGAAGTGGGGCAGCTGCGTATGAACTTTGTTTAAGTGTATGCAGTATTTTTTCTTTTTTCTTTTTTGAATTGTATTTTGTAATTTTGAAACTGTGTAATTTTCTATGATATGTTGTGAAGCCGCCCTGAGTCGGCTTAGTGCTGAGTTGGGCGGGGTACAAATTAAATTGATTGATTGATTGATTGAACATTTGTGTCTTTTTTGTTTTGTTTATCATCTGATAATACTGGAAAGGTACAGCAGAACATAGCTTTGTCAAGATATGATTCAGAAAGTTAACACAGATAGCTGAAGGAAGTTAGTAGTCTGTAGTAAAGTATATGAAAAGAAATCTGTAGTAATTAGAATAGGTGTATGAGGATTGAGAACCTATAAAATAATTACTTTGAACTTTAAATTCTGAAGAAATATATTTAGATCTTATTGTTATTTTAAGTCTTATTGTTTATGCCGAAGAACCTACCAATCCCTTTACATCTATTACCTATAGGCTGTAAATGAAATTTTGTTTGATTGCTTGAACCAATCTCTTTCTGCCATTTGTTTTGCATGGAACCAAAAAAAAGGAACTCAGACTACTAGCAAAAAAATATTCACTTCTGCCAGATAAAGCTATTTTTACCATTAGGATTTTAGGTTTTTAAAAGGTATGTAAATCAGCTTGAGTGATGTCTGTGACAGCCTGAAAGTCTGACACAGCTAGTATAAAAAATATTGGAAAGATCAGTGTCTCTTTGGGTAAAATTGTCATCATTTCCACTTCCTTTTCATCTGTCATAGATATTTTTAATACACTGGTTAAGACATGAGTAAAATTAATATAAGGCATTCCCAAGCTATACATTGTTATACCAAATCAATTTAAACAAAGGAATAGCTCTGTACATGGTCCTAAACCAGTGGTTCCCAAACTATGGCCCAGGGGCCGGATCTTGACCCCATTGCCAATTCTGGCCCCAAAGCCCTTGTCACTCCTGGAAGTGGAAGTAAAATGCACCCATACAGGCGTGATTTACTTCCACTTCCAGAAGCGACGAGGGCTTTGTGGGCTGGATGAACTGGAGTCAGGGACAGATCCAGCCCCCAGGTCATAGTGACCAGCCCCCTGAATCATGTGACCAGCCCATGGCCCAAAAGGTTTGGGCACCCCTGTAAAAACAAAGGAGTCCTAGAACAAATCAAACCTGAAATATCTCTGGAGGCAAAGATGATGAAACTGAGGTTGTCAAACATCATGAGAAAGCAAGATGCTCTTGAAAAATAAAATAATGCTGGGAAAGGTGGAAGGCAACAGGTAAACACAGTATAGAAACATTGATTAAAAAAACATATTCTTACACATTTTAAAAATAATTATCCAAGGTACAACTATTTAAAAAAACACATAGTAACACATTATTTGGTTAAATACAATAATTATAAAAAATTATATCATCCTTTCCTCTTTTTAAAAACCAAAAAAATAAATAAATCACAGTTTATAACAGCCAATGCGTAAGAATATAAATTTTAAAACCACAATTAAAAACTAACCTCATTTGCATTTTAAAAAAAAACAAAACCCTTCCAAAACCATTTTAAAGAGCCCGGCACTGAGGAAGCCGGCGTGCAAAAAATAAAAATAAACAACACACTGGGAGCACAAGTCCGCCGCAGGCGGACACAGCGCCTCAAAGCCACAAAGTCACAAAACCTTTCAACACCATTTAAAACAGCCCGGCACCATTTGTTCAAGAAAATAAAACCAAACCCTTCACTATCCAACACAATTTTTAAAAGCCCGGCACCGCCGGGCAAAATATGCTAGTTCATGATAAAAAAGAGACAGTGGGGGCGGGGGGGGGGAGGCTGGCAAAGAGCAAGAAGGGGAAGCAGTAGCACACACCTGCTTTTTAAACTGGTCTTATAGGCACTGTGACTTCCCCCCAGCCCAGCCACCAGCTCTCACCCTGCCCACCTGTTGTGTATTAAGGTTACTTATGCATTAGCGCACCTTGCAAAATAGGCACCAATTTGGCAGCAGCCGATTCAATAATGTTTTCCTGTTTCCCCGGAAGTCTTGGGTAAATGTAACAACTATGTTCTGTATATAAGATGTTATCCATGCACCTGTTCTCTGTTCTTTGCTCCTTGCAATAAACCAATGTTGTTGTTTGAGCCAGCTTTGTCTGAGCAATCCTTCCTGGATTCAGACACAACAACACCCTTCTGACTGTGCTAGCCAATGGCATGGCTGGCATGATCACTCACTGTCAGTCTTCCTGCTCCCTCTGACACTGCAGTATCAGCCTCATGGGGGCTGCCATGCCTGGGAGGCTGACTGTGGTGCCGACATCTGGCCAAGCCACTGCAACAACATCAACATGTGCCCCAGATAAGTCTGGGATCAAGCATTCTACATTGGAGAACTGAGACATGAGCCTGACCAGTTGTACTCCGTGGTACAAAATAGAGTACTGTATATAACATGATACAAACAGAATCACTGTGAACAAGGACTCTATGTTCTCCTGTGAAATCATGTCAATAGCAAAATACATGCAGCAGGTGCTTTAAGAAATATTTACTACAATCTAAACAGAAGGGAGCACCCTTCATCTGTCCCTGCTCCTGCCAACTTAGCAGTTCAAAAGCAAGAAATTGCAAGTATGTAAATAGGTACTGCTTCAGTGGGAAAGGCAACCGTGTTTGTGCGGTCCAGTTTCTAGACATTCCTGGCACATGACAATGGAAACATCTGCAGACACAGACAGCACTGGCTCTTTGGCTTAAAGAGAGATGAGTACCACACCCTAGAGTCAGATATGACTGGCTTTTGAGCAAGGAAGACCTTTGTCTTTACTAAAAAAGGGAAGTTCCATGGTATTTCAGCCTGCTTGAAACATGCAGTATTGTCAAGTTACATTGATTAAGAGAAGAATTCAGAACCACATGTTATCTGCATAGAGGCGCCTTTCAATGGTGGGAAGAGAACCTTTTACTGAACAATATTGTCTTTCCAATGCTTGCTCCTTTTCCTGGGGAAAAGCTTTCCTGAGAAAAGCTTTTCCTGGAGAAATATAATGAATACTGAGCCTTTTTCCCACCACACACTCATACACTTCTGATATTGTAACATTTGTTTCCCAGAATTTTTGTGTGCGAAGGAAAATATCCACTGTGTAAGGTGGACTGTACCTGGTTTGCCTTACAGCCTGAGGTGAGCCATAAACAGGATGTGTTCATGTCACAGTCTTCTTAGCATATAATGAAGAAAATACTCAACGGGGAAATTAGCAACCTTTCTCAACCAGTTTTAGCTGGAGGTCCCAGGAGAACCACAGTCAATCACAAAGAAGGTTGCTATTACAGTCTAGACTTGCCCATTAGAGAGAGACGTTTTGCCTATTACAATCTTCTTTTGGACAGATCTCTACAATTCCACCTACTGGCTGCACAGATTTCAGGAACTCCCAGTGACTAGTGAAGTCAGAACTCGGAAAGGAAAAATATGAGCAATGCTGGCTGAAAAACTATGTTCTCCCCTGATCTTAAAAGCTTTATCCCATTGTTTAAACTTTGCATATGGTTGCCATTTGGAGTTGAAAATATCTCCAAAACTGGGAAGCTGTTCAAATAGTTTATTACCCCAATAGATCACACTATATCATGACATGTTTTCTCAGTTCTTGAGAAAAGAAGCAGCTGACCAGCTTCAAAAGTCCAAAGAACTGTAATGGACTGCTAATAGGTGGGAACATTGCCTGCCTACACTACTTTTAGAAGAGCAACTGACCTTGGTTGGATCTTATAACAACAGTTCTTAGCTTTATAAGTGCTTAATGTTAAAGGTTGTTAAATTCACGGTAGCGGAACAAATTTTGTGGAAAGATGGGGAGTGCGGGAAATGAATTGAAAGTGGAAGCTGTCAAAATGATCTTGTAGTTATTTGGGCTAATAATATCCATCTTTCTATCTTCTAACTTAAGTTCACATAACAGTCCAAATTATACCTGGAACTATTACCTTGGTGAGAACTGGTGAGAGATTTTATTTCCTTTACACAGCGATAGAATTATGAGCACTGTTTCTAATGTTACTTAGGATGTACCATTCTGCTCCTGTGGAGTAGGACCTGTGGATGCATGCATGACAAACCTATCTCTAACATGAAAGTAACATTCTTCATTTTGATACAAAAATATTCCCTTGGAAACTCAAGAATTACTGCACCCTAAGAATGATCTTACAATGTGTCCTATTAATCATGGAGAGACTAGGAACACTGCCGCTTTCCCCCCTCAGAGATACAGAGATGAAGAGCCAGCTCATTTCCCCCATTGGAATCCATCACTTGTTACTTGATAGGCAACAGTCACAATTGGTAACAAACATCCTATTTTATAACCTTAACTTTGCAAATCTTAATTTTTCACCAAAGGTCTTCTCTTACAGTGCTACCTGTATTAGTTTCACAGTTAAAACCACTGTCGACTGAAAATAAAGATGTCACCATAGTAATTTCAATGATTTGAGAATAACTTGTTGAATGCAAAATTCAAGCTGTGGACTTGTGAGAAAATATAGTAATGAAATAAAATAAGATGTCAACGTTCATTCTACACTTCTAATTTAATGCTCAAAGACAATCGATTGGCTATGCCAGTATTTGTGTTTTTTTGTTCTGGTTGATGCCTTTGTTTCCATGGCAGGCACTGCTTCTGCCTCGTTCTTAATTGCTTCTTCTAGAATAAGTCAAATAAGTGATTCCCTGTCCTGATCAGGAACCACATAGTAGGTGATAGGCATGTGGCATTACATTGTTACTTTTGAAATGAATTATCCAATCAATTAATTAACTGGATAATTAATCTAGAGGATATATTCTTTGTACAACTATGTCATGGCCCCAACAGAATACCCTTCCGGTAAGGATGAGTTGGAATTCTCTAAACAGTAGTTGGCAAGAAACCAAGTAGTTTCATTGATGTCAAATGATCTTGACACTTGTGAATTCTCAGGAATATGGTAGGCTGAATCTCCAAATAGAGACACCTTAATTGCAGAGAAGAGGCAGATGAACTCTCTTCCACCCCAAGAGAACAAACCAGACTGAAAGCATGAAATTTGCTGAGGTCATGGCTACACAGGAAGACTGCTTGGGGGAGAGGCTTCCTCAATAGTATGGTGTTTCCTTGAGGGATACCTTTGTAACAGGAAGCTAAACTGGAGCTTGGTTCATCCTCGTCCCTGAAGCCTTTTAGCCTAGCCTTTCTTCAGGTGAGCATAATTTCAGATATGGGTCTGGCAGGTGGAAACTCTCAATTTTCTTTTCTTTTACTTTCTTTACAGCAGTGGTGCCCAAATGTTTTTCTCTGGGCTGGTCCCGCCCCCGACACGCAGGTGCGGGGGCTGGAGGTGGGCTCCTCCTTTCATTGATGGTTCTGATGTGAGCGGCGGCGGCGGCAGCGACGGCGGCGGCGATTGTGCTTGGTCCCCACTGCTCTGAGTGGCCCCTGGCTCGGTCCCCTTGCTTCAGCAGCCTTTGGGAACGTGACATCATCCTGGGTGCACCATGGGGTTCTCCTAGCACTGCAGATTTTGAAATGGGAAAGGGTCTGAAAATTTCCCCAACGCAGCAATCCACATTCCCAAAGGCTGCTGAAGTGAGGAGACTGAGGCAAAGGGTGCTCAGTACAGCGAGGATAAAGTGTAATTGCCGCCACCACCACAACTGATGTCGTAAGTGACATCAGGCAGTGGGGGCGGACCTAGAAGAACCCAGGTACTCAGCACGGGCTTGATTAATGATATGCATGGGCCTAATTGGGCCCGTGGGCCATAGTTTGGGCACACTGCTTTACAGCCTAGGGAGCCAACTTACTTTGCAAGGGACACAAAAGCTGTAAAGAAAGGGGGGAAGTTCTCTTTCTTAATTGGCTTTAAGCAAAAAAAATCTTATTCCCTCTGCTCATGAAAGTTTTTAATTTCTCAATTATCCTATACAACTAAGTGGTTAAACTGTCTGTTTAAACAATTAACGATGCGACTAAATAGAATGCTTCAATTTGCCAACTCACTTTGATCAAATTCCAGCAATCACATGCATTGGAAATGAACCAAAATGGAGCCATCCTATTCATACCACAAACTCAGAAACCAGAAAGGTGTGAGTAGGAATACTCTGGTGAAAAGGCTGCTGTGGTCCAGTATAGATGCTGTCTCCTTGCTTGCTTTAGGTACAAGCAAACCAAAAAGCAAGCTCAATGCCCATGAAGTTATCTCCTGACTTCTTGTGGAATATGCTTCTTACTTGGTTCATGGATTTGTGAGTGCATCAGAGTTTGAGAGCTGTATTTTTCTGATCAATCAGTATTTGGATATAGCTACTGAAATACCCTAAAACATTATAATTGTTCTGTAGCCACACACACAGAGAGAGACAGAGAGAGATTTGGGACACATATATTTACTGTAGGCTGCAGTTAACAGAAGAATAACAAGAGGTTACAGAGTGGAACAGAGGAGGAACAGTAAGTGCAACAGAGCTCTGGCTTTTGCATGCTTTGCATGGGTTGGGAAACTACTTTTATCCCAACCTGAGTAATAGCTGGCGCAATATGTTGGCAACTTCTTGGTAAGTCAAATAACAGCTGAGAACATATAACACTATTCACAGTGTGGCTGAGAAGATAGTATTTGTGTCTGCTCCCTGGGAACTCTGCTTTCTATGTCTCACTGTGGATTTATGTGCAGGTTACTCTCAAATACAGAGGTGATCAATGGGTAGTTCAACAGCTCAAGAATATGAAAATTAAAAACAAAATGTTCATTTTAGTGTCTTTTCCAGGAGACATAGAAGGAGTCGCAGTAAGGACTAACACAGGTTTATTGGTTGATGATCAGAACGAACATGTGGTAATGGCGGAGATACCTCACATTATATACAGTAGTACAACACATTTGAATCTGGCTGCATGGTAGCTCATTGGCCGCTACCGGCGTGATGTCATCCGGGTCACGCCCATCTTCGGTGGTGGATCGGTAGTAGTTGTTGTTGCGGGGAGTTCCCGCGGCTGCAGGTGATTTGAGGAATGATAACCATGTGAGTTGAACACTCGCAGCTGCCCTCTATAGGCAGCTTGCTCGCGTTCCTTTAACAGCTGGGTTACATTGTGATTGTGGCCAGGTTACATTCATACATTTCTTAAAGCGACATTGTACATACATATCAAGCAACATTGTACATACACAACATCCCTCCCCCCTAGGATGGGACGAAGTCCCACAACCATTGTGGCTTGCCGCACGTGCGCCTGGGGCGAGCGGCCGCTTGGCCTAACACAGGGGAGCCTGGCTCTGCGGAGTCCTGTCCTGCAACGGAAAGGGGGGACTCGTTAGTGGCTCGGTGTGGGCTCTGTGATAACCTTGCATTGGGGGATGGGAATGGAATGAACAGTTGGGAAGTGAACTCCTGCCTGCCGTTTGAGGAGCTAGGGGTCCCCCCCAGCACGAATCTTGGGACCGACGAAGAGACCCTTGTGGTCTCGCCACCCCCCGTTCCCTGCCTGGGAGTTCCGGGGGCTGTGGTGGTTGGACTCCCCCCCCCGATGCCTGCCTTGGGGGTGTTGGTCTCCGGGGAGCTGGGGCTATGGTGTATTCTAACACAAAAGGACTGGGGGGACTGGAGGTACCAGGGGCTGAACTGAAACCCCTCTTTTCGCTAGGACGGGTGGGGGACCACTCCGCTACACCCCCCTGGTACCATAACTCATGATCATCATCAAACTGATCCCTCTCTTCCAAAGTATCCTCCTCTGTGGCTGAGAACCGAGGATATGCATTTGTATCCCCGGGTTCCGCCGTGTCTCCCCCTTGGGTAATGCGGATGGGGGAGGACCCTAACGCTGAATCCCCTTCACTAGTGACCTGCCTTCTGAGTTGGTCGGCGTGTCTCCTCCAGAGTAGACCCGAGCTAGTCTCGACCCTGTAGGACACTGGCCCCGTCTGCTCGATGACTGTCCCCGGGACCCACGCTGGCCCTGATGCCGTGTAGTTCCTGCAGTGAACCGGGTCCCCTGCCGAAAAACTTTTGGAGCTCCCTCCCCCTAAGTTTATGTTTCTCCCTTCATCCTCCACCCTGGATGGATCCATCCGGTCAAAAAGTGTTACCGGACGTCTCCTCATGAGGAGTTCGGCTGGGGAAAATCCTGAAGCTAGGGGGGTTGTCCTGTAGCAGATGAGAAACTGGCACAAATGAAGGTTCAACTCACCGGGGCCCATGCGCCGCAGTGCGTCTTTCGTAGTGCGCACTTGGCGCTCTACCTGACCGTTTGTGGCGGGGTGAAACGGGGCAGCGGTAATGTGCCTTATGGCGTTCCGCTCAATGAACGACTTGAATTCTGCAGACGTGAAGGTACTAGCGTTATCGCTTACAAGGACGTCTGGCAGGCCGAAACAGGCAAACAGCTTGCGCAACTGCTTGATGGTTGCGGCGGAGGAGGTGCTGTTCATAGGGATTACCTCCAACCACTTGGAGTAGGAGTCGACTACCAGTAGAAACATGGACCCGTGGAAAGGGCCAGCGAAGTCGGCATGAATCCGGGACCATGGCCCGCGGGCCGTATCCCATTCCCTATGGGGCAACCGGGACTTCTCGGGCCGGGAGCTCTGGCAGCTCTCACACGTGCCCACTAAACGCTCTATTTCCCCGTCTATCTGGGGCCACCAAAAGAAACTCCTGGCCAGGGCCTTGGAGCGCACGATCCCGGGGTGACTGGTGTGCAATAGTCTCAGTACTTTGGCCCTCAGCTTCTCTGGGATCACTACCCGCTGGCCCCAGAGTAAGCAGCCCCTTTCCAGCGACAGCTCTACTCTGCGCCTAAAAAATGGCCTGAACTCTTCATCGGGGGGAGTCGTGGGCCAGCCCTTCCTAACCCAGGAACTAACTTGGGCCAGTATCTTGTCGGCCGCTGTGGCCTTGGCGAGGTCGGCCGGGACAATGGGGGGTGAGTCGAGAGACTCGATCAGTAGGACTTGGTGATCCTGCTCTACCTCACATGTGGGGTCCCCTACGCTTGGGAGAGGAGATCGGGACAGTGCGTCCGCATGGGAAATCTCCTTCCCTGGGCGATAGACCAGCTCATACTGGTAGGCGTTGAGGAAAATGGCCCAACGCAGCATTCTGGGGGATAGAATTTGAGGTGTGGGTTTGCCGGTAGTGAAGATCCCCAAAAGTGGTTTGTGATCGGTCACTACCGTAAACTCGCGGCCGTATAAAAAGTCATGGAACTTTTTCGTTCCTGCGATGATGGCTAGGGCCTCCCTATCGGTTTGCACGTAATTGCGCTCGGCCTTTGAGAGGGACCTAGAGTAGTACGCTACCGGAGCTTCCCTCCCGCTCTCCAACACGTGGCACAGGACCGCCCCCACCCCCACTGGGGACGCATCACAGACTAAGACCACTGGTTTTTTCGGGTCGAAATGGGTCAGGACAGCGTCCGAAGACAGGAGTGACTTAAGTTCCTTGAATGCTCTCTCCTGCCTGTCCCCCCACCGCCAAACCGCGTCCTTTTTGAGCAGCGCATGCAGTGGCTCCGCGACCGATGCCTTCCGAGGCAGGAAGGTATGATAAAAATTTAGGAGCCCTAGAAATGACTGTAGCTCCTGTTTTGCGGTGGGGCGAGGGGCGTTCTTCACAGCTGCGACCTTTGACTCAGAGGGTTTGATCCCGTCCGGGGTTACCTTAAAGCCTAGAAACTCAACCTCCCTCGCAAAGAATACGCATTTGTCCCTCCTCAGTCGAAGACCTGCCCTCTCGAACACTGAAAGGACCCCATCTAGCCTCTTTGCCAGCTCTAATTCACTCCCCGCCGTTATCAACACATCGTCGAAGTATGGGAGGACGCCTGGAAGCCCCTTTAAAAGGCGTTCCACGAGGGACTGGAAAATTCCGGGGGCCGAATTCACGCCAAACTGAAGGCACGTCTCCTTAAACGCCCCCTTGTGCGTTACTATCGTTTGTGCGGCAGCAGCAGCCGGGGTTACAGAGAGCTGCTGGTACGCCTGAGCCAGGTCTAACTTGGCGAAACACTTCCCCCCATGTAACGTGGCCAGCAAGTGGCTGACCACGGGCACTGGATATGCATTTGGCCGAATGGCCTTGTTAATGGTACATGGGGGATAGAATTTGAGGTGTGGGATTGAGCCCACCTGTGCCCGCCGCTGCCGCCGCCCCCTCCGAGCCACGCCTGGCTGGAGGGGTGAAAAGCCGCCGCCGCCACCACCGTCGCAGAGAGGCCCGCGCTCTCCCCGTAGCCACACCATCGCTCGGGGATTGAGCCCACCTGTGCCCGCCGCTGCCGCCGCCCCCTCCGAGCCACGCCTGGCTGGAGGGGTGAAAAGCCGCCGCCGCCGCCGCCGCAGAGAGGCCCGCGCTCTCCCCGTAGCCACACCATTGCTCAGGGATTGAGCCCACCTGCGCCTGCTGCTGTCGCCGCCCCCTCCGAGCCACACCTGGCTGGAGGGGTGAAAAGCCGCCGCCGCCACCGTCGCAGAGAGGCCCGCGCTCACCCCTCAGCCACACCATCGCTTGGGGGACTTGTTCTGGGACTCGTTCTCCACGAGGGGAGTGACAGGTGGGAACCACTGCTGTTGACGCAGCTGCCCTTATGGTCTTTTGAACCTTTGGGCACCTTTGTGGCTGCTGGGTGGTTGAGGTTAATTCTGTAATTTTTTATAATGTATGTGTTATTATTATTTTTATGTGACTTCCCCCTCCCCCTTCCCCCCATTGTCATTTTATTTATGATATTAGGCTTATATGTATTGTATTCCTATTATACAGTATTGTATACTGTTTATTCTGTATCGTATTTTTTGGATAATTTGATGTTTTGATTGTATTAATTGTGTATTGCCTTTTGTATTCTATTGTATATTTTGCTCTGTTTATTGTATTTATATATGTTGTAAGCCGCTTTGAGTGGCACTTGTGTCAGGAAAGCGGGATAGAAATAAAACTTATTATTATTATTATTTATAGCCTGCACAAATCCTGACTTCCCCATTCGACTTAAGGGCTGTAACAATCGGCGTTTCCCACTCCGCCGAGTCAACTGGAACCAAAATCCCCTGCCCCACCAATTTGTCCAGTTCCGCCTCGATCTTGTCCTTTAGGGCGAAAGGCACCCTCCTTGGTTTGAGGCGGATGGGCCGGATTTCTGGGTCCAGCTCGAAGGAAACCGGGGGCCCCTTGTATTTCCCGAGCCCCTTCTTGAAAACGTCCGGGTGCGCGTTGCAAACGTCCCGCATTGGGTCAGTCTCGATGGCGTTAATGCCGGACAGTTCGATTCCCAGGGGAGCAAACCACTGCATTCCCAAAAGGCAGCACCTCCCTTGGAGGACCACTAAGGGCAGTTTCTCGGAGTAGTTCTTAAACTTCACCTTGAAGTTTCCCACCCCCAACACCGGGATCCCATTTCCCTGCACGTCCCGTAGGTGTGACCTCATGGCCCGGAGCTTGGGCCGCTTATCTGGGGGAATACGCATAAACTCCTTTTGGGACAGGATGGAATAAGATGACCCCGAGTCTATCTCCATCCTCACTGGGACCCCTTGCAACAGTACCTCTACGAAAAACCGCCGGTGCTCCAGGCCCACGCGGTTCACGCCTTCCTCACTGTAGCTAGCTGCGACCTTCCTGGTGCCGGCCGCCTTCCGTTGGTGCGTTTGGGGATGGCTGGAACTCCCCTTGTCCTCGACTCGCCCGCGCCTGCATACTCGGGCGATGTGCCCCTTTCGGCCGCAGTTGTGACACTCGGCCTTTCGAAATGGGCACCTCGTGCGGTCGTGGGATGCCCCACAACCGTCGCAACGGTGGTCCTGCCGTTCTCGGTTCTGCCGCCTCTCACCACGCTTCTTGATCCTCTGGACGTCGTCGTCCTCGCTGGAGTAGGGGTCCGCTGTGGTGGACGACTCCTCGGATGACGTTGGTGTGCCGGCGGGCGGCTTGGGGGCCCGCCAGGCCGCCTTCGCTGGTGTCCGCCGGGCCGCTTGTACTGGTGACTTGGCCCTCTCGGACACGGCCCCTCGGGACTTGAACAGCCTCACCCTGCTCCTGGCCTCCTCGGCTGCTTGGGCCTCCTGCAGTACCTCGTTGAACGTGAGGTGTTGGTCGCGGGTCATCAGCCTCCTCTGCAGCTCCTCGTCCCTCAGACCACACAACATGTGGTCACGGAGGGCCTGGTCCAGGTCATCCCACTGGCAGTGGACCGCCGCAAGCCTGAGGGCCGCCGCGTAGGCGGACACGGATTCGCCCGGTCACTGGTCTCGCCTGTGGAACGCGACCCGTGCTGGGAAGATCGAGACGGGCGGCTGGAAATGCTCACCCAGTCTCTCCAGGATACGGTCGATGGGGACCTCGTCTACCTTCCGGGGGGCCACCAGGGTCATCAGGATCCGCAGCGTGGCCGGCCCCACTTGGGCCAGGAAGTGGGAGCGCATCTTCGCGTCATCGTCGACGCCCGCGGCTTCCATCGCGTGCCGAAACTGGCACTCGTAGAGCTCCCATTGTTCGGGCTCGCTCACATCGAACTGGTACGCCTTGACCTTGGGATTCGCCATCGATCCCACCTTCGTCACCAATTTAGTGTCTTTTCCAGGAGACATAGAAGGAGTCGCAGTAAGGACTAACACAGGTTTATTGGTTGATGATCAGAACGAACATGTGGTAATGGCGGAGATACCTCACATTATATACAGTAGTACAACACATTTGAATCTGGCTGCATGGTAGCTCATTGGCCGCTACCGGCGTAACGTCATCCGGGT
The DNA here is from genome assembly GCA_035047305.1 of Bradypodion pumilum. Classification (NCBI taxonomy): domain Eukaryota; kingdom Metazoa; phylum Chordata; class Lepidosauria; order Squamata; family Chamaeleonidae; genus Bradypodion; species Bradypodion pumilum. The sequence goes on along the minus strand of JAWDJD010000001.1, from coordinate 186,507,177 downwards.
CACGCCCATCTTCGGTGGTGGATCGGTAGTAGTTGTTGTTGCGGGGAGTTCCCGCGGCTGCAGGTGATTTGAGGAATGATAACCATGTGAGTTGAACACTCGCAGCTGCCCTCTATAGGCAGCTTGCTCGCGTTCCTTTAACAGCTGGGTTACATTGTGATTGTGGCCAGGTTACATTCATACATTTCTTAAAGCGACATTGTACATACATATCAAGCAACATTGTACATACACAACTTTCATTCAATTTGCAAGAAAGAAATACCTTACATTATGTTACATGTGTATAATTTGGATTTTGTATCCAAAACAAATGAAGATTAAAATGCACTTATTTGTTGAGAATGCTATTCTGGAGCCCACATGCGTACACTGTAACTGGAAGCCCCTATTTCTAGATGTTGTCGGTTTTGTTATGTTTACTATTTACAACTGCCTCAGTTTGTACAGCAAACTGGACTGGGTTATTTTGTACAAACTAGAACAATCCGAAAGAACAAAGGAACTGTGGGAAACTGCTTGTTTTGCATAGAATGGTGGAAAAAGGAGAGTGGTGTTTTAGATATTCTTAAGTATATTTACTCAACATGTAAAGGGGAAGCTAGCCCTGCCCGATTCTTTCATCTCTTTGATCTTGTGAAGAGTGATGTGTCCAGTGATGCACTGAAGATGGTTCTCAATGGTTTGTGCAAACCGGTAGCGGAAATTGCCCCAGGCCACACCCACCTGGCCGGCCACGCCCACCTCCCTACACCATTGTGCAGGATGTCCGGGCATCACGATAGTTGCGCTGCTCACACCATGCTGCCTGGACATCCTGCCACCAGGGGAAGAGAACAGCAGGCAGAGCAGGGAGGCAATAGCGGGGTGGGGGTGGCTGCTGGAGCGGTGCAGTGGCTGCACCTTCCCCACAATGAGAGCCGGGGTTGTCGCCATCACCGCCTCCTCCTGCTCCAAGTCCTGCACTCAGAGCAGGAGGAATGGCAGGAGGCAGTGGGGGCATCGCTGCCTTCAAAGTGCCCCTGGTGCTGCTGCTGCCGCCACCATTGCCGCCACCTCCGCCGCCACCGCCCGCCCTTCTCCACCGTCTGTGTGTCATCATGGGAGGAGGGGAGGCCGGCAGCGGCTTCAGCTCCTCACCATGGCCCGCATCCTGCACCTTCCCAGTAAGTGAGTCTCCTCTGTCTCGGGGGGGGGGGGGAGGTGTGTTTGTGTGTATGTGTAATGAGCTCCCAGTCTCAGCTCTTGCCAACCTAGCAGTTTGAAAGCAAGAAATTGCTAGTAGATAAATAGGTACCACTTCAGTAGGAACATTAACCTATTTATTAGATGCTTTTATTTGATTTTAATAGTTTTAGATGGGGATTTGATTGATGTTTTTATTTGTTGTTTTTATTAATGTTGCAATCCGCTTAGGGTCGCCATGGGGTGAATAAAGCGGTATAGAAATGCTGCAAATAAAATAAATAAATAATAAATAGCATTTTGTGCACTCTGGTATCTAGTAGTTATGCCTGCCACATGTCCATGTAAACATCTGCGAATGCAGACAGCGCTGGCTCTTTGGTTATAAACAGAGATGAACACTGAACCCTAGAGTTAGATATGACTGGCTTTCAAGCAAGGGCAACCTTTACCTAATAACAGAAGATCCCTGATTGCTGTGAAATTTGGCCCTGTTTAGTCACATGTGGTTAGTAAAGGTAAAGGTCGCCCTTGCTCAAAAGCCAGTCGTACCTGACTCTAGGGTGCAGTGCTCATCTCCATTTACAACCAAAGAGCCAGTGCTGTCGGTGTTTGCAGACATTTTCATGGTCATGTGGCAGGCATGACTAGATCAGCCACAAAGTCACATGGCCAGATTTGGCCACACCCACAAAGGTAGTAGTAATTTTTTTTAAGAGTGCATCACTGGCTGTGTCTGAAATGAAGAGCTCCTTCCATCCATGGATGCTGACCTTCCTTATGAATAAAAACCATGACAAAATAAGATTTTGGGTCACATGGGGAACCTCCATGTCTCAAGGTGTCTCCTCCTGAGACTCACTACTTTTTGTGCGAGGAAAGCAATACTGGTGGAGGGTGAATTGCGGTGTCCCCCTCCTCATACACTGAATATACATGCCTAAAAACACAAGTTATAGGATGCAACCACAGTAACTATGGATGAGCCTCAAGACACCTGATGATGCTCTCCACTCTGAAATTGGTTGCTTTGTGTATATCATATTAAATAATAATTTCAGCACAGTAGGGAGATATTACCCTAGTCTTTCATGGAAAAGATTTCATAAGCAGTTGTACATATTTATCATATAATGGAGAGATAATGTTTTCCAGATGGACATATGTTTCCTTTGTGTATGGATCTAAGATGTGGTGGACTGTCTTTATATAACTCAGACAATTTTCCAAAGCTAAACATTAACCTATCTTGACAATTGAACAATGGGGTTCTCTTCCAGTTCTCTTTCCATTAATTTTGGGCGATTTTAAAAAAGAAATACTGTACTGAGAAATGTTTACCTTTGCCAGGGTGGTTTTTTTTTGGGGGGTGGGCTGTCTCTCTCTCTCTCTCTCTCTCACACACACACACACACACACACAGCTCCCCGGGAGTCACTCTTGGTGGTGGATCCGGAGAGGGCGGCCTCTGCCGATGGTAGCGGCCCGGGAACCTGGGCGGCTGATTGCCTGTTCTGATGGGATCAGGCACCCACGGCTGCCGAGGCAGCAGTAGTGGCAGTGCAGTGGTGCTCACCCAAGGCTGAGGCTTCCTCTGCTGCCAGGCCCATCATCAATGGCAACCCCAGGCCAGCGTCCTTCTCTCTTTCTCTCGTGCTCTCTCTCTCTCACACACACACACACACAGACTCTCTCCATCCGTCTCTCTCTCTCTCTCTCTCTCACACACACACACACACAGAGTGGAGGCGGAGGAGATGGGAAACCTGTTGTGTTCTAACAGTGTAACCTTCCACATGTGATATCAATGTATCTGAACCAATGTAACCTTGCCTATGAGTAACAATGTAACCTTCAGCTGTATCACTATAAACCCTGTAATAGGACGCGAGCTAATGACCACCAGCTGGCAGCAGCGAGCGTCCAAGCTCTCTTGGTTCAAACCCATCAAAGACCGCAGCGCGGGAAGTTTCCCGCCGCTACCTACACCTGGACAAGAAGGGCGTGACCCGCCATGACGTCACGCGGGCCAGTAGCCAATGGGCTATCGTGGAGCCACATTCAAATACGTTACTACCATATATAGAGAGCTGTTCGTCCGCCATTACCTCATGTTCCCTCTGTCCACCATGCAATAAACCTGAGTTAACCCAGCCTTTGGCTGTGCCTCGTGTCTTGACTCTCATACACTAAATTGGCGACGAAGGTGGGATGATGGATCCCCATGGAGCCAGGACACAGAGCGGGTTCAACATCACCAAACCGCAAGACTGGGAGCTTTTTGAGATGGACTTCCAGGCGGCACTGGTGGAACTCAAAGTCAAAGAAGACGACGAGGAAAGGAAGAGGGCCATCCTCACCCACATGCTTGGGATGGAAACCAAGCGGACGCTGGTGGGCATTCTTGCACCGAAGAAGATGAGTGATTTCAAAGCCGGTGACATCATGAAACTGCTGCGTGAGCGTTTCCGACCCTCGAGGGCAATGTTTCCCGCTCGGAGCGCGTTTTGGAGGCGAGTTCAAGCGCCGGACGAGTCGGTAGAAGCCTTCATAACGGCTATGAGGGTAGCCGCCGCCCCCTGCAGATGGGACCACTTCCTAGAGATGGCCCTCAGGGACGGAGTGCTGTGTGGCCTGAAGGACAAGGAAGTACAGCGCAGCCTGATGAACAAGGAGCCACCACCCACACTGGAAGAGGTTGTAGAGGCCGCGGAAGCCGCGGAATCCACGAATGCTGGAGTAGATGAGATGCACAAGTGGCGTGAGTGGCGTCCGAGGGCCGGCAAAGCGGAAAACTCGTTGCACGGAAAGTCCGGTCAGTCGGTGCATGCAACCCGACCGACCTCGAAGTCGTCTTCAGAAAGCAGCGACGGCGAGGAGGTCCAGAAGGTCCGAAGAGGAGGGCGCCGCTGCGATGGTTGCGGAGCGGCCCATGAGCGTGTGAGGTGCCCATTCAGAAAAGCCGAGTGTTTCAACTGCGGCCGTCGGGGACACATCGCCAAGGCGTGCAGGAAATGGAAAGAGGGCCGGAGACAGTCGCAAGACCGTTCGGCCAGACCGGACCGTCCAGCGAGGTCCAAAGATGGCGCCCGGACCACGAGGAAGCAGGACGGCGTGGGCCGCATCTCGGACGACAGCGAGGGCGACGCTCCTGTGTTCAGCGTATCTGCGGGACAGGCCCATTACTTCGTTGAGGTACTAGTACAAGGGACCCCTATTAGGATGGAAATTGACTCGGGGTCCTCCTATTCTATAATTCCCCAGAGAGAGTTCTTGAGAATCGACCCCCACATGCGGCCCAAGCTCAAAGCGTTGAGGGCCACACTACGGGACGTACAGGGGAACAGCATTCCAGTGTTGGGGGTCGGGACATTCCGGGTTCGGTTTAAGAGACATTCTGCGGAACTTCCCCTAGTGGTGCTCAAAGGGGGAAGTTGTAGCCTTCTCGGAACACAGTGGTTTCAGCCCTTAGGTCTGTTCATAGGGGGGGTGCATGCCGTAGGCGAGGACCCAATACAAGCGGTGTGTGACGCACACCCCGCCGTTTTTAAAAGTGGACTGGGAAAGTTCAAGGGACCCCCTGTAGCCTTCGACTTAGACCCGGAGGTCCGCCCGATAAGACTCAAACCGCGCAGGGTACCGTTCGCGCTTAAGGACAAAATAGAGGCGGAACTGGACAAACTGGTGGGTCAGGGAATTCTTGTTCCTGTGGATTCCGCGGAGTGGGAGACTCCAATTGTAACAGCATTGAAGGCTAACGGGGAGGTGCGCATTTGCGCTGATTATAAGTGTACCATTAATAAGGCAATCCGCCCTAATGCATACCCGGTGCCAGTGGTCAGCCACCTTCTGGCCAGGCTGAATGGGGGAAAGTGTTTCGCTAAACTCGATTTAGCACAGGCCTACCAGCAACTCCCGGTAACCCCCGCCACAGCGGCGGCACAAACAATAGTCACACATAAGGGGGCGTTCCAGGTGTCGCGGTTACAGTTCGGCGTGAACTCGGCACCCGGCATTTTTCAGTCGCTAGTGGAACGCCTCCTGAAGGGGCTGGAAGGGGTGTTGCCATATTTTGATGACGTGTTGATAACGGGGGGGAGTAAGGCCGAGCTGGCTCACAGATTGGATAAGGTCCTGACCGTGTTCGAGAAAGCGGGGCTGCGACTGAGAAAAGACAAATGTGTATTTTTCGAAACAGAGGTTGAGTTTTTAGGGTTCCGTGTCACGCCCGAAGGAATTAGGCCGTCCAAATCTAAGGTAGCCGCCATCAAGAAAGCTCCTCGCCCCACTTCCAAAACCGAGCTACAGTCGTTTCTGGGGCTTCTCAACTTCTACCATACCTTCCTTCCACAGAAGGCGTCTGTTGCCGAGCCGCTCCATCGGTTACTTAAAAAGGAGGAAAAATGGCTGTGGGGTGACGAACAAGAGAGAGCGTTCACAGAGTTAAAGCAACTCCTCACATCCGAGGCTATCCTGACTCATTTCGACCCCAAACGGCCCATAGTTTTAGTCTGCGATGCATCCCCGGTGGGGGTGGGGGCGGTGCTTTGCCACGTGTTGAACGACGGAAGGGAGGCCCCGATAGCGTTTTATTCAAGGTCCCTGTCCCAAGCAGAGCGGAATTACGCACAGACCGATAGGGAGGCACTAGCGATAGTAGCGGGAACCAAAAAATTTCACGATTTTCTGTATGGTCGCCCGTTCAAGATTGTTACTGATCACAAGCCCCTGTTAGGAATATTCACTGCAAATAAGCCCACGCCACAGACCCTGTCCCCGAGGATGCTGCGGTGGGCTATTTTTCTTAACGCATATCAACATGAGTTAGAATACCGGCCAGGGAAGGAGATCAGCCATGCAGACGCGCTCTCACGGTCGCCGTTACCCTTGTCGGACGACCAAAAGGCAGGGGTAAGAAGAGACCGCCAGGTATTGCTAATAGAGGTCTTAGAGTCACCCCCAATAGTACCGGCCGACATTGCCAGGGCGACCGGAAAGGATAGAACACTAGAGAAAGTATGTTCGTGGGTGCAGAAGGGGTGGCCGGCATCATCCCCAGGCACGGAGTTCGACCCATTTTTCCGAAAGCGAGTAGAGTTGTCATTAGAGAGGGGGTGCCTTTTGTGGGGCCAACGGGTGGTGGTTCCTACGTCCCTGCGGCCGAAGGTGCTAAAGCTGTTGCACGTCAGCCACCCGGGAATCGTCCGTTCCAAGGCGTTGGCCCGGAGTTACTTCTGGTGGCCCCAGCTGGACGCCGACATAGAGCATATGGTTGGCACTTGTGAGGCATGTCAGTGCTCCCGACCGGAGGTGGCCCGCCTCCCGCATAGGGAATGGGACGCAGCAAGGGGACCGTGGTCCAGGGTGCACGTAGATTTTGCTGGCCCGTTCCGAGGGACCATGTTTCTCCTGGTGGTGGATGCATACTCAAAGTGGCTGGAGGTCATTCCGGTAAAGAGCACATCCTCCGCCGCTACCATTCGCCAGCTAAGGAGGGTTTTTTCCACGTCGGTTTACCCGACACTCTGGTCAGCGATAACGCTAGTTGCTTCACGTCCGCTGAGTTCGCAGCATTCATGGAGGCAAATGCAATTCGGCATGTCACATCCGCGCCGTTTCACCCGGCCACGAATGGCCAAGTGGAACGGTTGGTGCGCACAACAAAAGATGCGCTGCGGCGCATGGGCTCGGGAGATCTAAATCACCAAGTTTGTCAATTTCTGTTAGCGTACAGAGTGACCCCCTTAGCGTCTGGATACTCGCCGGCTGAGCTGCTGATGCGGAGGAAACTGACCACGCTTTTGTCCAGGTTAGACCCGTCGAGGGTCGAGGACAAAGGGAAGAACATAGGTTTAGCAGTCTCGAAAGGTTTCGGCGTAGGCGATCCTGTACACTGCAGGAACTATGCCAACGCAGGCCCAGCCTGGGTGCCAGGGACGATAATAGAACAGACGGGACCAGTGTCATATCGGGTGGAAACTAGCACCGGTCTCCTCTGGAGGAGGCACGCTGACCAACTGAGGCACCGAGTGAGTGAGGGGCCGATCAGTGGGGCTCAGCAACAGGATTCAGCGATAGGGTTCTCCCCCACCCGTTTAGCCCAAGGGGGAGACAGTGAGGGACACCAGTCCGAAGCCAGGGGGGAAAGCAGTGATCCCGACTCATATCCTTTTGATACACCAGTTCTATCAGAGCCCGGGGGGAGGGAAAAGGAGTGTGCGGCCGCCGCCGCCGCTTCCCCCGAATCCGATTTTGATTTTGATTTTGCTAGCCGGGGGGGTTTTTTGGAGTGTTCCCCCACCCATCCAAGCGAGAAGAGGGGTTTTTCGTTAGCCCCTAGTGCCCCCGGTTCGTCCCAAACAAAGCACACACCTTCCAACAAAGCCGCAGAGCCGCGGCAAACCACTAACAAGTCATCCTCTCCCATTACAGGGCAGGAAGCCAGGGAGCAAGGAGGAGGGAGCGAAGCCAGGGCAGGGCAGCCCGCGCCGAGACCCCAGCGTGTTCGAAATAAGCCATCTTGGCTGAGAGACTTCGTCTCATCCTAGGGGGGAGGAGTGTTGTGTTCTAACAGTGTAACCTTCCACATGTGATATCAATGTATCTGAACCAATGTAACCTTGCCTATGAGTAACAATGTAACCTTCAGCTGTATCACTATAAACCCTGTAATAGGACGCGAGCTAATGACCACCAGCTGGCAGCAGCGAGCGTCCAAGCTCTCTTGGTTCAAACCCATCAAAGACCGCAGCGCGGGAAGTTTCCCGCCGCTACCTACACCTGGACAAGAAGGGCGTGACCCGCCATGACGTCACGCGGGCCAGTAGCCAATGGGCTATCGTGGAGCCACATTCAAATACGTTACTACCATATATATAGAGCTGTTCGTCCGCCATTACCTCATGTTCCCTCTGTCCACCATGCAATAAACCTGAGTTAACCCAGCCTTTGGCTGTGCCTCGTGTCTTGACTCTCATACACTAAAAAACCACTGGTCCCAGCCCCAGGTCAGGCCTTCCTCTTGGTGCTGGCTCCCTCGTAGCCTCAGCATGCTGTGGCCTAGGAGGTTTATTTATTTATTTATTTGATTTACAGGCCGCCTGTCTCGCCTCGGCGACCCAAGGTGGCTCACATCAAGTAAAACATCTTGTACGATAAAACCCCACTGCTATAACGGTTGGTGTTGGAGGAGGTGGAAAACCCCTGGCCGGCCGGCGCAGCGAACCACGGCCTGGTTTGGGCCCTGGAGCCCTCAGCATGAGGCCAGGTGGCAGAGAAGGGTGACCCTTCCTGGGCTGGTAAGTGGTTTGAGGGCTGGGGACTGAGACACAGGAAACGGGCATGAGGGGCCCTGGTATCCACCCCCTCTTTCTCTTTCCAGACCAGGGCGGTGGGCATGTGTATGGTCCCCAGGCCCGCTCCCCGACCTAGTCCCCGTCCCTTGCCCTACGTACCTACCCAGGCCAGGTCTCCCTCTCCTGCCTCCTCCATGATCCTCCATGGTTCGTGATAGCCCTGCTAGTTGCTGGCTAGGCCACCTGCTTTCCATGCCTCCCCAGTGCGGCCTGTCCACCGCCATTGCCATGGCCTTCGCTGCTTGGGCAGGTGGTTCAGCTTGGCCGCGCTGTCATCGCCAGTGGCATCCTCTTCTATGGGTGGCGACGCAGCTCTCAGGCTCAGCCTGTGCACCGCCATCGCTGAATCCTTGTCCGTTGCTGTGTATCACCTCGCCTGATCCATCCAACCTGAGCGGACCGGAGGGGCTCTCCAATTGTTCCATCTGCCAGAGGGGCTCGCCTCTCTGGCACACGAAGGAGGGCCTTTTCTGTGTCCACACCAGCCTTGTGGAACTCCTGCCAGTAGAGTTGCAGGAGCAGACAGAGCTGCTGCCTTTCAGAAGAGAATTAAAAACCTGGTTGGTGGGGCAGGTGTGGGGCTCAGATGGAAGAATGGCCCCCACCTGCTGGCTTATAAAATGAAGCCCCCATCTTTTTAATGTGGGCAGTTTTAATGTGGTTAGTTTTAATAGGTGGGTGGGTATGTTGGGGTTTTAATTGTTTTTAATATGTATGTTTTAAATTTTGTTGTGAGCCGACCTGAGTCGGGTTCGCCTGGTTGAGCAGCATAGAAATTTGAATCATAAATCAATCAATCAATCAATCCCCACCAGCGGGCTCCTCCTCTGTTGGTGGCGATGTGGCTGCCGGGGTTTGGAGCACTCCATGTCCATTTTTTGTGCTGGTGCCGGGCACTGGTGTGTTTTTCACGTGACTGGTGCCCCGCCCCCTCCATGTCACCCATGCCCTGGTCACCTCTTGTTTGGACTATTGTAATGCACTCTACATGGAGCTGCCCTTGATGACCATCCGGAGACTGCAGTTGGTCCAGAATGCGGCAGCCAGCGCGGTGGTGGGGTGTAGTCGTTTCGCCCGTGCCTCACCACTGCTGCGGGAGCTGCACTGGCTGCCTATATGTCTCTGGGTGCAATTCAAGGTGCTGGTTGTCACCTTTAAAGCCCTTCATGGTAACGGACCAGGATACCTCAGGGACTGTATCATCCCTAGGACATCGACCCGTCCCACAAGAGCAAACCGAGAGGGCATCCTTCAGGTGCCATCTGTTGGGGAGGCTTGCCTCTCCAGCACAAGGAAAAGGGCCTTCTCGGTCATAGCCGCCACACTATGGAACATCCTCCCAGTAGAAGTACGCCTCCAGACCCAGTTGCTACCATTTAGGAAAGAATTGAAGACATGGTTGGCAAAATGGGTCTGGGGGGCAGGATTGTCAACAAGCTCCCCTTTTTGGCTCATATGAGGTTTTTCCCCTCCTGTAATTAATTTTTAAAGGTTTTTTAGATTTTATATTTGTTTTTAGATAATAGATGTCATAGCGGGGGTGGGTGGGTAATATTGTTATGTTTTTTATGGGTTTTTAAAATTGTTTTACCTGTATATTGGTTTTAGTGTACACCGCCCAGAGTCCTTTGGATAGGGCAGTATATAAATCTATTAAATTAAATTAAATTAATTAAATGTGTGGCCCAGGCTCCCTGATTGGCCGCGGCTTGTCGCACTGGCTGCTGGGACGTGTAGTTTTTTGTTTTCTCTGTTTGTTGGGGCGTAGGGCCCCCTCCTTGGTTCTTAACCACTGAGCCACCACAACCCCTTTTCAGTCCCTTTGCAGTCACTGGGACCGTCCTGCAAAGTCTCTCTCACACACACACCCCTGGTCCCCATGCTGCGCTTCGCCTGGAAAAGCGAGGCTTCGCTAGCCTCACACTTCCAACCATGCCCTTTCACTTATTGGCTGGAAAAGTGAGGCTCCACCAACCTCGCACTTTCACTTATTATTCTAGTTGCAACTAAGATGTTTAGTTAGAACTAGTTTTGACTAGTCAGAACTAGTTTTGACTAGTCAAAACCCATTTTAACTGGGAACTGGTTTTAACTGAATCTTTTTCCTTGATAGGAAATTCTAATTTTAACTAAGCCATTTAGTTAGAACTAGTGAGAACTGAAGTCCAATAACACCCATTCTTGTAAATTCAGAGACTTGGGCTTCTGGGAATTGAAGTCCAAGAACACCGGGAGTGCCATGGTTCGCCATCACTGGACTAGCTATTTGGTCTGCTGCTAGCATAGAACTCTCATGCATTGCAGATCTACCATTTAGTGAGCTTCGTGTAAGTGTTAAAAGGGAACATGAGAAAAGCCCTAAAGCATAATTCCACTGGTCCAACTTGTTCAGCATCCTTTTTCCAGATGCAGACAGCCAAATGCTTGCAGGTGTTTGCCCTCTCCAAACCCATTTGTGGTAAACTGTTTGATATGTGATGCCAACCTGCCATGAAGAAGCCATTGCATGGAACACTTAAGTTATCCCACCCCACCCACAATTAGGTACATATGGATCCTCAACAGTACTAAAACTGACAATTCACATGGTATGCATCATCTTGCACACCAGTAATGTGGGATCTAGTGATAGAAAATAGAAGCACTTTTTGCATTCAGTGCTCTAATTTTAAGATTGGTTTCCCCTAGCCTCAGCTGCTGCCTCCCTTTCCAGGATATATTCACATTATTTTTCCATTGTGCAACTTCCAAGTAGAAATTCCATGATGGAGATCCAAATCTAGGCAAAATCCATTAGAGCACTAAATGGGCATGGGATCTGGCAGTCCTTTAAGTTTACTATGACCCATAAATCAGACAAAGGAATGTGTCCTTCCCTTGGCGTTGGTGGTCAGTGCATTTCAGACTGAGAATCCCTTCCGTTTCATTGGCTGATGTTTGTTGTTATTACAGCTAACTTTGTAGCTACTGGTGAGGAGAAAACAGAGGCACAATGAATCATTCAAGCCTCTCTGTACACGTCAGGAAATACTGGAGGCAATACAGTGTTCCACTCAGAATTTCTTCCGTTCTTAGAAAAACATTTAATTGCTTTTCTGGAGTGTTATATTTGTCAGTTAGAAACACAACACTTTAACAGCTTTGAAGTCTTGGGCATGAAATATAAGTTACATAAGAAGCTTCAGGAAGTTTAGTGTATGAGAGTCAGGACACAAGACACAGCCAAGGGCTGGGTTAACTCAGGTTTATTGCATGGTGGACAGAGGGAACATGAGGTAATGGCGGACGAACAGCTCTATATATATTGTAGTAACGTATTTGAATGTGGCTCCACGATAGCCCATTGGCTACTGCTCGCGTGACGTCATGGCGGGTCACGCCCTTCTTGTCCAGGTGTAGGTAGCGGCGGGAAACTTCCCGCGCTGCGGCCTTTGATGGGTTTGAACCAAGAGAGCTTGGACGCTCGCTGCTGCCAGCTGGTGGTCATTAGCTCGCGTCCTATTACAGGGTTTATAGTGATACAGCTGAAGGTTACATTGTTACTCATGAACAAGGTTACATTGGTTCAGATACATTGATAACACATGTGGAAGGTTACACTATTAGAACACAACACTCCTCCCCCCTAGGATGAGACGAAGTCTCTCAGCCAAGATGGCTTATTTCGAACACGCTGGGGTCTCGGCGCGGGCTGCCCTGCCCCGGTTTCGCTCCCTCCTCTTTTCTCCCTGGCTTCCTGCCCTGTAATGGGAGAGGATGACTTGTTAGTGGTTTGCCGTGGCTCTGCGGCTTTGTTGGAAGGTGTGTGCTTTGTTTGGGACGACCCGGGGGCACTGGGGGCTAATGAAAAACCCCTCTTCTCGCTTGGATGGGTGGGGGAACACTCCGAAACCCCCCCCCCCCCGGCTAGCAAAATCAAAATCAAAATCGAATTCGGGGGAAGCGGCAGCGGCGGCCGCACACTCCTTTTCCCTCCCCCCGGGCTCGGATAGAACTGGTGTATCAAAAGGATATGAGTCGGGATCACTGCTTTCCCCCCTGGTTTCGGACTGGTGTCCCTCTCTGTCTCCCCCTTGGGCTAAACGGGTGGGGGAGAACCCTATTGCTGAATCCTGTTGCTGAGCCCCACTGATGGGCCCCTCACTCACTCGGTGCCTCAGTTGGTCAGCGTGCCTCCTCCAGAGGAGACCGGTGCTAGTTTCCACCCGATACGACACTGGCCCCGTCTGTTCTATTATCGTCCCTGGCACCCAGACTGGGCCTGCGTTGGCATAGTTCCTGCAGTGTACAGGATCGCCTACGCCGAAACCTTTCGAGACCGCTAAACCTATGTTCTTCCCTTTGTCCTCGACCCTCGACGGGTCTAACCTGGACAAGAGTGTGGTCAGTTTCCTCCGCATCAGCAGCTCAGCCGGCGAGTATCCCGACGCTAAGGGGGTCACTCTGTACACTAACAGAAATTGACAGACTTGGTGATTTAGATCTCCCGAGCCCATGCGCCGCAGCGCATCTTTTGTTGTGCGCACCAACCGTTCCACTTGGCCATTCGTGGCCAGGTGAAACGGCGTGGATGTGACATGCCAAATTGCATTTGCCTCCATGAATGCTGCGAACTCAGCGGACGTGAAACAGCTAGCGTTATCGCTGACCAGAGTGTCGGGTAAACCGAACGTGGAAAAGACCCTCCTTAGCTGGCGAATGGTAGTGGCGGAGGATGTGCTCTTTACCGGAATGACCTCCAACCACTTTGAGTATGCATCCACTACCAGGAGAAACATGGTCCCTCGGAACGGGCCAGCAAAATCTACGTGCACCCTGGACCACGGTCCCCTTGCTGCGTCCCATTCCCTATGCGGGAGACGGGCTACCTCCGGTCGGGAGCACTGACATGCCTCACAAGTGCCAACCATATGCTCTATGTCGGCGTCCAGCTGGGGCCACCAGAAGTAACTCCGGGCCAACGCCTTGGAACGGACGATTCCCGGGTGGCTGACGTGCAGCAGCTTTAGCACCTTCGGTCGCAGGGACGTAGGAACCACCACCCGTTGGCCCCACAAAAGGCACCCCCTCTCTAATGACAACTCTACTCGCTTTCGAAAAAAATGGGTCGAATTCCGTGCCTGGGGATGACGCGGGCCACCCCTTCTGCACCCACGAGCATACTTTCTCTAGTGTTCTATCCTTTCCGGTCGCCCTGGCAATGTCGGCCGGTACTATTGGGGGTGACTCTAAGACCTCTATTAGCAATACCTGGCGGTCTCTTCCTACCCCTGCCTTCTGGTCGTCCGACAAGGGTAACGGCGACCGTGAGAGCGCGTCTGCATGGCTGATCTCCTTCCCTGGCCGGTATTCTAACTCATGTTGATATGCGTTAAGAAAAATAGCCCACCGCAGCATCCTCGGGGACAGGATCTGTGGCGTGGGCTTATTTGCAGTGAATATTCCTAACAGGGGCTTGTGATCAGTAACGATCTTGAATGGGCGACCATACAGAAAATCGTGAAATTTTTTGGTTCCCGCCACTATCGCTAGTGCCTCCCTATCGGTCTGTGCGTAATTCCGCTCTGCTTGGGACAGGGACCTTGAATAAAACGCTATGGGGGCCTCCCTTCCGTCGTTCAACACGTGGCAAAGCACCGCCCCCACCCCCACCGGGGATGCATCGCAGACTAAAACTATTGGCCGTTTGGGATCGAAATGAGTCAGGATTCCCTCGGATGTGAGGAGTTGCTTTAACTCTGTGAACGCTTTCTCTTGCTCGTCACCCCACAGCCATTTCTCCTCTTTTTTAAGTAACCGATGGAGCGGCTCGGCAACAGACGCCTTCCGTGGAAGGAAGGTATGGTAGAAATTGAGAAGCCCCAGGAACGACTGTAGCTCGGTTTTGGAAGTGGGGCGAGGAGCCTTCTTGATGGCGGCTACCTTAGATTTGGACGGCCTAATTCCCTCGGGCGTGACACGGAACCCTAAAAACTCAACCTCCGTTTCGAAAAATACACATTTGTCTTTTCTCAGTCGCAGCCCCGCTTTCTCGAACACGGTCAAGACCTTATCCAATCTGTGAGCCAGCTCGGCCTTACTCCCCCCCGTTATCAACACGTCATCAAAATATGGCAACACCCCCTCCAGCCCCTTCAGGAGGCGTTCCACTAGCGACTGAAAAATGCCAGGTGCCGAGTTCACGCCGAATTGTAACCGCGACACCTGGAACGCCCCCTTATGTGTGACTATTGTTTGTGCCGCCGCTGTGGCGGGGGTTACCGGGAGTTGCTGGTAGGCCTGTGCTAAATCGAGTTTAGCGAAACACTTTCCCCCATTCAGCCTGGCCAGAAGGTGGCTGACCACTGGCACCGGGTATGCATTAGGGCGGATTGCCTTATTAATTGTACACTTATAATCAGCGCAAATGCGCACCTCCCCGTTAGCCTTCAGTGCTGTTACAATCGGAGTCTCCCACTCCGCGGAATCCACAGGAACAAGAATCCCCTGACCCACCAGTTTGTCCAGTTCCGCCTCTATTTTGTCCTTTAGCGCGAACGGTACCCTGCGCGGTTTGAGTCTTATCGGGCGGACCTCCGGGTCTAGGTCGAAGGCTACAGGGGGTCCCTTGAACTTCCCCAGTCCACTTTTAAAAACGGCGGGGTGTGCGTCACACACCGCTTGTATTGGGTCCTCGCCTACGGCATGCACCCCCCCTATGAACAGACCTAAGGGCTGAAACCACTGCGTTCCGAGGAGGCTACAACTTCCCCCTTTGAGCACCACTAGGGGAAGTTCCGCAGAATGTCTCTTAAAACGAACCCGGAATGTCCCGACCCCCAACACTGGAATGCTGTTCCCCTGTACGTCCCGTAGTGTGGCTCTCAACGCTTTAAGCTTGGGCCGCATGTGGGGGTCGATTCTCAAGAACTCTCTCTGGGGAATTATAGAATAGGAGGACCCCGAGTCAATTTCCATCCTAATAGGGGTCCCTTGTACTAGTACCTCAACGAAGTAATGGGCCTGTCCCGCAGATACGCTGAACACAGGAGCGTCGCCCTCGCTGTCGTCCGAGATGCGGCCCACGCCGTCCTGCTTCCTCGTGGTCCAGGCGCCATCTTTGGACCTCGCTGGACGGTCCGGTCTGGCCGAACGGTCTTGCGACTGTCTCCGGCCCTCTTTCCATTTCCTGCACGCCTTGGCGATGTGCCCCCGACGGCCGCAGTTGAAACACTCGGCTTTTCTGAATGGGCACCTCACGCGCTCATGGGCCGCTCCGCAACCATCGCAGCGGCGACCTCCTCTCCGGACCTTCTGGACCTCCTCGCCGTCGCTGCTTTCTGAAGACGACTTCGAGGTCGGTCGGGTTGCATGCACTGACTGACCGGACTTTCCGTGCAACGAGTTTTCCGCTTTGCCGGCCCTCGGACGCCACTCACGCCACTTGTGCATCTCATCTACTCCAGCATTCGTGGATTCCGCGGCTTCCGCGGCCTCTACAACCTCTTCCAGTGTGGGTGGTGGCTCCTTGTTCATCAGGCTGCGCTGCACTTCCTTGTCCTTCAGGCCACACAGCACTCCGTCCCTGAGGGCCATCTCTAGGAAGTGGTCCCATCTGCAGGGGGCGGCGGCTACCCTCATAGCCGTTACGAAGGCTTCTACCGTCTCGTCCGGCGCTTGGACTCGCCTCCAAAACGCGCTCCGAGCGGGAAACATTGCCCTCGAGGGTCGGAAACGCTCACGCAGCAGTTTCATGATGTCACCGGCTTTGAAATCACTCATCTTCTTCGGTGCAAGAATGCCCACCAGCGTCCGCTTGGTTTCCATCCCAAGCATGCGGGTGAGGATGGCCCTCTTCCTTTCCTCGTCGTCTTCTTTGACTTTGAGTTCCACCAGTGCCGCCTGGAAGTCCATCTCAAAAAGCTCCCAGTCTTGCGGTTTGGTAATGTTGAACCCGCTCTGTGCCCTGGCTCCTTGAGGATCCATCATCCCACCTTCGTCGCCAATTTAGTGTATGAGAGTCAGGACACAAGACACAGCCAAGGGCTGGGTTAACTCAGGTTTATTGCATGGTGGACAGAGAGAACATGAGGTAATGGCGGACGAACAGCTCTATATATATTGTAGTAACGTATTTGAATGTGGCTCCACGATAGCCCATTGGCTACTGCTCGCGTGACGTCATGGCGGGTCACGCCCTTCTTGTCCAGGTGTAGGTAGCGGCGGGAAACTTCCCGCGCTGCGGCCTTTGATGGGTTTGAACCAAGAGAGCTTGGACGCTCGCTGCTGCCAGCTGGTGGTCATTAGCTCGCGTCCTATTACAGGGTTTATAGTGATACAGCTGAAGGTTACATTGTTACTCATGAACAAGGTTACATTGGTTCAGATACATTGATAACACATGTGGAAGGTTACACTATTAGAACACAACAGGAAGGATCTGAACTGAGCTTTTAGCTGAAATATTTGTGAGCATCTCCCCGCCACCCTAAATAGTACACCTTTTGTAGGGGTGGGAAGCATTGCAAACTTAGTCTGAGGCAACGGGTCTTTATTAGAGAGGGTGAAAAAGCATTTTTGAACTAAGATAAACACTGAAATCTTTTTGGAAAGCTAGAATTTTTTTAAAAGGTAGCAACTGAAAAAAGTCTAAGTATCTAAAAGCTTTTTTTTATTTAAAAAGTGATAGTTAAACCTTTAGCCATCATTGTTACATTAATAATCCATTCTTCATTCTTTCAAGGATGGATTGTGTTTTCTCTTCTTTTCCCCCATCCTGCTAATCACTTGCTGACACTTGTTTTTTTTCTGCATCCATATGATTCCCTATCTCTCCACTTCATTTACTCCTACCTTCCTTTTTTCCTACATAGGATGGTGATATACTACTAATCTGGCAAAAGCTTTAGACTATGGTGTTGCTATGAAAAACACAATTATAAGTTCTACTCCCTGATTCAAAGCAATGCAAATTATATGTGACTTGGTTTGGGAAGGACAAAAAGATGTTGGAGCTCATAAAAATCAGTGCCGTGGATCATCTGGAATGTCATTCGGACAATTTCTAGTAAGGTTAGTGTACATCCCAATCCTTAAAGTGGAACAAATGTTGCTTTTGGAAAACCCTTAAAAGTAAGGTAAGGGCAGACTAGATAAGAGAACTTGACAACTTTACCATATTTGCTGGTGTATAAGCCCACCTTTATGACAACTTATGTACTAACTGCTATACAGTAATACCTCATACAAAGTCCGCTTCATACAACATCGGATTCATACAACATCGCCTAATTCCTTGAAAAAAGTTGCCTCATACAAAGTCGTGTGACATTGTATGAGGCATTGGGGTTTTCCCAGGTTGCATTGTGCCCTGGCAGTATAAAAGGCAGGACACATGCGTGCATTGCTCTTGTGGGTTTTGCATGAGGCAAAGAATGTTTAGGAGTGGTTTTGAGTGCGATTTTGGATTTTTTTGAATTTTTTCGTCAGAATTTTTCGAAGCATTCCTGGGATTTTTGCAGCATTCTTCAGGTTCTTGGACAATCAGGGTTGTTTGACAAGTTTTTGTAATGTTTTTAGCCTTTAGACAATGATTTCTTAAAGTTCTGTCAGTTTCCTGTCTGTTTCCTTGACTTTGCCCTGAAGTCTGTGCTGTTACAGTACAATGTATCTCTATGGAAACGACGTTGTATGAGGCATCGCGGCAAGGATTTGGACGTTGTATGAGGCATCGCGGCTAGGATTTTGCATGCCTCATACAAAGTCCAAATCCGTATAAAGTCCAAACTTGTGGAACCAAGTTTGGACATTGTATGAGGTATCACTGTAATCTAATTGAGCTTTCCATGATCCTTAAAAGTTTACATTAAAATATATAAGCTCGCCTTTAAGGTACCACAATTATTTTATCTCCACCCACCCACCCCACCATTTTGTCTGATATGTTCGCATCTATACATATAGGAAGGGCCTTGCGTGGTACGTGTCCGGCATGCACGTCCACACCTGGCCCAACCATCATGTACCGAGCCGCCCACACTTACCTTTAGACCCTGCGAGCATCGCCGCAAGGGTCCGATCATCAAGAGTGGGGCAACCACCCCATGAATACAAACAAAAAAACTGTGTGTGTATTGTGTGGTTGTGTTGTGTGTGTGGTTGTGTTGTGTGTGTGGTTGTGCTGTATGTGTGGTTGTATTGTGTATGTGTGTGTGTGTGTATTGTGTGTGTGTGATTGTGTTGTATGTGTATTGTGTGTGTTGTGTGTGTGTGTGTGTGTTGTGTGTGTGTTGTGTGTGTGTGGTTGTGTTGTGTATGTGTACCCCCCCAAAACCACCCTAACCATACACAAAAAACCTGCCTGGCTTGCCGGGCAAAAAAAGCTAGTAGACTAGTATGGCTACTACTTCAAAATCAATATCCAAACGTTTTAAACTTCCTTTTTGAATTGGAGAGAAGAGGAAATGAGGCCAACCTCAGAAAACCTGGGGCCAAAAGCTTAATGAGGATTTTGCAATCATTAATATATCTTGGGACGATGACAAAAGTGTTATGAATGACTGATGTCACTGGAGAACATTTGCTGCCCAGTGTGCTATGCACAAGACCTAATGATGACGAAGATGATTTTGAACTGGTGTTCATTCCCCTGAATGTACTGACCTTGATTGGTCTATGAAGCTAAGCAGGGTCAGACCTGGTTAGGATTTAGATGGGAGATCATTCAGGGGCCTCTAAGCAAAGTGATAAAAGAATCCTGTCTGAAATCCTGAAGAACTACTGCTAGTTAGTATTGACATTAGTTGTTGAGGAGGGCCAGTGTTTTGACTCAATAAAAAGCAGCTTCCCATGTTCCTGTTTTCCTCATACAGTAAATAGTTCTGTCAAATATTGCCTCTCCATATTTTGATGGGTGACTGCTAGCAACCTGTTTTTGACTTCTTTGAGTTGCTAGTTGGGACTGATGGGAGTTGGATTCAAACAACATCAATCATTGACTTCTTCTTGTATGTCTTGTGTCATGAACAGAGGGCTCTTCCACTGAAGCTGAATACAACTCCACTAACCCCAGCCTTTATTGCCAATCATGAGGGAATCTGAGAGCTGTAATCCAACAACATCCATCATTGCTTTCTCCTCAAACCTTTGATCAAGTACAGAAGTTCATGCTGCAAGGAAGTCCTTAGAGACTGTTCTATTCTTTCAACATACAAAGAATTGTCAAAAGTAATTTTGTCACTCAGCAACAGTGACCATGGAAACTACCTGACCTTTGTCCACAGACTGTCCTTCTGTTCTCTTAGTTGAGTATGCTCTGCTGGTGATAATAGTAATAAAAATGGGATATATTGCACTTGCGTGTTTGCTTGGCCTGCAAAGAGACAGACACAGACATCTCCATATACATACACAGCTTAACTGGGTGACTGTGAATCTTTCAGTGTAATTCAAAGTATGTTTATTGAGAACTAAGCCCTGCTTCCATCAACAGGGCATGTGGTATGCTTCGTGCCCTTAAACTAAAATCTATTCTTTTTCTTCAGCAAATATTGCTCACATGAACTTCTTCTTAAAAGGCCAATGCATGCTCTATACTACCTATCCTTTCTTTCTCTGCTCCCACTCTTTCCACTCCCTGGACCTGAGCTTGGTCATGCAGAGATCACATACTTTCATGGTTTAATCAATACCTTTGCAGCAGGAAAAGCCAGGAAGCTTCATTTCTACAATAAACACCAGACTCTCCTTCTTTGTTGCCAGTTTTAAATCATTGTGCTTTCCACTCTTCAGGGATTCTCCTTCTGCGCCCTCATTATGTTTCAAAACTGAGGATACTTGGTTGAATTTCAAGATTCTAATTGGACCATCTGGTAGTCCAACTTCTAAGCAAAGGAGAAAATCAAAGAATAATCAAGTATATTGGAGCCACTTGGATAAAGGACAAATTATCTGTTAATGTGGAGAAATACAATCAATGCAGCATTTATGTGTATGCAAGATATGCCTTATCACCATGATGGTGAACCTTGCCTCTCCAGCTGTTCTTGGACTTCATTTCACAGAAGCCGAAGCACCCTGTGAATAAACCCATCACTGCCCTATCATATGTAAAAAAAGAAGCTCTAGTAACTGGCCAAGAAAAAACTATTGAAGTAGCCCACTTTCTGGTCAGAAACAGTATAATATTTTTAATATTTTAATATTTTTTATATTTTATCTATATTTCATATACATCCATAATTTTAAATTGTGAAATACTCTGATAAAAAGAAGGAAAGAAAGAACTTTCAGAAAGTTAATTAAAACTTTTTATTCCAGTATTAGGCTACCTCTCCAAGGCCCATTAACTTTCTAAAAATGTGTTGCTCTTACCTTCCTTAAACAAACAAACAAGTTTATTTATGGAACATGAACAGAAACAAAATACATACCATTATACAAATACACAAATTGACTACTGAAAGTTCCAGGACATATGGTTCAATAGTGTTTAAAAATTACAATAAAAGTAAAAATTAATTATTTTCTTTAAATGTATGCAGTCCTCATTTTTCTTTTCATTTTTTTAAAAAAACAGCCAAATTTCAGCTGCATATCTTCACTGGCTCTGGCAAAGGTATCACCACAAGCAGCAGTTTGCTATTAATTAGAGAATTCTTGTTTTGGTTTGGGATTGTATATGACTTTGTATGATTATTCACAAGCCATACACACTGGCAATTAATGTTCAGTGTCTTGTTGCCAGAATAGCAGGAATTATGTAGCAATAGCAATTACATTTATATACTGCCCCCTTAGTGCTTTGTGCACTCTCTGGGCACAAGTTAATTAGCATTTTGCCCCCAACATGCTAGGAGCTCATTTTACTGACCTCCAAAGGATGGAAGACTGACTCAACCTTGTGTCCCACCAGGATGAAATACACTACATTTTGGTTGCAGTACAGCAGTTTAACGACTGTACTAAAGTAAAGTCAAAGGTCACCCTTGCTCAAAAGCCAGTCGTATCTGACTCTGGGGTTCAGTGCTCATCTCTGTTTCATAGCCGAATAGCCAGTGCTGTCTGCATCTGCATGTGGCAGGCATGACTAGACACCGGAGTGCACTGTGCTACCAGGGCTCTTATGTCACTGGCAACAAAAGATTATCGCTAATTACAAATTTCCTTCTTTGATTTTGAATTTTGTGTGACTTGTACATAATGAGACGAAATCACCTGCAACCCTGAATCAAAGCAAACCCTGTCTAATTAGACACAACCTGCTACTGTCATAAATATTAACAGCAGTAGCACCTCCTATAGCAAACAGTGGAAACAATTCTTAAACTTTAAGAAACCTTGAGAAGGTATCAGCCTCCAGATATGCAGGGCTTTGGAGCTGTTGCTTCCTGTCAGAGGTCAACAGTAACACAAATAACTGCAGCGTTAGTTGCAGAATAACTCTATTTAAATTTTATTTACAATTAAACAACACATGAACCATTAGGAAGGGTTGTTTCCTACTCAAAAATTAACCAATAGGATTTGACCCTTTTAAATTCAGTGCTTGGCAAATGTTGTTTGGGCTTCTATGCAAGGACTCGGCTGGATTGAATTAGAGGTACCTGTTATACTGGGAGCTTTTGGAAACAAAATACACATCAGTTGAATATACCTTTGTCTCCCACCCACCCCTTTTAGTATATTTAAGCTATAACAAAGCTGCTCAGGTTCTCCTGCTCCACCTCCTTCCACATTAATTCATTTACATTGTGGAATATTGTTTAGCATGGAGATCCCAGTGGAGCTCAGGTAGTGTTGAGTCTGGCGCTTAAGAAGTATTCTGACCAGCAGGATTGGGTCAAACACAAGTGATTTATTATTCAGCTCTGAGATACCAGACCGGGGAACATGTACAAGGTGGCCAGCTTATATACAGTGAGAATGGCAGTTACACAAGTTGATACATTTCAGCGGGCTTCCGGAGAAGCGAAAAGTTTGTACTGGCAAATCAGCTATTTTGACAGTAGGCGCTCTATTCTGCCGTAGACTTTACGGCGCTAATAGCGGTTTTAATAAATAACGCTTGGACACAATATTCCTCCCCCCTAGCGAGGAACCCACTCTCCCAACCTTTTGGGTGGACCGCAGGTCCATTTAGGGTGCGTGAAATTCTCAGGACTCAGGGAAGGGGTTACTGGTCATCCAGGAGCTCTGGGACTGTGGGCTGACTCACTGAACTGCCTAGGCATGTTAGGTCTTTGAGGTGGTTCAGTTGAAACTGCAACCAGTAGCTGGGAGGAACCTGGTGTGCACTGGGAACCCTCTGTGGCTAGGCCAGCTGTGGGCAGCTCCGGGGTAGTTCCCGGCGAGGGTGGTGCTGGCATAGAGTCACAGGGAAGTGACTGACTGAAGAGATCTGGCTCCAGATCGAAATCTGAGGGATCAAATTCATTTGATGAAAGATCTGGCTCTAGAGGCCTTCAAGCCTCTGACTCTGGTGTGGTGTTTTGCCCTGGAACCTGGGGCATCTGGTCTGTGTGTCTCTTCCAAATTGTGCCATTATCCATAGGAACTTTGTATGACACAGGCCGTGTTTGTTCAAGGACCTCACCCCTGAACCAAGGGGAACCTGGCACATAGTTGCGGCAATGAACAGCCTGCCCAACCTGGAAAACCTTAGTATTAGTGACTTCTATGTTGAGACCTCTGTCCTCAACACAAAGTGGGTCTAAATGGTCAAGGACCGTAGACAATCGGCTCTTCATTAAGAGGTCCAAGGGCGATAAGCCCGAAGCTAGGGGAAGCTAGCAGATACTGACTTTAGTGTTTAAGAACCAAGACAATAGAAACAGCCGAAGTCTGACTTAAAGCATCTTTATTGCATGATGGTCAGAGGGAACATGTGGTAATGGCGGACGAACAGCTCAATATATACAGTGGCTATACATTTGAATGTGGCTCCTCGGTAGCTCATTGGCTACTGTCTGTGTGACGTCACCCCCTGTCACGCCCTTCTTGTCCAGGTGAGGTAGTGGCGGGAATCTTCCCGCGGCTGTAGGCATTTGGAGAATTTGTACCATGTGAGCTGGACGCTCACTACTGCCCCCAGTGGTCACTAGCTCGCGTCCTCATACAGAAGGTTACAGTGTTACTCTTTGAGATTGTTACATTTACTCATTCGTGTGGTTACATTATTAAAGGCACATTACACTCCATACACAACACTAACAAAACTGCAATTCTAAATTCCCTGTGCCCATATGGTTCAGTGCCTCCTTTATGGAGTGAACCATTCTTTCTACTTGCCCGTTGGTGGTGGTGTGAAAAGGGGCAGTAGTGATATGCCTTACGCCGTTGTAGCTAAAGAAATCCTCGAATTCTGCCAACATGAAAGTTGACACATTATTGGAGACAACAATGTCGGGCAACCCAAAAGTACAAAAAAAACTTTTAATTTATGAATTGCAACAGCTGATGAAGTCCCTGATTCAGGCATTATCTCTAACCATTTAGAGTATAAATCAACAATAAGCAGGAAATTGCCTCCCCTGAATGGGCCAGCCAAGTCGATGTGGACTCGTGACCAGGGGCCCTTTGCAGTGTCCCATTCCCTGGTGGGCTGCTGGGTTGCCTCCGGCCTGGAGGACTGGCACTCTCTACAGTGGCCCACCCAAGCCTCAATATCTAAGTCGAGCCTGGGCCACCACAAATAGCTCCTGGCAAGCGCCTTAGAGTGGACGATGCCTGAATGACTAATGTGTAATGTGTGTAAAACCCTATCCCATAATGTAGGTGCAATTACCACTCTGTCCCCACACACCAAACATCCCCTTTCCAGTGACAGCTCATTACATTTTGTATAATAAACCTTGAATTTTTCAGAGACCGGTGGCGACGGCCACCCTTTCTGAACCCACGAAACAAACTTCATTAAAAGGGGATCATTTCTAGTAGTATAAGCAATGTCCTTGGCGGACACAGGCGGGGACTCTAAAACCTCTAACATGAGGACCTGATGGTCTGAACCAATCTTGCCCATCTTCTCCACAGGGGATCTAGATAGGGCATCTGAATTGGAGATAATGGCACCTGGCCGATGCTGTAGAGTTTACTGATAAGCTTGAAGGAACATTGCCCAACAAAGCATTCTAGGAGATAATATCTGGGGGGGGGGTAGGCTTGTCGGGCATGAAGATACCCAGTAGTGGCTTGTGATCTGTGATGATCATAAAGGGCCGCCTGTAAATAAAGTCATGAAATTTTTTGGTACCTGCAATAATGGCTAGAGCTTCCCTGTCAATCTGGGCATATCTTTTTTCGGTATCCGTCAGAGATATCGAGTAGTAGGTGATCGGCGCCTCCTTCCCTCCCCCTAGGTCATGGCAGAGCACAGCCCCTACCCCTACAGGGGAAGCATCACAGGCAAGAATGACTGGTTTGCTCAGGTCAAACTGTGTGACGACAGCGTCTGAAGTAAGAAGCCTCTTAACTTCTTAAAACGCCTTGTCCTATGGAGGACCCCAACGCCACCGCACCTGTTTCCTAAGCAGTTGGTGGAGTGAGGCGGCCACGGTGGCCTTTTGAGGTAGAAATGAATAGTAAAAGTTCAGAAGCCCCAGAAATGCTTGCAATTCACTTTTCGAATTCGGACACGGAGCATCCCAAACCGCTTTCACCTTAGAGTCAGAGAGCTTAACACCTTCTGGAGTAACCTTGAAACCCAGGAAATCCACTTCAGTAGCAAAAAAACAAACAAAACAAAAACATTTCTCTTTCTTAACTCTTAAGACCGGCATTTTGGAAATGTTCAAGTACTTTGCCCAACTTCTCGGCACTGTCCCCCCTGTCCTTCCCAGCAATCAAAATGTCATCAAAGTATGGTAGAACACCTGGGAGACCTTTGAGCGATTTTTCCACTAACCCTTGGAATATACCGGGTGCTGCATTGACACCAAATTGCAATCGTTTAACCTTAAATGCACCCTTGTATGCAGTAATAGTCTGACACAAAGCAGATTCAGGAGTGACAGGCACCTGCTGGTATGCCTGCACCAAGTCCAGTTTGGCAAAACAGTGTCCTCTGTGAAGTGTAGCCAGTAGGTGACTCACAACTGGCACCGGGTAAGAATTTGGGTGTATTGCTTTATTAATGGTACATTTGTAATCCGCACAGATGCGGATGTTTCTGTTGGACTTGATAGCAGTGACGATAGGAGTCTCCTATGGAGCTGAGTCCACCGGCTCCAAGATGCCTTGCACAATCAGTTTGGCAAGTTTGGCCTTGATACGGTCCTTGAGTGCAAAAGGCACCTGGTGGGTCTTCAGCCTGATTGTCTGAACAGATGGGTTAAGTTCGAAGTGAACAGGGCCCCCCTTGAACATATCCAGTCCTGGGCAAAATACATCTGGGTAATGATCACAAGTTGACTGAATGGGATCAGCCTCAACCTTACTAATACCCAAAGAAGCAATACCCAGTGGCCGAAACCATTGTGTACCCAAAAGATTGTTCTTACGCACCTTGACCACGACAAGGGGCAACCTGGCCGACAGGGACTTGAAATGCACCTGAAAAGTGCCAACGCCAAGTACAGGGCTGTGGCGACCCTGCACATCACTCAACTTGACCTTAAGAGCCCGCAACTTAGGGTGGTTGGCTGGAGGAAGCCGGAGAAATTCCTTCTGTGTGATGATCAAAAAAGATGATCCTGAGTTGATCTCCATCTTGAATGGACAACCCTGCTGGCGGACGTCAACGATGAATCTGTCGGAAACCGCATGAACTCTAGAACTGGAGCTGTGATTGGCGAAGACATTGGCAATGAGGTGCTCCTTTCCTCAACGAACTTTGTCCCTGGAAGGCCCCTCGGCATGCTGGTGGCACTCTCTGGCAATGTGCCCCTTCTTCCCACAACAGTGACATTCAGCAGATTTGAAGAGGCATTGGGTGAGGAGGTGTCTGCTCCCGCACCTCTGGCATGGCACAAAAGTGCCCCTGGATTGGGTGAAACTTCTACGATGCACCTTAGTGACATCGTCCCCCTCTTCGGAGCTGACTGAGGATGCTGACGGACAGCCAAATCCCTCTGGACTGGCGCTACAGACGTGGCTTGGAGAAATTGGACCCTGGCTGTGGCAACTTCAGCTGCCTGAGCCTCCTTGAGAACTTGGGCAAATGTCAGAGTGTCCCTTTTCATAAGGCAACATTGTGTAGCCTTGTCCCTCAGGCCTACAAGGAGCCGGTTGCAAAGCACAATGTCAAGGTTTTCCTACTTGCAGGGAACTGTGGCATGGCGGAGAGCAGCCACATAATCTGCGACTGATTTCCCGGCCCTCTGGTCTCTCCTGTTGAAGGCCACTCTAGCAAGGAAAATTGAAGTCTTCGGCCTGAAATGGTCCTGGAGGACGGTCAAAATGTCTCTCAGAGGGGTATCCTTCAGCAGTTTGGGCAGAAGCAAGTCTGTGATCAGCTCGAGCGTTGTCAGCCCGCAGTGAGCCAGGAACGTAGCCTTTTGCAACCCCTCATCTGCTATTTTCTGTGAGATCATGTAGTTGTCGAACTAGACCTCGTACATAGGCCATGAGTCTGGTCTGGAGATATCAAATGGTGCAAACGAAGCAGGAACGGCGGCAGCCATTGGGATCCCACCTTAATCACCAATGTTGAGTCCGGCACTTAGAAGTATTCTGACCAGCAGGATTGGGTCAAACAGAAGTGATTTATTACTCAGCTCAGAGATACCGAACTGGGGAACATGTACAAGGTGGCCAGCTTATATACAGTGAGAATGGCAGTTACACAGGAGAAGTGGGAAGTTTGTACTGATGAATCAACTATTTTGACAGTAGTTTGAAATTGGCGCCTTTTGCAAATGTGCGCTATTCCGCCGTAGACTTTATGGTGCTAATAGCGGTTTTAATAAATAACTCTTAGATACAACAGGTGGCCAGGGATCTGTGTGTGCATTCTGTATCTCCATCTAATACAGGGGTTCCCAAACTTTTCACGTTGTGGGCCAGTCACGTGGTTCCTCCCACCATAAAACATGTCTGTGGCTGTCGTAAACATGTTTACGACAGCCACAGGTGCATTTACAGCAGCGTTTTGCACAAGCACGGGGCATGTTTGCTTCTGCTTCCAGTGGCATCAAGGGTGGTGTGGGCCAGATGATTTGGCACTGCCAGCTGAGTACGGCCCATGGGCTGTAGTTTGGCCACCCCTGCTCGAATATAATCTGGTTTTGCCTTGAAGTTTCAGATATGAGATTTTTCATTTACCAGGATAGCTGGTTGTTATGAGCCATTCCAGGTCTTATTCTACAATTACAAGGGCTATCCCAAGTCCTAATTAAGTCCTCAAAACAGGTTCATCAGTTTGAGAAACGTCTGTGAAGTACAGACTAAAACCTGATGTGGATTCCCAGCACCCTCAAAACTGGAGTCATGAACCATTTACTCTAGTGCTTCCTGCTGCAATCTACAGTCTAGTGATATACAGTCTCCATTGCATCTGGACTGGATCCATTCTCATCTTAAATATAAGATCTGTCTCAAAATATGGTCATGGATTTCCTCAAGTTCTTTGCTAGAGGAAAAGAGCTAATAGCATCACTGAGATGGCTTGAAAGCATCAACCTCCTCAAGTTGAAGAATACTTTTAACTCTAATAACTAAATGCAGTGGCACATATTAAAATTAATGGAAGTTCTATGGTACTTCAAATGGTGCCTTACATGTCAATAAAGCCAGAGTAAAAATATGTAAAAATGTGGTCATCCTGAAAATGTTCTGATGAAATTAATACAGTACTTCTAAATAAATATGGCTAGGTTCAAGTTAGGAGAAGGAAGACTGTTTTGATGATCTTATCTACCAAAAATAATAGAGACATTAAAATTAAAATAAATATTAAATGGATATTTGTAGGTCAAGGAAATAAAGCAAATGTATGTCACCTCATGCTAAATTTAAGCTGGTCTTATTTAATGCCTTGCTAAGAAAAACATAAATATTCCCTCATGAAAGAGAAAAAGTTTAGTTTGCCAAAATAATATAAATGGCAATAAAAGCAATGAAATTGATTCATATACTTCTAAATGTAATATAAAAGGTGGTCATAATTAGTATCGGACAGAGACATGAAATAATATTAGGTGAGGCATAGGATATAGGAAACTATTTTAAATATTTCCTCCATTTTTTAAATGTCAGATTGCTCAGGACTAGCGACAGAATGTGGTGAAGGGGGAGGAGTAGGTTTGGTGCAAATAGTAAGGTCGTTTCAAAATACCTAGTTCAACTTTTGGTAAAGGCAGGATTATTTCAGCCAGACTACTTTCCACCCAAACCTCATTCAAATTCTCCAGTTTGTAGATAGTAAAGGTAAAGGTCAGCCTTGCTCGAAAGCCAGTCGTATCTGACTCTAGGGTTCAGTGTTCATCTCTGTTTCAAAGCTGAAGAGCCAGTGCTGTCTGCTTCTTCAGATGTTTCTGTGGTCATGTGGCAGGCATGACTAGACACCGGAGTGCACGGAACGCTTTTAGTTTGTAGATACCTAGATGAATACTGGTAATGTCAAAAAGCAATAAAGATGCCAAGATTAAGCCCTTGGATTCATCTAAAGCAGAGGTTCCCACCTTGGATCTCCAGATGTTCTTGAATTTACAGCTCTCTGGAATCTTTGCCAGCACAGCCCATGGTGAAGACTTCAGGAAGTTTTAGTCCAAGAACATTTGGGGAGCCAAGGTAGGAAACCACTGATTTAAATTATCTTATCTTTTGAATACTGTTGCCATTTTAATCAATTTCAGTTCATGCTTAAGGAGACATTTGTGTGCCACACTCTATGTAAATCCTCTCCAGATATATCATGATCCCCTGAACCCAGCTTTCAGAACATTGGTAATGACGGGGAAAAAAATGCAAGTGCCTACATCTGTGGTTCCCAAACTTTTTTTGGCCATGCCCCACCTAAGCATCTCTAATAATAATTCTTATTATTCAAAAAGTCAACTCCTATTCATGTGGAGGAAGCCTAAAAGGCCATTCACTGTTAATAACTCATTCTTGAATTGACCCCCTGTCGGGCATGTACCCCATGTTTAGAACCACAGGTCTACACTCTGAGGCACACACACACACCCAGATTACTTATGTCTGTCTTTATTTTCTTTATCACCAGAGGCTAAGCTTCCAATAATGTCCCTATTAGAACAGTACCATAGATTTCAGCACCTGCAGAATCAGAACCTGTAAGGCAGCACAGCCAATTCTTCTTTTAATACACTGTATTCCAAAATCTAGGCCCTCCTTGCCTTCAGCATCCCTCTTCAGGCATTACAAGATCCAGCGATTTGGACTTACTTAGAAGAGAATTTCTAGCCCCATCCATCCCTCGTTGATTTACTCATGTACAGAGTTGTAACTAGCCATCTGCCACTCATTCTCAGGTGAACCCCAACAAAAAAGGTGGAGGTGGAGTAGAATGTTTGATCTCCCAAAAGAAAAAGGAGTTTTTTTAAAAATGGAAAATATAAGGCCAGCAGGTATTTCCATTCATTAGTACATTTGTCAACAATAGATTCACCTCTAGGTTTTGGTGCCCTGGAATAAAATCTCAGTTGCTTCACCCAAGTGGAAGCCCTATTTGGATTATCATTGCTGAATCTATAAAGAGACCTCTAGTCATTTGTTGGCAGGTCTCCGTGTCAGGGTCTTGACACCTCTTTAGAGGAAGTTGTTGTGATGGGTTATTGGAAAACCTTCTGTTTCACTTGTTAAGCTCACCTTATGAGGTGGAAGACTGACAAGTGGGCAGTTTGAGACCCGGGTACTGCATGACGGATTGAGCGCCCATCTCTGCCCCAGCTCTTGGGAACATGAAAGGACCCACATTTGGGCATTCCCTGAGTGGAGTTTCTTCTGCAAAAATTCCTTTCAACCCAGAATAATTTCTGACACGAAATTATTATTATTGCTTCAACATCTCTGATGATCAAAACCACCAATATTTTATTATATTTGTATGATTTTTTTCCTCCCAGATGGCACAGAATGAATATGTACCCCTGTGAACACACAATGTTTGTCTGATTTTGATTGTCAAACAGGGTTAGGCCTAGTTAGTACTTCTCTGGATAGTACACCAGAGCTAAGAAGGAATCCTGAGCATTAATGTGAATGAAAAATTAGCACTATTATATCCTTGCTATGTACTCCAGTCTCATCTCTAAAGAACTCTTGCTGTTTTCACATACAGTTTTACAATTATTGATTGTGTTTTATGTTATTTATTTGCAAATAAGTTCTGAAATATATATATTTCATACAGTCTTCTTCATTGGGAGGTGCACTCTTTTGTCCCTGCGGGTGTCGAGGGCACGTCTCCTGCAGGGACAAAATACAGGCCGGTGTGCCTCCCTCCGCAGAAGTCCGCGCTGGGGGAAAAGACCCAGGTGGCAAAGAAGGGTACATGAGGTGGGGGTTAGGGGGTGGGGGTGGGACAAGGTGGTGGGGTGGGCGGGCAGCATGCTACCGGGCCCGGGCCTCCCCCCCTCTTCCTCACCCCACTTACCTTTTGCCAGTTGGGCTTTTTTTCCCCGGCGTATTTTTTAAAAAAGTCGGCGTGCCGCACTTTCCTGGCCTCCTCTGCACTTGTGTCCCTCAGCCTGATTGGCTGAGGGGTTGCGCAGCGCAGAGGACTCTGGGAGTTGCAGTTTTGTTTTGTTTTTTGGTCACGTTCGTGGGGTGGTTGCCCCACTGGCGACTTCCGGAAGCTTGCAGCGATGGCCAGGTGGGGTTAAGGTAAGTGCAGGCAGCTCGGTTCGGGATGGTTGGGCCGGGTACGGGAGCCTTTGTTACATTCCAACAGTTAACGTCCCTCCTTATAGGTAAATATTATTTATTAGATTTATATACCGCCCTAATCTGGTGGACTCTGAGCGGTGTACATATGCCAGCGAGCACCTCACTGACCATACATTGAAACAAGTTAAAACCAATATAAAACCAAATAAAAACACATAAAAACATTTGGAAATATTGCCCACCGCTGTGCCATTTTGCTAACTAAAAACAAATATAAAATCAACATAACAATAACATTAAAATTGGTTACAGGAGTGAGGGAAGCCTCAGATGAGCCAGAAAGGGGAGCTTGTTGACAATCCTGGCCCCCAGACCCATTTTGCCAACCATGTCTTCAATTATTTCCTAAATGGTAGTATCGGGGCCTGGAGGCATAGTTCTACTGTGAAGACACTCCATAGTGTGGGGGCTATGACTGAGAAGGCCCTTTTCCTTGTGCTGGAGAGGCGAGCCTCCCAAACGGATGGTATCTGAAAGGTGTCCCCTTGGTTTGCTCTTGTGGGACAGGTTCTAGGGATGATGCGATCTCTGAGGTATCCTGGTCTGCTATCATGAAGGGCTTTAAAGGTGACAACCAGCACTTTGAATTGCACCCAGAGAAATATAGGCAGCCAGTGTAGCTCCCGCAGCAGCAGCGAGGCATGGGCGAAATGACTACACCCCACCACTCTACGGGCTGCCACATTCTGGACCATAGTGTTTCTTGTTATGTTTTATTCGATTTTGTTTGTATGTTTTATTAAATTTAAAAAATGAAATATTCATAATATGAAATTATCTTCAGGAAACCTGAATTATGGAACTCCTTTTTGTAAGAAAATATTACTTAGAGAAAATGAAAAAATGAAATCAACCCTGAGAAGAAGCCAGAGATCTCACATCATATGGTTGAAGAATGCTTTCAAAAATGCATTAGTAATGGTCTGGACATGAGAAAGACAGACTTTACCCCTTATAATTGGTGTGTCTGGATAGATAAATATGCCTTTTGCATGGAGACATACAGGACTTATAATAATGCATAAGCACCATTTGAGAATATATGCCTAAAAGTAGAGGAATTATTCTGGTAGACAAATTCAAGAGATACAAAAAATCTACTGCTGGCCATGATGAAAATGTAACTAATTAAAGGTGTCCTTTGGATGCGGAAGCTTGCTATTCTTCTTCAGGTTGATTTTGCATTATATACAATATATACTTTGTGTAGAGATTTGTACTGGCTTGCATGATAAATTACTGAGGTTGGCTGTTGTATGTGGGATGTGTATCAGGAGTTATGAAAGGAGGAAAGAATGGCTATGAATGGGACTGTCAGCTGTTGGTCTGTATAGTTCTTGTTTTGAGAAATCCTGTTTTGTGGAGAGGAAAGCGAGAGTAGGGGGAGAAAATAAGGAAAAGTCAATCAGTAAGATCTGTGCATTAAAGTTCGGGATTTTTGTATGAAGAGGTTGTAACTCAGTAAGTTAGGTTTCTGGCTGCAAATCTCAATTTTTGGAAGTTTGAACCCCCACCCCCACCCCCACTGTGCCTCCAGAGCAAGCACCACAGTCCCAAAGTACCCCTAGAAGAGAGGAATGATAAACCACTTCTCTGAGTACCCTATACCTAGAAAACCATGGAAAGTTTGGTCATAAGGCAGAATGGACTTGATGACATATAATTATTACAATCAGAAATAAAATGGTGGTCTGGTTAGTACTTGTATTACCTCAAGTATCTATATACACAGAACAGAAAGCATCTTAATTATAAAGAACTAAAGATTTATGATTATATACTGACAAATGATATTACCCAATACTAACTTTTGTTTTTATGGCTAGCTTATATGGTTATTTATTCCCCCTAATTTTATCAAGATTTTTTTTTACTGTGTTTCTTTCTTTTCTTTTTTTAACACAACCACATGCATTTAACTGTTTGCTGAAATTCTGTGTTTTCTTGTTGGAGAAAGGAATCTGGAAAGGTCATCTTTATTTGTAATTTTAGCTGGAAAACATTAAGGCCTTGATGTAGCTCTTATTGTGGGCAGCAAAATAGAATGATTTCCAATTTATGTGTTCTGTGCTTGAAATTCTGGCCTTTTTTCAATTCAGATGTGGCTGTAACTGGTCTTCATATCCTTGATTCATGTTGGATTGGGGCCGCGGGGCGGCCGTGAGGTCCCGGAGGAGACTGGTCAAGGAACGACACGAGGCAAGATGGAGCGAAGACCAGTGGTTTATTGAGGGAAAAACATCATCATATATAGGAATTCAAGGCAGCGTGTGATAGAATCGTCATCTGACAGAAAATCATATCACCCATTTACCCGGATTAATGGGGAATCTCTCCTGGGGAAGTTAATTAACTAGGACAAACACTGACAGGGGAAATCCATTGTTCGGGGCTTACACCAGGGTAAATATGGCCACTATTTGCACTAGAGCTTGGGCTGATCTGTGAGTCAGTAATTGCCTAATACATAACGGAGGTTAGCGATTTGCTTCCCTCAGCAGAATCGCCGGTCAGGTCAGATGTGGGTGAATCAACCCTATGATTATTGATCCGCTCCCCAATTTCCATGCTGGCAAGGGCCAGTGACCAGGAACCTTCTTCGACCGGTGTAACCTCTGCCAGAGGCCGTATGTGCCAATTGTGCATGCGGAATCCGCATCCCCCTTTCTCTGTTATTTTTGGACCTGACAGACGGCCCTTCGTAGGAGGGGCATCAGCTGGTGTGTGGGAATGACGTGTTGGGGTTCCCTCCATGGGGGACATCTCGATAGCAGCGAGGGGATACATTGCACGAAACAGCATCCTGCTATGCTCAGTATAATTACTCCTGCAATCACTTTGAGCGTTGTCTGGAGCCACCCCCATGGGAGCCACGACCACAACGAATCCCACCACCCCCATGAGGAATCCTCCTTGATGTTCTTGACTAGGGTGTGGAGGTCCGTGAGCTGGCTCTGTACTTTACGGGTATTGTCTGTGAGATTAAAGCAACACATGCTGTGGACAGATTCGCAACCCAAATGATGTAACAACAGAAGGTAGTCGATAGCTGCTCGATTGTCTAGGATGGCATGGCGAAGTTCTGCCTGCTCCTGGTTGAGCAGCGCTATCGCTGAGGAGGTATGGTTAATGGCCTTTGCTAACCCGCAGGCCAATTGACCAATTCTCCGAGCGTTGCCGACGGCTAAGCCTGGCACGCCAAGTATGCTGACTGCCAGCAAGATGTACTCAGCTGGACTCAGAACCCTAATGTTGCTATCACATGAGCTGTCTAGCTGGGTGGCACGAGTGCGCCGTATGGGTGCGGAAACATTTGTGCTTGGAACAATCATATCCCTAGTGAGGAGTAACAATGTCAAGCGACTGATACAACATATGGAATCTGATACATTTGCAGGAATGTAGTTCCAAGTGTACTGATTGCATGTAAAGAACCAACCTGAAGGTAGGGTAACATGAGCATACATTGAACCAAGTGTCTCTGGGTTATTGCAAGTCCAGTTGCCGCGGCCAGCGTCAAGGCAGCAGCGCCGAGTCCGGCCGACTGCGGAGCAGCCGGTCATTCGAGCACAAGTAGAGTTCGGGCTGACTGCCACTCGAGGGATGTGGAGAGTGGCTGCATCAGCCGGCAAAGTCATAGTTAGCTGCATTCCCCAGCGAGCGTATGCTGTGAAACTTGTTGGAAGAAACGGACTGAAAATCCGCCTCACCAGCCAGTCGCCATCCCTGGTGCGCGCGTCTGGAGTGTGGCACACTGGGATGAGAGAGGTGCTCAGGATTGAGGCAGAATCAGTGTCCTGCTTCAGGCAAAAATCGGACTGGTTGACGAGACCCGCCAACCTTTCCCATAGATTGTAGTGCATCCGGGCAGAGAGATCTCCGCCTGGCATCAGATCGCTGGCCTTTAGTAATGCTGCCTGAACGCCTCCCCCCGCAAGTAGAGAGAGGGTCAGGATGATGGTGACTGCCATGGTGTTGGCATTGATCTGGGCAAAGACTGCAGCCACGAAGTTCTCCGGTGTCGGTTCCCTCTCCTCGCGTTGGAGGACGTCCTGGGCCTCACTGCAAAGGGTCTTGATCATCCCCCAGGTGATCTTCAGTGCTGTCGTCCGCAGTTGCCGCTTCTCGCACCGGGTCCCCTCGGTCAGGGTGAGGTCCTCCATCTCCGGGATCGGATTCGGATCGGTCTGGGTCCACGCCATGTGGCTCCAAGTGAGGCTTAACGCACCGAGCTGGAATCCAGATGACACCTGTAGGAGACATAACTGCAGCATACCCTCTTCCCCAGGTTACGTGTGGCGCCGGGCCCCTCCAGGAAGGGTCCGGTGGCACCCGGTAATGGACCATCGGTCGCAGGAGAGCTTCCAAACGGCGGAAGTGTTTCTCCTGCGGTGTGCAATCGGAAAAAACATTAAGGTGATTGTACGTGAACAACACCTTGTTCAGACAATTTATTTATTTATTTATTTATTTTATTTACTAGCAAAGGTTGCCCGGCGTTGCCGGGCTGTTTTAAATGGTGTTGGAAAGTTGTTGTTGTTGTTGTTGTTGTTGTTGTTGTTGTTGTTAATGTTTGTAAAGAAGAGGTTAATCAATATTTGAAATTTTTAAAATGTTTATTTATACAAAAAAAATTTGATGGCCTGTTTTAAACTGTGATGAGTTTTGTTTGGTGTTTTGGTTTTGTGGATGAAAAAAAGAATAAAGGATGATATACTTTTTCGAAAAACTCTTGGGGCCTTTTGTGTGGGGCTATTGTGTCTTTTTGTATTTTTTTTTGTTATTGTGGTCAGCAAGTGCTGCTGGTAGGGGTTATCTTGTATTTTGACTGTGTTTTCTCTCGTGGCCTCTGGGTGGAGCTTCTTCCAGCAAGTAGTCTCTTTCTTTATTCATTTCTTTTCCAGTCGTTGTGGTATGAGGTCGTGTGGTGGTGAGTTAGCTGTTTTTCTTTATTTGGGGTGGTGGTGGTGGTTGGATTTTGTGGTGTTTGGCTGGGGGCTGGGTGTGTTTGGAAATGTTTGTTGTTGTTTACTTTTTGGTGTTATTTTTGTTTGTTTTTGTGTATTTTTGAATGTTTTTGATTGTTTGTTTTTGTGATTTTTGGTGTCGGGGGGGATCCCCTCTCCGATAGACTCCTTTGGTCCCCCACCCACCCTCTGAACCCCAGGGGAGCCAGTAGAAAAGGGGATTCCCCCCAACTCCGTTTTTAAAGAGAAGTAACCACTTGGTTTCTTCTCTTTAACATGGGGCATGTGGGGGGGAGGGAATCCCCTCTCTGCCGGGTCCCCTGGAGTTCAGAGGGTGGGGGAGATAGACTCCTTTGGTCCCCCCCACCCTCTGAACCCCAACGGAGCCAGAAGAGAGGGGGATTCCCCCCAACTCCGTTTTTAAAGAGAAGTAACCACTTGGTTTCTTCTCTTTAACATGGGGCGTGTGGGGGGGAGGGAATCCCCTCTCTGGCGGGTCCCCTGGGGTGAGGAGGGTGGGGGAGACAGACTCCTTTGGTCCCCCCCACCCTCTGAACCCCAGGGGAGCCAGTAGAGAGGAGGATTCCCCCCCCCAACTCCGTTTTTAAAGAGAAGTAACCACTTGGTTTCTTCTCTTTAACATGGGGCGTGTGGGGGGGGAGGGAATCCCCTCTCTGGCGGGTCCCCTGGGGTGAGGAGGGTGGGGGAGACAGACTCCTTTGGTCCCCCCCTCTGAACCCCAGGGGAGCCAGAAGAGAGGGGGATTCCCCCCCCCAACTCCGTTTTTAAAGAGAAGTAACCACTTGGTTTCTTCTCTTTAACATGGGGCGTGTGGGGGGGAGGGAATCCCCTCTCTGGTGGGTCCCCTGGGGTGAGGAGGGTGGGGGAGACAGACTCCTTTGGTCCCCCCACCCTCTGAACCCCAGGGGAGCCAGAAGAGAGGGGGATTCCCCCCAACTCCGTTTTTAAAGAGAAGTAACCACTTGGTTTCTTCTCTTTAACATGGGGCGTGTGGGGGGGGAGGGAATCCCCTCTCTGGCGGGTCCCCTGGGGTGAGGAGGGTGGGGGAGACAGACTCCTTTGGTCCCCCCCACCCTCTCAACCCAGGGGAGCCAGTAGAGAGGGGGAGCACAACACCCCCCACCCACCCAGTGATATTAAAGGGGAAACTCTGATTAGGAGCTTCAGGCGCCGTTGGAGAGGGGGGCTTTGTTCCCCGCGGCTTGGCGGACTTGCTCTCCCGGTGTTTTTGTTTTTGCTTTATTTCTTGGGTGCTGGCTTCCTCAGCGTTCTGCGCGCTCATGGCGCGCAGGACTCTGGGGCTTGTAGTTATGGGTTGGTGCTTTGTGTTTGTGCTGTGTTTTTTTTAAATGCTTTTCTTTTGATTGGCTGCGGCGCGTTTCCGAACGCTGCGCCGTGCGAGAGCCTCTCAGCCTGATTGGCTCTGGGGCGGCGCGGCGCAAGGAATGTTGGGAAGTGAAGTTGTTTCCCTTTCTTCGCGTTTGTGGGGCTGTTGCCCCACTGCCGGTTTTCTCAATCCTTCGTTGACCTGCGTACCCAGATCGGCCGTGTGCATGAAGGGTGAGTGCAGGCAAGTAGGGGGAGGCATAGCAACCTATAGCCAGTTCCAACGGTTAACCCTTGGATTTATAGGTTAAGATAGTCATATTTGTATATGCTGCCCACTCAGGCGGAACCCGACTCAGGGCGGCATTACAGTAATTCTAGAAATACATAAAAAACATTATAAAAACCCACAACCCACCCCTTTAATAAACCCCCATATCCCGCCCACCCATCCCACCTACTATACAAAAGGAAGAAGAGAGAGTTCTTATAAAAGCCAGCAGGCGGGCACCATAGTCCCATTCGGGCCCCACACCTGCCCTGCCAGCCAGGTCTTCACTCCTTTCCTGAAGGGCAGCAGTTCACTTTGGAGTCTTAGGTCTATTGGCAGGAGGTTCCAGAGAGTTGGTGCGGACACGGAGAAGGCCCTCCTTCGGGTGCTAGACAGATGTGCACCCCTAGTTGGTGGCACTATTAGAGAGCCCCTCCGGTCCGCTCTGGTTGGATGGGCAGACACTCTTGGGACGATGCGGTCTCTAAGATATCCTGGCCCCCTGCCATATAGGGCTTTAAAGGTCAAAACCAGCACCTTAAATTGCACCCGGAGACAAACTGGTAACCAGTGCAGCTCCCGAAGTAGCGGTGAGGCATGGGCATATCGCCCACACCCCATCACCACCCGGGCCGCCGCATTCTGGACCAGCTGCAGCCTCCGGATGGTCGTCAAGGGCAGCCCCATGTAGAGCGCATTACAATAATCTAGTCGGGAAGTAACCAGAGCATGGGTGACCATAAGCAAGGAGCCCCGGTCCAGGAGCGTGCGCAATTGGCGAATCACCCGAAGTTGGGCAAAAGCCCTCCTGGCCACAGCCGCTACTTGTTCTTCTAGCAGCAGCCGCGAGTCCAGAAGAACCCCCAAGTTGCGCACTGGGTCTGTCTGGGGCAAAACAGCCCCATCCAGTACCAAAGGTGGTAACTCCCTGGATAACACGGGGCCCCTTATCCACAGCCACTCTGTCTTGCTGGGATTCAGCCGAAGCCCATTGGCCCCCATCCAGACCCCAATGGCCTCCAGGCATCCGGATAGGATTTCAACAGCATCACTGGGATCCCCACGGGCCGAGATGTACAACTGAGTATCATCTGCGTACTGATGGTACCGCACCCCGTGGGAACGAATGATCTCACCCAGTGGCTTCATGTAGATGTTAAATAAGAGAGGAGAGAGCACAGAGCCCTGAGGCACCCCATACTTGAGGGGCCTAGGGCTGGACCTCTCACTCTCTAACCACACCGACTGGGTACGGCCCTCCAGAAAAGAGGAAAACCAGGACAATACAGTGCCCTGGATCCCCAGTCCTTCGAGCCGTTCCAGAAGGATACCGTGGTCGACGGTATCGAAGGCCGCTGAGAGGTCAAGAAGAGCAAGGACGGATGGACAACCCCCGTCCCGCTCCCGCCAGAGATCATCCATCAGCGCGACCAATGCCGTCTCCGTTCCATACCCGGGCCTGAACCCTGATTGAAAGGGGTCTAGATAATCCGCTTCCTCCAGGACACTCTGCAGCTGGCGCGCCACCACCTTCTCCAAAACCTTACCCAAAAAGGGCAGGTTGGAAACTGGCCTGTAGTTGTTAAGGACAGCTGGGTCGAGGGACATTTTCTTCAGGAGGGGGCGCACCAAGGCATGTTTTAGCTGTGCAGGAAATACCCCCTCCCGTAACGAGGCATTTATTATCCCCCCAACCCAGCCACCTGTTACCTCCTTGGAGGCTTTCACCAACCAAGTGGGACAGGGATCCAAAGGACATGTAGTGGCACGAACAGCTGCAAGGAGCCTGTCCACTTCATCAGGGACAACAGGATCAAACTGATCCCAGATCGTACAGCAAGACTGTGCACCGGCACCCCCCCGACCCTCCCCGTCCACGCCAGGGTTCAATCCAGAACGAATCCGATCGATTTTCTCCACCAGATGGTCAGCAAAGTCCTCAGCCGAACCCTGACAACCGGGCACCGATCTCCCCTTACCAAGGAGGGACCTGGTTACCCGGAACAGGGCGGCTGGGCGATTATCAGCGGAGGCAATAAGGGTGGTGAAGTATTGCCACCTCACCACCCCCATCGCCACTAGGTAGGCCCTAATAGCAGCTCTAGCTAGTGTCCAATCGGAGTCATCCCGGGTCTTCGCCCAGCGGCGCTCTAGGCGTCTCTTTGCCCGTTTGAGTTCACGCAGTTCATCTGTGAACCACGGAGATGACCTAATCCCCCGGGCGTGGAGAGGCCGCAGTGGCGCGATTTCATCCAAGGCTACTGTTGTCGACCTATTCCACAGGTCGACGAGCGCCCCGGGTGAATCGTGTAGCCGACCCAGAGGAACATCCCCCAGTTCCCTCTGGAATCCATCTGGATCCATTAGTCGCCGAGGGCGGACCATTTTAATCGGCCCTGCCTCCCTACGATGAAGTATCGCCCCCAGAAAGTCAAGAGTCACCAGATAGTGATCTGACCATGGCACAGGTGAGATGACTAAATCCTGTAATCTCAGATCACTCTGCCACTGCTCCGACAAGAAAACTAAGTCTGGCATGTGACCACTGCCCCTGGTCGGACCCCGAACTACCTGAGTCAGGCCCATGGCTGCCATGGAAGCCATGAACTCCCTTGCCACCTCAGAAGCCATCCCCAGCAATGGCAAATTGAAGTCCCCCAGAACCATAAGTCTCGGGAACTCCAACGCCAGCATCGAGGTGGCCTCGAGGAGCTCAGGCAGGGCATCCCTTACCCTGCAAGGGGGCAGGTACAGGAGTAAGATCCCCAACTGACCCTTGGGGCCCAACCGTAGAAGCAGGGCCTCACAACCAGCCACTTGTGGAGCAGTGGCCCTAGCAACTCCCAAAGACTCCCTGGCAACAATGGCGACACCACCGCCCCTCCCCTCCCCTCTAGGCTGGTGCCAAATACCGAACCCAGCTGGACACATGTCCGAAAGAGGTACTCCATCTTCAGGCGTCAGCCAGGTTTCGGTGATGCATGCCAGGTCGGCCAGCCCTTCCTGGATGGCATCTTGAATCAGGGGGGGCCTTATTACATACCGACCTGGCATTCACCAACAGCAGCCTAAGGGTGGGGACACTCCGGATCTGCCGCTCAGGGCCCAGAGATGTACCTGAAGGGCTGGAATGAGAGACCGCACTTAAACATCGGACCCGCATTCCCCGAGTGCGGCCCGCCCCACGCTACCCGCCATACCGCCCCTTGCCCATCACAACACCTATATGGTTCTCCGGAACTTCCCTAGATAGAATGCTGCCCCTCCTTCCTGGCTGGCAGGACCAACATTCCCTCTTCCCTCGTCTTCGAGTCCCTTGACCCGGGATCCCTTTAAACCTCCCCGCCTGGTAGCAGGGGGCGGGGAGGGACAGCCCTGCGTGGCGGCTGCGACGGCGGCGGCTTCGGTTCCAGCATTGTCTGCTTCTTCCGCCTCCCATTCCCGGGCAACGGCGGCGGGAACACTGGCGGCGGCGTCTTCCGAGCCTTCCGGGCCACGGAAGGCTCCCTTTTATCTCCCCGCCGGTGGAGGGGGCGGGGAGAGTGCGGCAACGCTGGCGGCGGCGTCTTCTGAGCCCTCCGGGCCACGGCAGGCTCCCTTTCATCTCCCCGCCGGTGGCAGGAGCGGGGAGAGCGCGGCAACGCTGGCGGCGTCGTCTTCTGAGCCTTCTGGGCCACAGAAGGCTCCCTTTCATCTCCCCACCGATGGCAGGGGCGGGGAGAGCGCGGCAACGCTGGCGGCGGCGTCTTCTGAGCCTTCCGGGCCACGGAAGGCTCCCTTTCATCTCCCCGTCGATGGCAGGGGCGGGGAGAGCGCGGCAACGCTGGCGGCGGCGTCTTCTGAGCCTTCCAGGCCACGGCAGGCTCCCTTTCATCTCCCCGCCGGTGGCAGGGGCGGGGAGAGCGCGGCAACGCTGGCGGCGGCGTCTTCTGAGCCTTCTGGGCCACGGAAGGCTCCCTTTCATCTCCCCGTCGATGGCAGGGGCGGGGAGAGCGCGGCAACGCTGGCGGCGGCGTCTTCTGAGCCTTCCGGGCCACAACAGGCTCCCTTTCATCTCCCCGCTGGTGGCAGGGGCGGGGAGAGCGCGGCAACGCTGGCGGCAGCGTCTTCTCAATAATAAGACATAATTCTTATTATTCAAAAAGTGAACCCCTCAGCCCACGGCAGGAAGGGGGGCGCCGGGTCCAGCCCAAACCCAAGCCTAAAATCAATGCTGTGCCTGACCCTGTGACTTGGGGAGGGCTGGTGACTCCCCCCTTTCTGTTTGTTTGTCAATGTAGGACTTGAGCATCCGATTGACTCGTTCCACAATCGCTTGCCCCTGCGGATTGTAAGGAACGCCAAAGGTATGCTTAATGTCCCAGGTGGCCATGAAGTTAGCTAACTGCCTAGAGCTGTAGGACGGGGCGTTATCGGTTTTCACGTGCCGAGGTTTGCCCATCGCCGCGAAGCAGGCTAGGAGGTGCTGCTCCACGTGGGAAGCGGTCTCCCCTTTTTGCGCTGTGGCCCAAACAAATTGCAAGAAAGTATCAATGCAAACGTGCATGTACTGCCATCTGCCAAACTGCGGGACATGTGTGACGTCCATTTGCCACACCTGGTTAGCCTCTGTCCCTCGTGGGTTGACCCCCCACGAGGCCCCCCCCCGGTGCCCCTGCACAATGCTGGCAAGAGCGAACTATGCCTTGGGCTTGAGAAAGTGGCAGGTTAAACTGTCTGGCAAGCGCTTTGGCATTCTGATGAAAGAATGCATGACTCTGAATTGGAGTAGTGAAAACACCTAACACTGACCATTGCTGAATTTCCTTTGCGGCCACATCCACTCTGCTATTGCCAGCAGAGATCGGACCTGGTAGGTCCTGGTGACTTCGGATGTGGGCGATATAGAGCGCTTCCGTGCGGTTCCGCAAGTGAAATTGAGCTGTGAGGAACAAACTCAGCAAATTTTTGTCTATCGCGGGAGTGATGTATGCTCCCGGTAGACTGTGAAGCAAATTCCTAACGTACTGACTGTCAGTAATAATGTTGAGGCGCTCTTTGGCGAAGGTGCGCAAAGCAAGTTCACCGCTGCCAACTCTGCCCGCTGTGCGGACTTCTGTGGGAGAGTTAGCAGCGTGCGCCAAGCCTGGCCCTCCTGCCAAGTTAAGACGCCATATGTGCGACCCCCATCTGTAAAAACCGTTCTGGCCCCCTGAAGTGGAACCAGCGAGAGCAATTCGTAGAAGCTGACTGTCTGCGTTTGAAGCGAGACGAGTCTGGGGTCCTTTGGCAAGTGGTATGCCAAGCATCCGGTGAATCCCTCCAAGGCAATTGGAAGCGAGTCACCGAGCTGCATCAGCTGCTGAACTTGCTCCTTGGTGAATGGGACCACGATCTTTGCTAAGTCGTGCCCTGAGATGTCCCTAGCCCTCAGCCTTCTGCGGTAGATCACCGCGGAGACCAACTCTTGTGGGGGGAACGATGTTTCGGGAAGAGGTGTTCAGTAAATACACCCATTCCACGATACTCACTCCTCTCTCGGAGTCCACTCCTAGGGCTCCGGTGAACATGGATCCGGCCCGAACGATGTACAAGTTCAGGATTGGGGCATATGGCCCCTGAGCAATCCTGTCCACCCACCTTTGGCTGAGAATTTGGTTGACTTTCTCGAGAGCCAAGCGTGCTTCTCGAGGAATTTGTATCCGGTCTGCCGGCTGCTTGCCTAGCGTTAGCAGTGAGAAGAGCGGTTTCAAAAGATCCGTATCCAATCTGAAATACGGTCTGGCCCAATTAATGTTACCCAAAACTTGCTGTAATTCTACCAAGGTGACTGAGTCTTGTAAGTTGATCTGGGGCAAAACGGGTGCTGCGAAAGAACGGAGAAGCCGATGACCCAAGTATGAGAAGGGCTTGGTTCTCTGCACTTTCTCCGGGGCAATGAGTAACCCTTTCTCCCCCAGGCTGGCCTGGAGGTCTGTAAACATTTTGCTGCCGAGTTGCA
This sequence comes from Bradypodion pumilum, assembly GCA_035047305.1. Classification (NCBI taxonomy): domain Eukaryota; kingdom Metazoa; phylum Chordata; class Lepidosauria; order Squamata; family Chamaeleonidae; genus Bradypodion; species Bradypodion pumilum. Next base: position 186,463,245 of record JAWDJD010000001.1, on the reverse strand, counting down.
GGCTGCGACCAAGATATCATCCATGAAATGGCATACTAAGGCTGTGGGGTGAAGGTTTCGAAACTTTGCCAGTGCGTTGTGAACATAAATTTGGCACAGGGTGGACGAATTGAGCATCCCCTGTGGCAAATATTTCCACGCGTAACGCTGCGTGGGCTCACTGTGGTTCATAAGCGGCACCGTAAAGGCGAACCTTTCCCGGTCCCTGGGGTCTAAGGGAATGGTGTAAAAGCAATCCTTGAGGTCTACGACCAGGATCTCCCAACCCTCGGGAATCATATTTGGATTTGGGATGCCGCATTGAAGCGGACCCATTGGCTGTATACATTTATTGATCTCTCTGAGATCGTGGAGGAGTCGCCACTTCCCCGACTTCTTCTTGATGACAAAAATGGGCGAATTCCAAGTACTAGTGGACTGCTCTATATGTCCTGCGTCTAGCTGCTCTTTAACCAGTTGCTTTAGGGCGACTAATTTTCCCCCCACTACCGGCCATTGTTCCACCCAGACTGGCGCGTTGGTAAGCCATTTAAGTGGCAAAGCCATTACCCGAAGGTAAGAGTGGCACCGTATTGCTGTAAAATGTCTCGCCCCCAAAGGTTGATGTGCACGTCCAGAATGTGCGGCCGAATGACCGCTGTGCCGTCAGCCTTAGGGATCGTGACTTCCACCCACTCCCGGCTTCTAAACGCTTCTTGGATGCCGCCTACCCCCCACAAATCGGAGACCGGCTCAATGGCCCACTCTCGTGGCCACTGGCTTTGGCTGACCACGCTGACGTCAGCTCCGGTATCCAGCAGCCCTGAGAATGATTTTTTATTCAAAAATATATCGATAACTGGTCGCTGTTTCCACTCTATGTTGGTCTCCACTGTCGCTAAGACCTGGTATCCTTGCACTGCCTCACTTGCGCTCAAGCGGTCTTCTGACCCGGACCCTGCGCTGTCCCTGAGCCTTCCCTGGCTATCTGCTGGCGAGTTACAAGGAACCATAATCAGTTGCGCTAACGTGTATCCCTTGTGAATGGTCTGGGGTAGGTGCATCCAAAGTTGAACTTGGAGAACACCCGACAAATTGGAGTCAATGACTCCCGGAATTACAAGAATTCTGCGTGCTCCTGCTACACTGCGAGGCAAAACTAAGCCTATGAAGCCCTTGGGCAGGGGTCCCATGTACTGGGAATCCACCAGATAGACTGTGCCTGGCAAGTCGCATGTGACGTCTGCCTGGCAAGTCAATTCTAGCCCTGTACTACCCTTGGGGCTGGCCTGCGCCTTCGCAATGCCTGGAATGCGATTGGAATCTAATCCAGCTCTGGCTCGCCCAGAGCGAGGGAAGTCTCTGTTTGGATCGGGGCCAGAGACGTGCCCGCGTTCCGGTTTCCTGAATTCGGACAGAATCTGGACCAATGGAAACCTTTATTACACTTCGGACATGGGGTGGTTGGAGCCTTGGAACGGCCAGAATGTTGTCCGCCGCTCTTGGATCGGCACTCCCTAGCGAAGTGACCAACCTTGCCACAATTGTGACATGCCCCTTTGTTCTTGTCCTTGGGTCTCCTACCCCCTTGCACCGCTGCTGCCAGCAGACCCATTTTGTAAGAGTCTGTGCCAACGTCGGCGCAAGCTCTAATCATGTCCGTGAGAGTCAAGTCGGGACGATTACCCAGTGACTGCAAGATCTTACGGCAGTCGAGATTGGCGTTGTCCTTAGCCAATTTCATCATGAGCTCTTGTTGGGCTTGCTCGTTATCGATCTGCCTACTGATCACTTCCTCCAAGCGATTGATAAAGTCCATGTAGGACTCCTGGGCGCCCTGTTTGACTGCGGTGTAATTTTTGGCCGCTTTGCCAGTTGCTGGGACCTTGAGGAAAGCCCTGAAGGCCGCCTCAGCTGACATCTGGAGGGTGGCGAGTGGCAGGGCGGTCTGCGCATCGATGGATTCGAAGGCACCTGAACCATATAACTGGTCCGGAATTATTGCCCCCCCCCCCATCCTGGCAGCCCTTGCCTGAGCCTCGAGGCGATACTCGCTGTCCCATAACAAATACTGGCTGGGGTTGAGCATCATCCGCATGACGGCTTTACAGTCGTGCGGGATGAACATGGTGTTCTCGCACACTTGCTGAAGCGTGCCCCTAGTGAAGCGACTCTGTAGTCCTGTCTCTGAGATGGCCTTCCGTATAGCCATGAGGAGCTTATACGGGACTGGTGAATGAACTACCTGCTGCTGCCCTGTGAGGGCATCCATTTCCAAGCGAATTGGACAAATCTGACTAAGCTCAGCTAGCTCTTCTGCTGGCAATTCCCCCTTCCTGGTCTCTTCCTCAATTGTGCGCTGAAGGGCACTCTTAGTTCGGGAACCTGTAGCTGTCAGAGAAGCGCCAGCGCTCCCCATTCCATGCATTCCACCGGTGACGTCTGCAGCTGTCACCGAGGGAAAGCTCCCTACACTACTCTGCATAAACTGAAATGACAGATAGAGCGCCGTGGGCGCCGATGGCTCTGCTGACGCTGGGGGTTCTTTAGCCTCTACCCGAACTGGATCTACCTCTGCTAAAAGTTTCCTACATTTGCTCCATGTGCGAATTATGCCTTCTGGAGCTTTCGGGGGTTGCTGAATGCAGACTCCTATCTGATCCCAGAGCTGAAGGGATAACGTACCTGCTTCTGGGTAAAGCAGGCAGTGTTCCCTCAAGAACACCAAAAGCCGCGCTAGTTCTCCACTGTGAAAGCTTATCTGGTATACCCTGGCCAGGATTTTGAATTCATCCTCATGAATTCTTTGACTAGTGGACGGACGTTGCCGCTGAGGACAAGTCCCCATATTACCTGCGGGGGTCCTTTGAAGTCTCCTTCTCGGGACGATTTGACGCGTCTGTAGTTCAGGCAATAGGTTTTGCGTGACGAATCTCTGGGTAGAGCTCGGAGCGTGGACTGCCGCCACGGCCCTCGGTGGCCTCTGCGCTGTCAGGGGTTCACAGCCGACCCTGAGCGGAACGCGTTTTTCTGTGCTGCAAGCCGCCGCGAAAGCCGGAGCAAGCTGTAGGATGCCTCTCTGAAATGCCTCGTCGCGGAGCTTTCTTCCCGATCGGCTGGCTTTCCGACCGGGCTGCCGCGCTGTCCTCCGGGATGATCGGACATGGTTCTAGCGTAGAACCGGACCGCGTTGATCGCTTACTCTCGGGTAAGATCACATCTCGGGGTCACCAGATGTTGGATTGGGGCCGCGGGGCGGCCGTGAGGTCCTGGAGGAGACTGGTCAAGGAACGACACGAGGCAAGATGGAGCGAAGACCAGTGGTTTATTGAGGGAAAAACATCATCATATATAGGAATTCAAGGCAGCGTGTGATAGAATCGTCATCTGACAGAAAATCATATCACCCATTTACCCGGGTTAATGGGGAATCTCTCCTGGGGAAGTAAATTAACTAGGACAAACACTGACAGGGGAAATCCATTGTTCGGGGCTTACACCAGGGTAAATATGGCCACTATTTGCACTAGAGCTTGGGCTGATCTGTGAGTCAGTAATTGCCTAATACGTAACGGAGGTTAGCGATTTGCTTCCCTCAGCAGAATCGCCGGTCAGGTCAGATGTGGGTGAATCAACCCTATGATTATTGATCCGCTCCCCAATTTCCATGCTGGCAAGGGCCAGTGACCAGGAACCTTCTTCGACCGGTGTAACCTCTGCCAGAGGCCGTATGTGCCAATTGTGCATGCGGAATCCGCAGATTCAAATATGGATCAAGATGTAATTATCTCTGATTTTAATTTTTTCTAAAGTTTGTGATGTAGTTGATAGCATTTTGAAAAATCACACATGAAAATTTCTGTTCAGTTCTATGTATAGGGCAGAATGTGTTTACAAATGTGGTGATTTAAACCAACATAAATGGATGTCAGGGATTGTTGTGTATTAAGGCACAATTGCAAGTAGCGTGGGCAGTGCCTTGCAAGAGGAAAATGGCAGTTTCCCACCATTTAAATTAGAAGCCTAAAGTGGCGCGGAAACCAACTACACAGGATGTGCTCATTATGCTAATCCCAGCTCTGTGATTGGTTACAGTTTTTGATCCTGTTCTCCATTGGTTAATTACATATATACCCTGTTATGATTGGTTAGTCATGGTTATCCAGCAGGTCGCTACTTTGTATCAAGGACCCACCACCAAGGAGACACTATATAAGCCCCACGAGTAAACAAGGGTGCGGCCGGACCAGATCTACACTTCCCACTCTGTACAGGTAGCCAGCAAATGCTAAGCCTGGGGTCTCCTCCATTATGCTACACTTCGATGGTAGCTAGTGTTTGCCTCCTCTACGGCAAGAGTCCAGAGGGACTGATTCCACTGGGATTGTATAGCCATCTCTGTGTCCGGGGGACCTTGTAAGCTCATCTCTAAAAGACTGTTGAATAAAGACTTTTTGCTGTTTTGTTCATCATTGCCTGGACTAGTGCTTATAAGGGCCGGACATAACAGGGATATAGAGACCAATTTGCTCAGAAATGCAATTGGAAATTACTGAAATTTCACTTGTGGTTTTTAAAATCTCCCCATTTCACTTCTGTTTTATAAAAGAACTAGCATATTTTGCCCGGCGGTGCCGGGCTTTTTAAAATTGTGTTGGATAGTAAAGGGTTTCTTTTTTCTTGAACCAATGGGGCTGTGCTGTTTTAAATGGTGGTGTAAGGTTTTTTGATTTTTTGGCTTTGAGGCACTGCGTCCGCCTGTGGCGGACTTGCGCTCCCAGTGGGGTTTTTTCTGGGTGGTTTTTTTTGTGTGTGTTGGCTTCCTCAGTGCCGTGCTGTTTAAAGTGATTTTTTAAGGTTTTGCCGGGCAAAATCTGCAACTTTTAAAAAAGAATGTGTTACTTTGTGAATTTTTGTAAATAGTTTTACTTTGGATAATAATTTTAAAAATGTGTAAATATATGTTTTTTTTAAATTGAATGTATTTTACAATGTTTTTTATTTTTTATTGAAAATTAATATTTTTATCTGTGAATTATTTTTGATTTTTTTATATTTTTGAATGTTTTTGGAATTGATTACCCTATTTTGGGGGATTTATTGAATATTTGGGAATATTTTGGATGTTTTTTCTCCTTTGGCCACTGGGTGGTGGTGTTGAGCAATTTTTTGGTATTACTTATTCCGGTGAGTCTCTTCTTCTCTTCATTTCAGTTCCGGATTTCATCAAGGCAAGAAGTCTATTGGTAAGTTCTCTACAGTTTTTTTAGGGGGGGTTGTTTTGGGTTGGGGGGCATTCTGTTTGTGTTTTGTGTTTTGGGTGGGGGTTTCTGTGTGTGTGTTTTTTTGAATGTTTGTGGGTTTTGGTTGGGGGTTTCTTTGTGTGTCTTTTTGAGTGTTTTTGGTTTTTAGGGTTTGAGGTGGGGGTTTGTGTGTGTGTGTGTTTTTGTATGTTTTTGTTTTTTTAAATGTTTTTGATTTGTGTTTTGGGTATTTTCGTGGGCCAGTCTTGATGGCTGGCCCACGAAATACCATTGCTGTTTCATGCGGCGTTTTGGGGGGGTGTATTGCCGTGGCCCGGGCTGGGTTGTGGTGTGTCTGTTTGTTGGGTGGGTGTTTGCCTCGCCGCTTCATGCGGCTTTTGGGGGAGGGTATTGTTGTGGCCCTGACTGGGTTGGGGTTTGTGTGTTTGGGGGGTGGGGGTTTGTTTGCTGACCTTTTTTTGATTTGTTTTTGGTTGCTGCCGCCACTGCGTTTTTTGCAGCGGTTGGGGGGGGTGTTTGAATTTTTTCCAGCGTGTTTGTCTCGCTGGGCTTGCCGTGTCTTTGGCGGGGCAGCATGGGGGAGAGGGTGTCCCTCTCTTCCCCGTTGCTCCGTGCAAGATGGCCGGCGGGTTTGCATTTTATTTTAGTTTTGGGGTTTGTGTATTTGTGTTTTCTGGGCGCTTCGTCCGCCTGCAGCGGACTTGCGCTCACGGTTTGGGTTTGTTTTTATTTTTCACGCGCCGGCTTCTTCAGCGTTCTGCATGCCCATGGCGCGCAGGACGCTGGGGAATGTAGTTTTGGCTGCGCATGTTTGCTTGCTGCGGCGGTTTTTCTCTTGCGCCTTTTTTTGATTGGCCACGGCGCGTTTCCGAACCTTCCTTTTGCCGCGCCGCTCAGCCTGATTGGCTCTGGCGCAGTGCGGCGAAAGGAACTTTGGGAATTGAAGTTCCCTTTTTTTGTTTGCGACTGGGGGGCTCCTGCCCCCGGGTCGAAAATTTCAACCCGACAGCTACCTGCGAACCCCGTTCGGGCAAGTGAACAGAGGCTCGGATGGGGCTAGTGGGGCCTGGTGCAACATCCTTTGTCACATTCCAACGGTTAACGCATGATTTTATAGGTATAGATTGGTAACACCCAGAAGTAGCTATTTTCTAATTCTCCTCCCCTTCCTCCCCATCCTTCTTTGTCAACTTTATTGGGTGGGTTGTACTGGGTGTGGTGCAGTGATTGGCCATTGCCTGATTATCCCTCCTGATTTACATAAAATGTGTTTATAAATGCATATTTTGTGAGAAAATGCAGTCAAAATGTGTATAGACAGGTGTTGGTATAGATGTCTTTTCTAACAACAATTGCACATTAATGGGGAAATTAGACTGAACAGGGGTATTAGTAAGGACATGAACAATAGACTCAGATGATAAATAACCTGACTCATCCATTTTCCTACCAGAACTGTGTGATGCTTGGGCAGCCAGATCCCAATTTCATCTGAGCACTGCAGAGAGAAACTTCATTACAGTACTGTATATCCATTGTATCCAGCCAATATACAGACAGAATTCCCAGGGCAACAGGGAATCTGCATGTGGAAACATGATTCAGTACAAAACTCTCTCTTGCTTGATTTAGGATAACATGTTTGTGATGAATATGTTCACAACTTACATACAGTCTCTGTCAGAGGCTCTCGCTGTCATTTTGATTTGTGAGCAGAACAAGCCACATCAGGGTAGATCACAGACTGCTTTAAGTGACACTGCTAAGCTACTCCCTACTACAATTATATGGGGTGCTGTTCCAGCAGAGAAAACATATGTGGGTAAGGTTATATGAGGACATATTTGGGCATGAAAAGATGTTATGGAAATTAGAAAGAGAGCTGTGGAACTGGTCTGGAGCCAGCTGTTTGAAATAAATCAACAGCTGTTAAAAATTAACAGAAAGACCAGGGAGAGATGATACTATGTTATTTCCATTGTAAGATACAGGGTGCTTTCACAAGACACAGATTGTTTCCCATGACTGGCTGAAGTTTGGGATTCTTTAAGCCAGGGTGAAGAAAAAAACTAGTTGACTGGTTGGATACTGGCCAGTTCCTGATGGGTCACCAAAGTACTGTTGGTTGCTGGATTCTGGCAAACAGATTTGGACTAGAAGAAATTTGATGTGATATAATAGGGCACACCTTATGGTCCTAAGTAAGAACACTCAAAGTGATTGATCATTTGAATGTTGTCTCTTCAAGGAAACCTAAATATGTATTTCTGCTTTTTAGAATTAAAAACAACACATGGCCATGGAGATTCTAGTCTTAAAAGAGCTAGAAGAAGGAACGCACGATGGAGGGACCTCTCTCTGGTGCGCACTTTGCTCACTTCCTCCCCAGAGAGGTCACTGGGATCATCCATGGCGCAGGGCGGGGCTGACCCTATTTAAGGGGCTGGCTCTATTCACTCGGCGCCATTTTCTTCCCTGCAGGTCTTCCCTGTTTGCCCACCCTCCCTCCCTCTGATCCAGTGTGATTTGTGGTTGCCTTATTACGGGCTGGATGGGAATTTTTTGCTTTGACTCCTGATTGGCCTTAGAGTCCTTGTTACAAGTATAAGTTTTGGTAGAGGTTTTTGCTTATTGTTCAGTCACTTTGGGCGGGTAGCATGGGGAGGGGTAAGAACTTCATTAATTAAATTGGTAAATTGAGTAAATTTACACCAATGGCCTTACAGAGGTCCTACAGGATGAGTATGGCTGGTTAGCAGTTTGTCAGAAGATTAGCTTAACACTACGGGAGCTCGTGACAGCTTCACAGTTGGATACGGTTGCAGACAAACAGTGTTAATCCAAGTATAATTGGCTACTACAAATTGGGATCTAGTAATTGGCTTACCGCGGTAAGTATGACCTCCAGTGCTACGACCCCGGTGCAGAGCATTTGTTTCTGCCACAGTTTGGTTAATAAAGTGGCCAGTTTGTACCAAGCCAATGGTGTCATCTCTTTCTTGGGGGGGTGGGGGTGTTAAGTGTGCAAAGTTTGTTGAAACAGAATGGAAGACAGACACTACTTTCTTTAGGCCAGCCTGTAACTTCAATGAGCAGCGATGAACACTGATACTTCAGGGAAGCTCGGTGATGGGGAGCAGTCAAAGGTATTTTGTTGCTTAAGGAAAAGAAAAAAGTGCTACCACCTCTTGTACCATGCACAGAAGTTGCCCAAACTGGCAGCAAAATTGTCCTCAGGGTCCCTAATCTCTGTCTCCAGTGGACTGAAGGGGTAACTATTTATCTTGCAGTTTGTGTACGATTTGACATGGATGAAATTGAATTAAAAATCAGCACCTACAATATAAAAATAAGCTTGGGAAAGCATGGCACTCTTTAATGGTGAATCGTCTCTTTTGCTCTGACATGCCTGGCATCACTTTTCTCTGCTTTCTGCCCTCTATGTTTATTTGATCCAATGGAAAGGTGCTGTCAAAAGGTTTCCTCTCAAATGGATGCCTGTGTTCTTCTTCTTTGTTTATGCTTCCCAAAGTTAGTGCTGCATCAGATTAGTGCTAGGTCACTTTGCGGAAATTAGAAAGAGGTGAAGGGAACGGGCAGTCCCAGTGAACTTTGTTAATCTCATTTCATAACTTTCTGGCTCTGCCCCTGCTGATAGCTGCAACACAATTATTGTTTGCATTTGTTTAGATAGCTACAACACAGAAACCAGTAGGAACCTAGTTCAAAAAACTTCAAATTAAACAAGTTTTTTTCTCACTGTGTAGTTGTACTCTAACTCAGGAGGTGCTGGGCAGGGCTCGAAGCACACAGTCCTTCCTCTTGTTCCATATTACCACCTTTCAGCACTTTGCTATTATGGCCATGTTGGGGCTGTCAAAGCACATGCTCACCAAAGCTTAGAAAATATTTTGTTATAACACCTCCTAGAATCCTAGAGCTTAATTGGCCATGTAGAGCAGGACAAGCTTTTGGATTTCAATGTTTGTTTGTTATATTTATAACCCACCCATCTAGGAGATTTCCCTACTCTGTGTGGCTAATAGCACACACTCACACATTAAAAACATTCATACATTTTAAACACACACACACACACACCAGAGTAAAATAAAATAAGTAAAATAAAATAAGATAGCTGGCATCTGAGGGCACAGAAGATCAACTAGCTGGCTAATTTATTGCCAATTCATTTCTAAAATATTCAGATTTTCAACATTATTTTAAAATATTCTGTAGGAAAGATGAGCCTGCTGTATTGTTTTAAATCAGGAGTTCCCAAACTTTTCATGCTGTGGGCCAGTCATGTGGTTGAGTGAGCCGAGTCAGTCACACGGTGCCTCCTGCTGTATAATGCATCTGTGGCTGTTGAAAACGCATTTACAGCAGCCGTTGGTGCACTTACAGTGGCATTTATGCATGTGCAGGTGCAGTTTTACTTCTGCTTCTAGTAGTGGTGTGGGTGGCACGGACTGGATGATTTGGTGCTGTGGGCCAGGTCTGGCCCACAGGCCATAGTTTGGCCACCCCTGTCTTATATCAACACAGAGGGGAAAACATCAATTGTGGAGCTTATTAGAGGCTTGTGGCTTTGATTTGTACCTTCTTTTTTACTGGTGAGAGTGGAAGATTCCTTCCCAAAATGAATGATAGTGAAGTGTGTAAGTTTCATCAGGATCATTCAAGAGGAAAGTGTTTCCCCTTTTATTTCAGTGTAGGTTGTCTAAATGACTCTCTTATTTTAATTTATGATTATACATCACATTCAAGAAATTCATATACATATGTCACTCTGTCTTTGAGTGGAGGAAAGGAATAATTAATCTTAACTTATTTATTTTGAAGGAAGAGCTAATGAGACTTATTTGAAAATTACAGTGGATCAAGTTAGGATGTGATTAAGAGAGAATTAAGCTAAATTGTATAAATAGATATACAGTGGTACCTTGCTTAAAGAGCATAATTCATTCCACAGGATTGCTCTTTAAGCGAGTTGCTCTTTAAACAAAACACTTAGAAAAAGTGCCACCACTGCCATTGTAAGTAATCAGTTGTGATCTCGGGGGGTGGGGGTGGATTGCAAACCCCAATTTAGTTGTTAAGCAAGTTTTTCGTTGTTTTTCGTTGTTAAGCAAGGACGATCATTCAGAGAAAATTCTGCTCTTTAAGCGAGTTAGTCTCTAAGCGAGGCGCTCTTTATGTGAGGTTTTACTGTCAAATTTCCTAATGCAAGGATTTTAATTGCTCAGATGAGATTATCTCACACACACACACACACACACACACACACACTCACACACACACACACACACACACACACACACACACACACACACACACACACACACACACACACAGAGTCCTTTTCTTCTGTCAAATACTAAAGGCCACAGCGAGTCATTTTAAAAATGCCATATTAAAAAAAATATCAAAGGAAAATTTTGGATGAAAACCTCTCTCTCTTCCTGAAACATGTGGACCATGTGTTAACCGTAACATATGTAGCTTTGATGTTTCATTCATTGTGGCCTAACCTTTCCTATGATGATACATCTTTGGAATTAAAAAGGAAGGAAAATTGAAAGTTCCTTGGTTATGAAACTTTTATCAGATGTTGGGGCAGATAATCCTGATGACCTTCTTGATAAGTGATTTGAGTTCAAAATGGATACCTCTGTGCTTTGCTATTTTCAAGAGTGAGAAATTAAGATCATTTTGTTTTTTAAAAAGTTGAGTTTTGATAGTTATGAGGACAAATGGTACATGAAGATCAGCTTCTGATCGTACAAGAAGAAACACACTTCCAAACTCCTTTGCCAGATATAAAACTGCTTAGAGTATAGCCAAAGTTGCTTAACATAGCAGCAGATTATCACCATGTCTCGCTATCGAAGAGATTTTTATACCCATACAGTATATAACATGCAGTTGTTTTACTGATGTATCAAATATGACAATAAAATGTCTGACTTAAAGTGCTTATGTTTCACATCCATAAAAGACCATACCCAGTGGAATTTGTTCCAGAGTTGACTTCCCAAAGTACTTTGCCAAGGAAAACTTAACTGAAAATAATTGGAGAAAGCCTGGTGCTTCATTTCTAAACTATTCATTTGTTTTCTGGCTTTAATATATCAGCTTCAACTTTGGCATTATCCCCACTTCATATAGTTTGACACACATACAATGTTTTTACATTGTTCAAAAATATCCTTCTGAACAGTTTTCCATTAGCATCTGTTGTTACAGATACGTGCTCTGTGTCAGGAACAAAACAATAAACCATGTGGAAATATGTCCATAATTTCAAAAACTGAACACTAGATATTTTTTATCAACAACTAATTTCTGTATCCTGTAAATTCTGCTCTCAAATAACAAGAATTTAGATTTAGAAGGCCCTAAAGACTTTCCTGCTAAATTCTCCATAACATAATAATGAAATTACTTTTTAATATGCTTTTCATTCTCAAGTTATACATGGTTTACTTATATGATGAAAAATCAGTAGCAATATGAGTAGTGCTCACAAATATATCAACCCCATTTAAATGAAGAAATTATCAACTTTTATGACTTCCAGGTAAAATAGTATCCTCTACTTTTCCAGTCACAAAAGCTATGTCTATCACATATAACACTAATAAACTTAAGTGATATGCATTTTGAGTTTATCAAAAACTAGCTCAAATAAAATTGCTCAAGTGGCTAAGACACTGACTGGAAGGTGCACAGGTCAGCAGTTTGAGACCTGAATACTGCATGATGGAATGAGCTCCCATCTGTCCCAGCTTCTGCCAACCTAGCAGTTCGAAAGCAAGAAATTGCAAGTAGATAAATAGGGACCACTTTGGTGGAAAGGTCAACTGCACTCTGTGCACTCCGGTGTCTAGTCATGCTTGCCACATGACCACAGAAACTTCTGCAGAAGCAGACAGCACTGGCTCTTCAGCTTTGAGATGATCACTCAACCCTAGAGTCGGATATGACTGGCTTTCAAGCAAAGGATACCTTTACCTTTAAAAGCCCCGGATTCACCTATAAATTGGATCAACAGAATCATTTGTAGTTCCCTTTTGTGTAACTACTTTGACACATCTCCACTAGGGCTTTGTGCAAGACATGCTCAAGCATTTCATACAGTACATACACATGTGGTATGAGTTAAATTCATTGGGAGCTTGCTAATGAGACCAACTTTCAATCACATCATTCCAGTCAAAATGCCAAGTATCACAGAATTTGACTGACATAAAATCATACTTTTGCAACAGCCTCTGAGGGACACCCTCAAAGGGAAATCAGCAAACAAACTAGATACTCAGGATGTGTTATGAAAACTGTTATTAAAAATTGTTATGAAAACTATTATAAAAAATGACTGAAAGGCCAAGAAAACTTCCCAATTCTGATGAAAAGTCCCGCAGAGTTTCTTCTTTGAGAGCCTAGAAGAAGTCCAACAAAGACCTGGCTCAGCATCTGGTAGCTTTTTGGGGATGCTAAGTTGATTCTTCCACAGTCCAAAGAAGCTTGATCAGGAGTAGTCTTTGTGGAAAAGGAAAGCCAACAAATCAATCTTATGGAAGGGGATCAATGTGAAAAGGCTAAAATATGCTTAAACTCACAAAGATTGGAACGAAGCTCAGTAGAAAAGAGTACTACGCAGTAATCAATCCAAGTTTGACATTTTTTGGTTCAATCATCAACAATATGAGAGAAGAGTAGATGGGGAAACGTGGATGAGCAAGTGCTTGTGGCCTTCAGTGAAACATGGTGGAGGATCTGTCCTGGTTTAGGGCTGCATTTTTGCCAGTGGCATTGGCGATATTGTCTGTATTGATGGGATCATGAGTGCTGAAAAGTACAGACAGGGTTTAATACATCATGCCATTACTTCTGGAAAGCACCTGATTGGGAGTGGCTTTATTTTTCAGCATAATAATCCCAAACACACTGCTAATGCAATGAAATCATATTTAGTGAGAAAACAGCTGATAAAACAGTGATAGTCATGGACTGGCCTGCACAAAGTCCAGACTTGAATATTACAAAGGTAGTATGGGATCACCCAGACAAATAAATAAATAACAACTTAAATCTAAAGAACAATTCTGGAAAGTGCTGAAGGAAGTTTGTATAATTTACCAGGAGATTATTTCAGAAAAAGTCAGGACAATCTCCCCAAAAGTGTCCAAGATAACCAACTAAAAGTGTTCAGCTAACTAATCATTTCATTCTTTAATTCAAAAGGGAAGTATGGAGTATCTGGATGTGTATTTAATATCCACACTCCCTCACAACAAAAGCTACAGCCTGCCATTGAATCTCGCTGAGGTAACAGAATTTCACAGGGTATTCACAGCATACTGCTCACTCAGGGTATGATGATTTACTCAGCAGTGGATTAAATCTGATGAGTGTTCAGCAACTTTTCACAATAGCTCACAATGCAGAAAATGCCATGTTCTGTCAAAGCTCAGTGTTTGAGTTTTGTTTCCATTTTAAACAACATTTTTGTGCTTGCTAATGACGCAGGCTTCTTGCAGTAAAGATGTCTACAGTATACATTCTTTTAGATCTACAGAACATTTTTCTGTGCCCAGATATGCTACATTGTTTAATATGTTACTATGGTTCATTACTATTTCAAGAAGAGGAAACCAGGTCTGGTTTGATTTTTGCTTAATTCATAGTGCAAATGCAATTGTTCATTAAGTGTGTTATGTTGATTTTTTTTAACGTGCTTCTAAACATGCAGCAGAACTCATGCAAATTGTTGGGTCAAAGTATTCTCTAAAACTTGAATGTAAAATTTATAACCTTTGAATAATGCAACCCTAATTTCTTTAAATGTCATTGTCCCGAATCATGGGCCAATCATTGGTCATGCCAAGTCAGATTCATGGGAGTTGGAGATAAATTTTGGGTGGTCCACAGCTTTTCCACCTCAGCACTGGAAGGTAGGCTAAACACAATGAACTTGAAACATTCACACTGCAAGCTACCAAAAGATAGTCTAAAAGCTGCCTAGAGAATTTCTGTAGTGAATCGGGCCATGGGTGAAACAGGTTATGGGGTGTTCTTTTCCATCTTGCCCTAGCATAAAAATGGAGAACTTCTTTGGGTTCAGAAGAAAAACACCCTTCCTCCCCCCCCCCAAAAAAAAAAAAGGAAAGAGAGAGAAACTTGTCTTGGATTCAACAAAATTTGTTCAACATTGTTCATAAAAGCAAGATAGAAATGCAATGCACACATCCACACTTTCAAAGTTTCTGGGAGTGTTGTTTGCCTTTGGAACCTGTGTGACTCTTGTTCACATGGTAAAATTCATTATTATTTTTGGGGGCCCAGGCAAATTTGGTGAAAGGCTAGAGATGGTGCTTGGGCGTTTATGAAAAAGAAGGAATCACTTACTGTACCTCTGCCTATCACTGTCCTAGAAATTCCATAAGAAGCTGGAAGAAATTGAGTTGAACTTTTACCAAAGGATATTTACAGCTGAAGCATGAGTCAAGCATGTCCCCCAGTTATGGTGGCAAAAATAAACGGGGTCTAGTATCTGCCACCATGGCTGCTATTACGGTACAAGAATCCCACAAAGATCTGTTGTCTCTCTCTTCTTCAAAAGCAATGGAATTACTGAGCAGAGCAAGGAGCTAGTCACTAGCATTCTAGCAGAAGGATGCAAGAGGCAGTCTAACAATGCAACTGGACACAAAAGACTGTGTCAGAAATGCATATATAAATGCTTGTATACAAATGCCAGAAGCCTCCGGAACAAAATAGGGGAGCTGGAATACTTAGCAATAGATAAGAATATTGGTATTATTGGTATCACTGAAACCTGGTGGACGGATGATAACCAATGGGATACAGTTATCCCAGGCTACAAACTGTACAGGAAGGATAGGAAGGGGCAAACAGGAGGTGGTGTAGCCTTGTATGTCAAAGAAGTGATAAAATCTTATGAATTGGAATATCTAGGTGATTTAGAGTCACCATTAGAAGCTCTGTGGGTAAGAGTACCAGGCCACAAGGATGGTCTAACAGTAGGCATATACTATCGGCCTCCGACCCAAACTCTTGAGGGAGACTGGCAGTTGGAGAATGTTGTAAAGGAGGCATCCAGGAAGGGAAGCCTGGTTATAATGGGGGACTTCAATTACCCTCACATAGACTGGGTGAACTGTTGTTCAGCACATGATAAAGAGATAAAGTTCCTAGATATGCTCAATGATTGTTCCCTGGGACAGATGGTTGAAGACCCAACTAGAGGTACAAGAATCCTTGACTTGATCCTGAGTAATACTCAGGATCTGGTGCAAGATGTTAATGTGACTGATCCAATAGGGAACAGTGACCACAACTCAATTATGTTTAACTTGATCATAGACCGCAAGTCACTGATAAAATCTAACACAGAGACCTTAAATTTTCAAAAAGGAAATTTCCCAAAGATGAGGAAACTAGTAAAAAAGAAACTGAAAGGGAAAATTGAGAGAGTCCAAACACTCCAAGTGGCATGGAGGCTGTTTACAAAAACAATAACAGAGGCCCAATTGGAATGCATACCCAAAAGGAAAAAGGGCACTGCCAGGTCCAAGAGGACTCCAATGTGGCTTACAGGAGCTGTTCGGGAAGTGATCAAGAGCAAGAAAAGCTCATTTAGAAGATGGAAGGCTTGTCCAAATGAGGACAGCAGGCAGAAACATAAATTCTGGCAGAACAAATGCAAGGCAACAATCAGGAAAGCAAAGCAAGACTTTGAGGAGCGTATAGCTAAAAATACTCAGAGGAATAACAAAGACTTCTTTAAGTACATTAGAAGTAAGAACCCAACTAGGAAGGCCATTGGACCATTAGATGACAATGGAAGGCAAGGGGTTATTAAAGAGGAAACAGAGATTGCAGAGAGACTCAATGAATTCTTTGCTTCAGTATTCACTGAAGAAGATAGAGACCACATGCCCAAAACAGAACCTATCTTCGTAGGGAGGGAAACCGAAGAATTAAGCAAGATAGAAATAACCAGGGAGGAGGTCCTTGCATGTCTTGTTAAGCTAAACACTAACAAATCCCCAGGACCAGATGGCATCCATCCACGAGTTCTCAGGGAACTTAAAGATGAAATTGCTGATATCCTAGCCAAAATATATAATCTTTCCCTCAAATCAGGCTTTGTGCCTGATGACTGGAAGGTAGCGAATGTAACACCAATTTTCAAAAAAGGATCCAGGGGTGATCCAGGAAATTACCGGCCTGTCAGTTTGACATGTGTCCCAGGTAAAGTGATGGAAACCATCCTAAAAGATAGAATTAATAGGTACATAGAAGAGGAGGCGCTGCTAAAGGAGAGCCAACATGGCTTTTGCAAGGGCAAATCATGCCTCACTAATCTGTTGGAATTTTTTGAGAGTGTCAACAAGCATGTGGATAAGGGGGATCCAGTTGACATTGTTTATCTGGACTTTCAGAAGGCTTTTGACAAGGTCCCACACCAAAGGCTCTTGAATAAACTTACCAGTCATGGAATAAAGGGACAGGTCTTGTCCTGGATCAGCAACTGGCTAAGGGACAGGAAACAGAGGGTAGCACTAAATGGACACTTCTCCAAGTGGAGGGAAGTAAAGAGTGGGGTTCCCCAAGGTTCAGTACTGGGACCCCTGCTTTTCAACCTCTTCATAAATGATCTAGAGGTAGGAGTAAAAAGCAAGGTAGCCAAATTTGCTGACGACACTAAATTATACAGGGTAGTGAAAACTGTGAGAGATTGTGAAGAGCTCCAGAGGGATCTCTTGACACTGGGGGAGTGGGCAAAACAGTGGCAAATGAGCTTCAACATCAGTAAGTGCAGAGTGATGCATGTTGGGGCAAAAAACCCCAATTACATTTATAAACTGATGGGGTCTGAACTCTCTGCGACAAACCAGGAAAGGGACCTTGGTGTCCTGGTGGACAGCTCAATGAAGGTGTCAACCCAGTGTGCCTCAGCAGTGAAAAAAGCAAACTCAATGTTAGGGATCATTAGGAAGGGTATAGAAAATAAGTCAGCAAGTGTCATTTTGCCTCTTTATAAATCTATGGTGAGGCCCCATCTGGAATACTGTGTACAGTTCTGGTCGCCATACCTCCAGAAGGATATTATGGAGTTGGAGAAAGTACAGAGGAGGGCAACCAGAATGATTAGGGGACTGGAACACCTTCCTTACCATCTGAGGCTGCAACGGTTGGGCCTTTTCACTCTTGAACGACGGCGTCTAAGAGGTGACCTGATTGAAGTTTATAAAATCATGCACGGTGTGGACAAAGTGGATAAGGAAAAACTGTTTTCCCTATCGCACAACACTAGATCTAGGGGACACTCCATGAAACTTTTGGGTACTAGTTCTCAAACAAATAAGAGAAAGTACTTTTTCACCCAGAGGATTACTGGTCTATGGAACTCCCTGCCAGAAGAAGTGGTGACAGCTGTCAGTCTTGACAGCTTTAAGAAAGGATTAGACAAGTTCATGGAGGACAAGGCTATCAATGGCTATAATTATGGCTACCTAAGGACAACCTCCGGGTTGGAGAGATAGGCAGGATATCTCTCAATGCCATTTCCAGGGAATCCTAAGCAGGTGAAGGCATCTCCTTGGGAATACCCTGAGGGAAATGGTGAGCCACTGTGTGAGACAGAATGCTGGACTGGATGGGCTGTGGCCTGTTCCAGCAAGGCTGTTCTTATGTTCTTATGTAAGTCTCACTGTCATTTCTTGTGCAGTTCTTCTTTCTCACCTCCATCTCATCAAATGATGAATGTTCTTGTTATACTCTGCAGTCAATTGCTGCTTAAAGGAAGGGGGCACATAGAATGTTGGAATTTCTTATCAATTGGTATGGCTGGTAGTTTTCATGGAAAGAACAGTGGGAGAAAACACTGTTTGTATTTTTGTTCTACCACATAAAGTAATCATTTTATATCAGAAAAGAATGTTGTTTGCAGTTAAGAAAGACAATGAGACTTGTAAAGAAGTTATATGGTATAGGAAAATGTGTCGGCCATGATTTTAAACTCTGAGCCCTTGCCTACAATAGTCACCTAGGGGATGGCAAAGTTCATAAAAGCAAGCGCACTGATTGTGGAGAACTTGACCCAAAGGGGTTAAACCAGATATTGAAGGAGCCTAAGAGTGTCCAGGTGGCCTTGAGGTGTTAAAATTGTAGCCAGTTGGGATTATCTCCCTTTCATCCCAAGAATCAGACTTGGCATTGATTACAGCAGGAGACAGATTGATGGCAGACACCTCTGCAGGGATGAGGATACTTTTTGGCAGATTGTATCCAGAAAGAAATTAGCCCCATGACCCAAGCACCCCAAATTCTCATTGGCCCAGGCAACATCAGCAGATGGGACAAGGGATATAACCATTCCATGGAGCACCACAAAGTTTGGTTAGGGTCTAGCTTTCCTATGCGGATCAGTAAATAGGTTAGGCTTGCCATCTGACCCAGACCACTGGGAGCTTCCCAGAAGGGTTTCACCATGGAGTGCAAGGAAGACTAAATGTATAGTAGACTAGAGGAAAGATTGGTGTGCAAGTCTTGCTAAACAGCTGCAATGCAGTTCCAGGTTCCACTATTTGGCTCCTTTTGAGGTGGGCAGACTTTTATGTGGACTGAAAGGTTTCTAGCACCTTTTAATTTGGCAGTTTTACTTTCCTATCCTGAGTTTGTGTGTGAAGGTCTTGTTCTTTTGAGCATTTGTGCATCATCTGGTCAAGCCTTGTTTTTCAGTCCTGTTTTGTTTAATAATGTTTTTCAAATCAATCCTGGTGCTAAGACATCCACTAGAGTGTTCTGGGGTGCTATGTCCAGTGCCTTGATTCTCAGATGTCTGGATGTACCTGTAGATTGAGAGTGGCAACTGCTCAGGTTAGCTACTAAAAAGGAAGGGCAGGTGCGTTAAGACTTAGCCCGTTTTTTGCCTTTCCCCTTTTTTTTTTGGGAAGGAGCAGATTTCACTGTCTCAAAGTTTGTTGGTTTTCTGTGACTATTTGAGCAGATACATGACTTCATTTTAATTCCATCTGCATGGGAATTAAGTCAAATGCTGTTCTTATATATAAAGCCAAATTGTTTGGAACCAGAATGTCTGGAGGAACACCTATATTTAATCCTGCCTGATTGTATATATTTGCAATGAGAATTGGTTTTTTTGTCCTGTTTAAATTATAGTGGGATAACAATGATTTTACAATGGATGCATGCCGGCAGCAGATGCTCCTGGTGCGCGCTTTGCTTGCACCTCACCCGAGGAGATGGGAGTGTATGTTCTTTTTCCCGCCGGTCAGGCAGGGGATAGCCTACACCCCTATTTGAGGGGTAGCTCCTTCCTGTCTCACCCTTCCGTCTTCCGTCTCAGCTTGCCGGAGAAGCTTCTGCTTCTCCCAGGCAAGTTCCTTCAGCCCAGGCGGAGTGTTTTTTTCTTTTCCCCTCCGCTTTAGCCCCTCTGCATGATCCTTCCATGGCTCTGGGGAAGAGAGTCACTCGCAGTCCTGGCACCCACATTGCATCGCACACTGAGCCCTGCCCAGACAGTCTGGTCCAGACCCCCCCCCCAGGCCTCTGCCTGTCTTTCGGCATGCTGCCGGGCTTCTCTTTTGCTGGCACTGTCACAGCCCCCAGCTATTGCTTGTCCTGCCCCCCCCAGCACCTTTTGGAGATGACTGGCGCGGTGCTGCCAATGCCATTTTGAGCAGGATCACTGCTCTTGAGGCTGCCTCCTTACCACCTGCCAGGGACCTGGCCCCCTGCAGCCCCCTCCTTGAGGCTGGCTTTGCCTCCCTTGCTCCTGCCCCTGGGCCTTCTCCTGCTGAAACCCCATCTTTTCCCCTGTCACAGGTGAGGGCCCATGAGGCTTCACTCCCTGTCTACCTTCCTGTGTTTTTGGGCACCTGGGCCTCTTCTCCTGCTGCTGCTCCTGTCGTGGATCTTTCATCTGTCATTCACCCATATCCTCCCCCTCTTGGGCAGAGGGCCCTGGGCGTAGGTGAGTATTCAGGTCAAACTAATTCATGTTCTCTGCCAGGACCTCCTCCTCCCTTTTCCTATGGGCATTTCTGGCCTTGGCCACCCCATGACCCTGCCACCCCTTTTGGCCTTCACTGTCCCCCAGGGCCCCTGCCCTGGCCCACTGCCTGGCAGCCACCTGTCTCCCAGCTGGCCATTCCCTCTCCTCCTTCTCTTATGGCTGGCAAACCTGTAGCCCAGTCGGCCCTGACCATAGCTCAGTCCCCCTTTCCTCCCTTCCCCCTGGAGAGATGTCTCTTCTCCTTGGTGACCATTTTCTCCAAGCCACCAGGGACAAAATTGTCCGTGGGGAGTATGTCAACCTTTTTGGCCTTCTCAACCACGAGGTCATTAAGGCTGACTTTGACAAACTGGATGATGCTGACAAGGAATTGGTCAGGTGCAAGAAGCCTCCACACAATTGGGCCAACTGTCTTCCTGCTTTCCTTATATACGTGGGGGTGTCCATATGGGTCCGTTCTTCACTGGCCCTCCCCCTCATCCAATACTTCGATTTAATTTATCGTGCCTATGGGGATTTCCCTGGTGAATCCTGGAAGGCCTACGATGAAACTTTTCGCATGAGGGCACCCCGAATTGCGCTGGGATGTGCCGAACTCGCAGCTCTGGCTTCAATATATGATTCCATCATGCCTGGCCCTCAGTGACCAGTATGACTGTGGTCATTTGGTCCAGCAGCAACCAGCCTCCCCCCTCCCCCCCAATGTTGTGGTCTCCCCACTGCGCACATTCGACTGGGAGTTTGCTGCCCAGGGCCATTGTGCTAAGAAACAATGCCTTTACAAGCATGAGTGTCCTATCTACATGGGCCCCCATGTGGCCTCATCCTGCTCTGCTCTTGCTATTTCCTGCTCTGCCCCCTGCATGCGGTGCCTCCTCCCACCCCCCTACAGCACCCCGATTTCTCTTCCTCCACAGAGGGCCCATCTACTGGTCCCTGAGTCTCTCTCCTGCCACATGTTATGATATACTCACTGTTCCTCCTTGTTTTCTATCTTTTGCAGGTTCATCCCTTCCTGCCCTGTTCCATGACTGTGCCTATCACCCTGCTGTCTACTTTTCTCCTTTCTCACCCCCCTGGGGGGGTCATTATTTTTCTTTTCTTCTGCACTGGATGCCCCTAGTCCAATCGGTTGGGCTGGAGTGGGTTGTGGGGTCGGTGGCCTTCCCCATGTGTGGCGGTTAGTGTGGGTGTATTCCATTTAATTTGCACCATACCATCGGCTATGGGCTCGGGTTGTTCAGGAGCTGGGATAGCATTACCTAGGGGTGTGCCTAACGGTTCCTGGATTAGCCTGTTAACTGGTCCGACTTACACTGAAGCCTCTAGTTTTCCTGCACTGCATGTTGCCATGCTAGTGCACCGGCTTCTGCCACCCGTGGATCATTCCTCCCATAGTAACATTGGTATCTCCCTTTGGCTCTCCACCCACACTATTTGGACCCAGTGCAGTATTTACTGTGTTATTCAATAATGTGGCCCATGTTTAAATCCATCATCTGCGTACATCTCTTCACTGGGTGTGTGTGTGAGCAAATACTCTTTTCTGGTCAGCTAAACACAGCATCATTTATCAGCATTAACCTCTGAGTGGAGCTGTGAGCACTGATTAATAGTGCCACCTAGAGCACTATCAATGTTTCAATACCCCCCAGTGATGCACTGCAAAAAAATTTACTACTCCCACCATGGGTGTGGCTAACTCTGTGGGCATGGCTAACTCTGTGGGCCATGCCCACTTGGCCTCCCTACGCCATGGCCTGGGGTAGGGAGGTGGGCATGGTCGGCCAAGTGGTCGTGGCCTGGGGGAATTTCTGCTATGGGTGCCCAGGCACCTGTGGGCACCTGGAGCAGCTCAACACTGCCCCCCCAAAGGAGTAAAAGAGGAGGCAAAATAGCTCCTGCTCCTCTCCAGTGTGCCTGCAGCTAAGCTATCTTTCCACAATACTGAAACTACTTCAAACTTCCAGACTCCAGACATAAAAGTTTTGTTTAAAAGGTAGACCTAACCTACAAATAAAATATTCATTATTGGATCAAATATATCAGAAATAACCCTTTGGTAACCCTTTGTCTTAAACATTAAAGCAGCTGCTTTTAGAATATGACTAGACCCTAGTTTTGTCTTTCTAGTAATACTTTCACAAGAGTTGAAAGATGCTTTCTCGGGCCATCTTCTCTGCAAATAACACTGCACATAGCCTAAAACCTAAGATTACATTAAATCAGATAAAGTGTGCCTGTAGGTAAAGCATGAAAGGTTCAACTTTATTGCTTTTTATTTGGAAATTCCCCTGTGCACATGCTTATCTTCTCTTCTCCTTTTCTCCTTTCCTTCCCTCCCCAATCTATTTGTTTTTATATCTAGATGTGCAGCTGCATTGTTTACAAGGAATTTCAACTAGTGTGTTTCACAAAGTTCTGTTGCATTCTACATTGTCTGGTCATTGTTTGTGCAAATACATCTTTTTTCCCTTCTAATTTTTTTCCTATGGCTAGGCTGATGTGTGAGACCTGTGGAGAAAAGGCTTGGATATTTCCCAAGCAGCTGGACAGTTGAAGATGCATCAATAAATCTAAGTATTCTGACAGTAAGCAATATGTCATAATTTTGAGGTTGGAGGGAAGGCATCCATTGTAAAGAAATAAATTAACCAGTAAGGAGAGTTTCTCCATCCACCCTTATTTTTAACAGCCAGCAATTGCCGAAACTCATTTTCCATAGCATAGCATGCAAAAGTGGCCACCCAGCAACCTTTTATTGAATATACCAGTTTATTTACGGTAGCTTAGATTTCCAAATAAAGAGGCCCCCTTATTTCTGACCTCTTTCATTGGGACATCAGCTTCCTCCTGTGAAAAATGTAGTTTGCTTGACAGCAGCAGGTCTGTTTCATTCATTCAAGCTGGAGCAACTTGCAATTTTACTTGAATACACAACATTCCTTCTCTCCCCCCCCCCCTTAGTTTTCTTGTACTGACCTACAATTACGAAACTACGATTTTGGATCCACGTTAGGCGAACTATGTAGCCCTGACACAATTAGGTCACACAGCCTCTTGGCACAAGCCATGTCTGCATCTAGCGCTCTATTTACACTGCTAGAAGTTTGCCGCAGAGCGCACAATGAACCTCGAAACAGTGGGGACTTAGAGTAGGCATGTCCTAATGCAAACCAGTCTACCGCTGAGGGTGACTTCTGACTCCCGTGTGATAATTCGCATGCTCTGGTGCCAAGCTGTATTGTCTTTAACAAAGCACTATTCCCCAAGTTCCTGGCCAACAAATTAAGATGTGAACCTGAAACTTCTACTGGGGAACCAGACTGATTAGCAGTCACAGCTGTAGCACCTTCAGAAGGAATTGCTTCTGGAGTGACTTCCAGACATGCCTTTAAAGTTGGGCCTAATATAACATCCCCTTGGCAGTATGTAGAAACCTCCTTTTGCACTAACTCCTGCGAACCTTGCAACTTTGGCAATTCTCCCACCAACCCTGGGGAATGTGAGCACTCGGGCAACCCCTCCTTTCCCCTAAGGGATTGTGAGCCAGAACCCAGGCATTCCTTTAACTCCCCAATAATTCCCGGGGGATGTAAGCAATCTTGTGGACCCCTTCCAACCCCGGAGGACCGTGAGCCCTTATCCACCCAAGGGGAACCTGAAAAACCTCCTTCCCCATTGTGTGTGAATGTAGCTCCATTTTTTAGAATCCAGGCTTCCATAGTGTGTTCTAACCCTGGCCACCAAAAGTAACTATGCACAACCACTTGAGAGCGGGCGATATCAGTAGACCCCATTAATATGTACTGGAATAAATTGTCCCACAACCCACAAGGGACCACCGTTTTGCTGAGTCTGTACAAACACCCACCCAAGACCGAAATTTTCTCACGGTCATGGTAGAAAATTCCAGCTTCCACATTGTATGGCGGTGGCGGCCACCCAATGTCCACCTACACAATGATATCTGACAAGATAGGGTCATTGCTTGAAACAGAGGGAAAGTTCAAAGACAGTTTGAGTGAAGTGATTGATAAATAGTCCCAAAAGTCTGGGTTTACAGGCTCCAATGCTGCAACAGGCAAAAGTTCTGGAGATTCACACAGTTCCGGACAGTCAGTCTGTTAAGCAAAGTCACTGTCTTTGTGTGCAACCTACGCATAATGGGAATATGTAGAAGCAAACTTGTCTTTAGCCCTGTCGGTCCCCCGGGACCCCTGAGACAAACCCTCCCCTGGAGGCAGCAAAATGTGGGGCTCGTCCACAATATGAAGGACCGGTTCACTCCCACCCAAGTGAACCCCCGTGAAATAAATGCCTAGGGAACTAAACCACTGGGACCACAGAATGTTTGCCTTACCTGACTTTGTAACCACGAGGGGAAGACTCGCAAAGATGTTATTGTAGTGGACTTCAAAATTGCCAATCCCCCACACCAGAACATTGCACCCTTGCAAATCCACCAACTTGCCCGGCAGGCCTTTTAGCTTCAGCCGCAGAGGTGGTGGAATTCGCTGAAACTCACACTCAGCCAAGACGGAGAGAAAGGATCCCAAATCCACTTCAAGGCAAAAGGGAACTCCTTTGAGGTAGACCTCTACGAAGAACTCATCTTTGAGTTCCCATCTCTCGTCATCGAATCCATGGCTGGTGAAGTCTTTGGAGATGTAGATCTTCTTTTTCGATGACCCCTCGAGGCGTTGTTTGCACACCGTAGAAATGTGGCCCTTCTTATCACACCATTGGCACTGAGCACCCTGGAAGGGACATTTGGTGCGGAGGTGGCATCTCACACAGCCCATGCATGGCACAACCAACCCTTCTGTTGGCGCCTGTGTGTCTTGAAGAGAACTGGAGAGTCCCTGGAGGACTTGGCCAGTGGCTTTCGAGGAACTGGCCGCAGTCGTGGTTGGACCCAGCGGTTCCTTACCTTCGAGAGCTGTTTTGTGTTGAAAGTAGTCATGCAGAGTGTTCAGCAATGCCAGCAGGGAAATCTGCTGCAACACGTCAGATGGAAACAACTTTGAGACAATATTGAGAGTTTCAAACCTGCAGTGGGCTAAGAAAGTTGCCTTCCACAAGGACGGGTCGAGATTTCTTACAGTGAAGTAGTTCTTGAGCTTCACCTTGTACTATGGCCATAATTGTGGCTTGCAAATGTTGAACGGTTGCAACCACAGTGGGATATCGTCAGCCATCTGGTCTTTATTTGATTCCATCCACGTCGCCAATTGTTGCATCCAGCCCTTGTAAAGAATAGTCCACCAAATGATGAACAGAACAACGAACAACGGCTTATTGTAAAGTCTTGCAGGCCACTATTACAAGGATGTTTGGACATCAGATGGCTACACACGTCCTAAGTAATCGGTCTCTCTGGAATCTACAATTGTGGTATAACTAAGTTACACCTGCGGGTGCACGTATAGAGAAGACCCAAGGCTAGCCTGGTGAGGTCTAACCTGTGGGGGAAAGGGAAGCATAGATCCTGCCTGGCCACACCCTTGTTTACCCATGGCACTTATATAGTGTCTCGGCGGCGGTTACTCTATGATACAATGTAGTAACCCAACGGACAACCTTAATTAACCAATCATAATGTGATACATGAGTTTTAACCAATCAGGAACAGGAACCAAATTTGCACCCAATCATAGAACTCTAATTAATGTAAGGAGCGTGCCAAGAAGGGAAGAATACATACCAAATCTCACTCTTAATTCCAATGGTGGGAAATCACCATATTGTCTTGCAAAGCATTGCTGGAGCAACTTGCAATTTTACTTGAATACACAACAGTGGAGTTTTTAATTAGGGTGGGTTTTTAACTGTTTTTATACTTGTATTACTATGTAAGCCAACCTGAGTCAGGCATGCCTGAGTGGGCGGTGAATAAATTTGAAAATTAAATTCCAAAGGCAATGCTAGGTGCCTAAAAGACTCAGCCCATGAGGCATAAATTTGTACATGGCTAGTTCTGTGGGTTAGCTATCTGATGATGGAGGCAGAGGTTGGGAGTTTGATTCCCCACTGTTTCATCCCTCAAGAGCCAGTGTATTTGGCTTTGGGTGAGCTACACAATCCCAAGGTATTCTTAGAAGAAGGGAATGAAAAATAAGTTCTCAATACTCTGTACTGAGAACCCCCCAAAAAGGGTTACCATAAGTCATAATTGACTTGAAGGCACACTGTTATTATGAATGCATATGCCTATAAATACATATATGCCAACATTCCGAGATGCAAACAAATAAACCCTGTCTTTTGCTTTTGTGTGTGTATGATGGTATGGGATGTCAAGTCAAAAACAACATACAGCAACCCTAACAGAACTTTCAAAGGTTTACCAATCCAACTCCCTTTCCCCTAAGAGTTTTTATAGCTGAAAGGGGATTTTAATCGACCTCCTGAATCTTAGTTTTCACTCTATTCACTTCTCTATGACTTTCTACTCTTAGGGCTTCCAGAATCTCCCACTACAAAAAACTGAGCCCATCTTGATGTTCAGAGACAAAAACCTGGCTGAACATCATGCCATGAACTTTTGGGATTTTCTTTTATAATTTTCCTACCCAAATTCTTTAATATCAAGTGTTCAGAAGTGATTAATAGTTCCTCCTTCTGGGACTATGCAACTTGTCCAAGGATGCACAGCTGAAAATATACATAACCGACCAGTCGTACACCTTCCAGATGATCTCTGCTGCCTGCTCTCTCTGAAGGCACTGTGGGGATTTGAAATCCCATCACTTGGCTCCACAGCTAGGTGATTCTAGCCAGTGAACTGTACAGTCTCTGCTGATAGCCTACCGAGCCCAAATTCAACTATCCATGGCTTTCTCTTTGTCTTACAATCTGCCTACAGTTTACAGACTGACACACATCTCATTCTTTTGATTGTTTTTGCTACGGGTTTGGATGGAGTTAAACTACAAAATCCACTTGTGTTGTGGATTAAAGCGCCTTGTCCCATCTCTATTTACTGCTGTCTCACTACTTTCTGGCACAACAGTAGAACTGCAGTTGCTGTTGTTGTTTTTTTGACACACTGCTAATTAATCCATTCTGTAACCCTTGTAGGTGGTTGAAAAAGACGCTGACGATGCTGATGACGTCAACGCCGAGCCTCCCTGCCCCCTCCACGGGCAGGGAGCTTAAAAGGAGCCTCCCGTGGTCTTGGAGGCTTGAAAAAGACGCCAACGCCGATGCTGCAAGCCAAAATTCTGGGGGAAACTCAACGTCAGTTTGAGGTTTTTCCTTGCAGCATCGCCCAGGGGGGTCACGAGGTGTTGGAAACAATGCAGGTCGCCTCCCTGGAGCCTAAAAGAGGCACCCACAGAGGCAGAGAAGCCGAAATGGGTGGAAAAAATTCATCACCAAGGACTTTTTTCACTCATTTCAGCTTCTCTGCCACCATGGGTGCCTCTGTTTGACTCCAGGGAGGTGATCCATTTTGTTTGTGACACCCCCCTCCCCCCGGGTGATGCTGCAAGGAAAAACCTCAAGCTGACAATTGAGTTTTCCCCGGTGTTTTTCCTTGCAGCAGCATCCGGGGAAGATTGAGGGAGGTTAGGACCATCCCAGATCACCTCCCTGGAGCCAAACAGAGGCAATCGGGCTGCCTCTGCCCACCCTCACAAAAAGGACAAAATGGTCTCCTACCTGTTCACGCTGGTTGGAGATGGAAAAAAATTGCCATCTTCGGGTTGCTGTGTCCGGCTCGCCACCAACCCAGGAGTGTCTGGGTGGTTGAGAGGACCTATTCTGTGTTGTTCCCACCTTCCTAGCACCTCCCTGGCCCACCCAACAGCTGAGAAAAGTTGCAGCCGCCATCTTTTTTTTTTTACTTTTCAAAAACAAGATGGTGGCCACAACTTTTCTCAGCTGTTGCGTGGGCCAGGGAGGTGCTAGGAAGTTGGAAACAGCACAGGATAGGTCCTCCCAGCCTCCCAGACACTCCTGGGTAAGCAGAGAGCCGGACACAGGGACCCGAAAATGGTGATATGTTTCGTTTCCAACCAGCGTGAACAGGTAGAAGACCAAACACGATCTCCTGGATAATGACTTAATGTTGTTGTCCGGGAGATGACTTTTCAGAAAAAATGCGTTGTTGTCTGAAAATGACGTTGTCCGAACGCGTCGTTGTCCAGGGTTCCACTGTATTACAATTCTGGCATTCTTTTCCTACAGGATAAGCTTGGTTGCCTACAGAAAATGCACAAGAAATACACAAGTACATCTACTTATGTTCCCCAGAAACTCGTAAGGTAAAGGTATAGGTCACCCTTGCTTGAAAGCCAGTCATATCTGACTCTAGGATTCAGTACTAATCTCTTTTACATAGCCGAAGAGCCAGTGCTGTCTGCTTCTGCAGACATTTCCGTGGTCATGTGACAGGCATGACTAGACACCGGAGTGCATGGAACACTGTTTACCTTCCCACTGAAGGTAGGCATTTCTTGCTTTCGAACTGCTAGGTTGGAAGGAGCTGCAGTATTCGGGTATCAAACTACTGACCTTTTACCTTCCAATCAGCATCTTAGCCACTTGAGCCACTGCAATCCCTCCAGAAACTGGTACATAGAAGCAACATGACCCTGATTTTGGAAGTATGAATGTTTCTAACCCACCATTTTTGAACACATCAAGCTACCACCATACCTCATGGCTACAAATTCCTTAATCTGGCTGTACTTTCTGAAGAAGTGTTTCTTTTTATCTTTCTGGAATTTTCCAATGGAGCCAAGGGAAGGAAGTGGTGGCCAAACTTGATGGGGAAATAATATGCAAATGTTTTCAGTTTCATGATGGAGAAAGTCATTTAGCTTAATTTTTTTCCTTGGAGTATCTATTGGCTTTTTCACTAAGTGAAACTGAACATGAGATAGCAAACTAAAACTCCCTCCTATACTTATCTTCATTACTAAGCATACAAAAAAAAACCTCTATATAATAATTAAACAATTGAAGAATTAATGACACGTGTCATAGGAACAGTCTGATTGGAAAAAAACAAGCCAATGCAAGTATATCTGTAAAAAAACACCACAGCTTATGAAGCAATGATTATCAGATGCATGTTTGAACTGAAACAAATCACATGGTCTATTATTTCCATTTTAATAACTCCCTGACAGTTATAGTGCCATTTTTGTACATTCTGGATTGTTAGAATATACTGACTAACATCAGCAATATCATGTTATTGTATCTTTACAATGACCAGCTGTATTTCTCTGGAGCAAAAATTGTTCTCCCCCCCCCCCCCAAAAAAAAAGTCTCATATTTCAGAATATTGGTCTGTGCTATCTCATACCAGACATTGCTAATGAATAATAGAGTTTAAACTAGAGTTTGGATGGCTATATTTAGACAATCTTTGCATAAACATAACATTATTTTAGTATTCAAAATTGTGAAATAAATACAAATTCAGACCTCACATCCCCTTGTTTCATAGTCTAATTTCATGTGTCATTTATCCTTTCTTCTGGAGAAAAGAAAAGAAAGAAATTCTGTCAAGGGAAAGAAACGCTTTCCCTTTTGACCTCTCATACTAAATTCTATAAGATTTCTTGCCTGTTTTTACTCTGAAAGAAATTATAGATGATCCATGCAAGACTGTTGTGTTCTGATGGTTTTATCTTACACATGGATTACAATGTATCTGAGCCAATGTAACCTTGCCTATAGCAACAATGTAACCTTCAGCTGTATCATATAAACCCTGTAATAGGACGCGAGCTAATGACCACCAGCTGGCAGCAGCGAGCGTCCAAGCTCTCTTGGTCCGAACTCATCAAAGGCAACAGCGCGGGAAGTTTTCCCGCCACCACCTACACCTGGACAAGAAGGGCGTGACCCGCAATGACGTCACGCAGACAGTAGCCAATGGGCTACCATGGCACCACGTTCAAATGTATTACTACTGTATATAAAGAGCTATCGATCCGCCATTACCTCATGTTCCCTCTGTCCACGATGCAATAAACCTGAGTTAACCCAGCCCGAGGCTGTGTCCTGTGTCTTGGTTTGCATACACCAAATTGGCGACGAAGGTGGGATTGATGGATCCCCACGGAACAGCCAGGGCACAGAGCGGGTTCAACATCACCAAACCGCAAGACTGGGAGCTGCTTGAGATGGACTTCCAGGCGGCACTGGTGGAACTCAGAGTCAAAGGAGACGACGAGGAGAGGAAGAGGGCCATCCTCACCAGAATGCTCGGGATGGAAACCAAGCGGACGCTGGTGGGCATCATCGCTCCGAAGAAGGTGAGCGAATTTAAGGCGGACGACATCATGAAGCTGCTGCGAGAGCGCTTCTGTCCCTCGAGGGCAATGTTTCCCGCTCGGAGCGCGTTTTGGAGGCGAGTCCAAGCGCCGGATGAGTCGGTTGAGGCATTCGTGGCCGCCATGAGGATAGCCGCCGCCCCCTGTAAATGGGGCGACATCCTAGAGATGGCCCTCAGGGACGGCGTGTTGTGTGGCCTGAAAGACAAGGAGGTACAGCGCAGCTTGATGAACAAGGAGCCGCCACCCACGCTGGCAGAGGTCGTAGAGGCCGCGGAAGCCGCAGAGTCCACGAATGCTGGAGTGGACGAGATGCACCAGTGGCGTGAGTGGCGTCCTAGAGCCGGCAAGGCGGAAAATTCGGTGCACGGGAAGTCCGGACAGTCGGTGCACGCAACTCGACGGGCCTCAAAGTCGTCTACGGAAGGCAGCGACGGCGAGGAGGTCCAGAAGGTCCGAAAGGGTGGTCGACGCTGCGAGGGTTGCGGAGCGGCCCATGAGCGCGCGAGATGCCCGTTCAGGAAGGCCGAGTGTTACACCTGCGGCCGTCGGGGGCACATCGCCAAGGCATGCAGAAAACGGAAGGAGGGCCGGAGGCAGTCACAAGACCGTGCGGCCAGACCGGACCGTCCAGCGAGGCCCAAAGATGGCACCCAGACCACGAGGAAGCAGGATGGCGTGGGCCGCGTCTCGGACGACAGCGAGGACGACGCCCCAGTGTTCAGCGTGTCCGCGGGACAGTCCCATTACTTCGTTGAGGTATTAGTACAAGGGGCCCCTATTAAGATGGAAATTGACTCGGGGTCCTCCTATTCTATAATTCCCCAGAAAGAGTTCCTGAAAATCGACCCCCACGTGCGGCCCAAACTTAAAGCGTTGAGGTCCACGCTACGAGACGTACAGGGAAACAGCATTCCGGTGTTGGGGGTCGGGAAATTTCGGGTCAATTTTAAGAGACATTCTGCGGAACTGCCCCTAGTTGTCCTCAAGGGGGGAAGCTGTAGCCTCCTAGGGACACAGTGGTTTCAGCCCTTAGGTTTGTTCATAGGGGGAGTGCATACCGTGGGGGGGGACCCAATACAAGCGGTTTGCGATGCGCATCCCGCCGTTTTTAAGAAAGGACTCGGAAAGTTCAAGGGACCCCCTGTAGCTTTCGACATAGACCCGGAGGTCCGCCCGATAAGACTCAAACCGCGCAGGGTGCCGTTCGCACTCAAGGACAAGATAGAGGCGGAACTGGACAAACTGGTGGGCCAGGGGATTCTTATTCCTGTTGATTCCGCGGAGTGGGAAACTCCAATTGTAACGGCTCTAAAGGCTAACGGGGAGGTGCGCATTTGCGCTGATTATAAGTGTACAATTAACAAGGCGATCCGCCCTAATGCATACCCGGTGCCAGTGATCAGCCACCTTTTGGCCAGGCTGAATGGGGGAAAGTGTTTCGCTAAACTCGATTTGGCACAAGCCTATCAGCAACTTCCTGTGACCCCCGCCACGGCCGCGGCACAAACGATAGTTACAAATAAAGGAGCGTTCCAGGTGTCGCGGTTACAGTTTGGCATGAACTCGGCACCCGGCCTTTTTCAGTCGCTTGTGGAACGCCTCCTGAAGGGTCTGGAGGGGGTGTTGCCTTATTTTGATGACGTGTTGATAACAGGGGGGAGTGAGGCTGAACTGGCAAAGAGGTTGGACAAAGTACTGACCGTGTTCGAGAAAGCGGGGCTGAGATTGAGGAAGGACAAATGTGTCTTTTTCGAAACCGAGGTCGAGTTTTTAGGGTTCCGGATCACACCCGAGGGGATTAAGCCGTCTAAATCCAAAGTAGCAGCCATTAAAAAGGCCCCTCGCCCCACATCCAAAACCGAGCTACAGTCCTTCCTGGGGCTCCTCAATTTTTACCATACATTCCTCCCGCGGAAGGCGTCTGTGGCCGAACCGCTCCATCGGTTACTTAAAAAGGAGGAGACATGGATGTGGGGTGACGAGCACGAGAGGGCGTTCAAAGAGCTAAAGCAACTCCTAACATCTGAGGCAATCCTGACGCACTTCGACCCCAAACGGCCAGTGGTCCTAGTCTGTGATGCATCCCCGGTGGGGGTGGGGGCGGTGCTTTGCCACGTGTTGGAGGACGGAAGGGAGGCCCCGGTAGCGTTTTACTCAAGGTCCCTGTCCAAGCGGAGCGAAATTACGCACAAACCGACAGGGAGGCGTTAGCAATAGTAGCGGGAACCAAAAAATTTCACGATTTTTTGTATGGCCGCCCGTTCAAAATCGTGACCGATCACAAGCCACTGTTAGGGATTTTCACGGCAAGCAAGCCCACGCCGCAGATCCTGTCCCCGAGAATGCTGCGATGGGCTATTTTCCTCAACGCATACCAACATGAGTTGGAGTACCGGCCCGGAAAGGAGATCAGCCATGCTGATGCACTTTCGAGATCCCCTTTGCCCTTGTCGGACGACCAAAAGGCGAGAGTAGAAAGAGACCGCCAGGTGTTGCTAATTGAGGTCTTAGACGCACCCCCAATAGTACCAGCCGACATTGCTAGGGCGACAGGCAAGGACAGAACGCTGGAGAAAGTTAGTTCATGGGTACAGAAGGGGTGGCCGGCATCGTCCCCGAGTACAGAGTTCGACCCATTCTTTCGGAAAAAGCTAGAGTTGTCCCTAGAAAGGGGGTGCCTTTTGTGGGGCCAACGGGTGGTGGTCCCTACGCCCCTGCGGACGAGGGTGCTCGAACTGCTGCACGTCAGCCACCCGGGCATAGTTCGTTCAAAGGCGCTGGCCCGGAGTTACTTCTGGTGGCCACAGCTGGACGCGGACATTGAGCACATGGTCGGCACTTGCGAGGCATGCCAGGGATCCCGACCTGAGGCGGCCCGTCTTCCGCATAGGGAATGGGACACAGCAAGGGGGCCATGGTCCAGAGTGCACGTAGATTTCGCTGGCCCATTCCGAGGAACCATGTTTCTCCTGGTGGTGGATGCGTTCTCCAAGTGGCTGGAGGTTATCCCAGTAAAGAGCACGTCCTCCGCCACGACAATTAGCCAGCTAAGGAGAGTCTTTTCCACGTTCGGTCTACCCGACACTTTAGTCAGCGATAACGCTAGTTGTTTCACCTCCGCTGAGTTCGGAGCATTCATGGAGGCAAACGCCATTCGGCATGTCACATCCGCACCGTTTCACCCGGCCACGAATGGCCAAGTGGAACGGCTGGTGCGTACAACAAAGGAGGCGCTGCGGCGCATGGGCCCGGGGGACCTGAATCACCAAGTATGCCAGTTCCTCTTAGCGTATAGGGTAACCCCCTTAGCGTCAGGCTACTCGCCGGCAGAGCTCTTGATGCGGCGAAAACTGACCACGATCCTGTCCAGGCTAGACCCGACGAGAGTCGAGGATAAAGGGAAAAACATAGGGTTGGCAGTCTCGAAAGGTTTCGCCGCCGGTGACCCTGTTCACTGCAGGAACTATTCCAGCGCAGGGCCAGCCTGGGTACCAGGGACGGTTGTAGAACAGACGGGGCCAGTGTCGTACCGGGTCGAGACTAACACCGGCCTCCTCTGGAGGAGGCACGCAGACCAACTGAGGCACCGAGTGAGTGGGCCAGTCAGTGGGGCTCAGCAACAGGATTCAGCGTTAGGGTTCTCCCCCACCCGCTTAACCCAAGGGGGAGACAGCAGTGGACAACAGTCCCAAGCAAGGGGGGAAGGCAGAAGCAGCGGCCCCGACTCATACCCTTTTGATACGCCAGTCCTATCAGGGGCCGGGGAAGGGGGAGAGGAGTTCGCGACCGCTGCCCCCGATTGTAATTTTGATTTTGATTTTGCGAGCCGGGGGGGTTTTCAGGAGTGTTCCCCCACCCATCCAAGCGAGAAGAGGGGTTTTTCGTTAGCCCCCAGTGCCCCCGGTTCCTCCCTAAGAAAGAGCACACCTCCCAACAACGCCGCGGAGCCGCGGCAAGTCACTAACGAGTCTCCCTCTCCAATTACAGGACAGGAAACCAGGGGACAAAGAGAAGGTAGCAAACCCGGGGAGAGGCAGCCCGCACCGAGACCCCAGCGTGTTCGAAATAAGCCATCTTGGCTGAGAGACTTTGTCTCCTAAGGGGGGGGGGAGTGTGTTTAAGTGTGGGCTCGAGACTTTGTCTCGTCCTAGGGGGGAGGGGTGTTGTGTTCTGATGGTTTTATCTTACACATGGATTACAATGTATCTGAGCCAATGTAACCTTGCCTATAGCAACAATGTAACCTTCAGCTGTATCATATAAACCCTGTAATAGGACGCGAGCTAATGACCACCAGCTGGCAGCAGCGAGCGTCCAAGCTCTCTTGGTCCGAACTCATCAAAGGCAACAGCGCGGGAAGTTTTCCCGCCACCACCTACACCTGGACAAGAAGGGCGTGACCCGCAATGACGTCACGCAGACAGTAGCCAATGGGCTACCATGGCACCACGTTCAAATGTATTACTACTGTATATAAAGAGCTATCGATCCGCCATTACCTCATGTTCCCTCTGTCCACGATGCAATAAACCTGAGTTAACCCAGCCCGAGGCTGTGTCCTGTGTCTTGGTTTGCATACACCAAAAAGACCCTAGAGTAGTTCTTCATATCCAGTTATACAAGTCACTGCTTGGGCAATGAGGAACAACTCAGTTCATAGTAGAAGTGTAATTTTCTCATTCATGGCCACAAGTTCATAATAATTTATCAAGTGGACAATTTATCAAACCATATTGAGTAAAAGTGGTGCTTTCTTTTCTTTGGATATCTCTCACTGCTGGTCTGCAAATTTTCATTATTAGGGCTGTGACTTCGATATCAAATGCCTGAAATCCAAGAGTAAATAGCAACGTTGAAGCAGTGAAGATTTGGTCAGTCAATACCTATGCAAGTTGATTCAATTGGCCTACTCTAGTTGTGATTTGCTATTCCATTTCAGCCATATTCGCAATGTGTTGAGAACATTTCAGATTCTTAACTATTCATCTATTCATGCATAATCTTGCCATTCTGCAGACACATTGCTCTGAAATTCCCCAGATGACTACACTGTCATCACACCATCATTGGGTTGTTGTCTAGTTTTTATGTAGGCTTTTTCCTGCTCTAAAAATTAGAGATGCCTTCCCCAAGGTTGGGAGGTCAAATGCTGCAAGATGCAGTGCTTCTTCAAGTGGCAAAGAGAGTTAACTGTAAACGTATATTAAAAGTAGACATGTGACTGACCATTGGAATGTAAGCACTGACTTCCTTTGTATGTCTTATTCCTGATGTATGGATAACATAGATCTTCTCCCATTCAGAAAAATGCTGAAGACCTGGCTATGCCAGCGGGTGTAGGGCATGCTTAACTCTACCACACAAGCCCACTGGCTTCTTGAGCTTGTCTGAGGGATCCTGTTGTTGTTTTCTCTGTTGCTATTTTATCGTGAGGGGGGAGGGTGAGAGTAGTTTTTAACGATAATCTGTTTAGTTTTATGTGTTTTTTAAATCTTATTTTTGGTGGGGGGGAGTCTAACTACTGTTTTTAGCTGTTGTTTGTTTTTAGATGTTTGTTGTTTTAAATTGTTCATAGTATTGTTCTTGTTTTTTGGTTGTTGTTAACCGCCCTGGGTGATGTTCTACATCAGGAGGGCAGGATATAAATTCATCAAATAAATAAATAAATAACAAATGAAATTGGGTAGCTGTTGTAAGAGCAGGAAATACATATTTCCTCATTTGTTTCTACCAACTATGCATAAACGTGAACCAAACATAGTACTTATGGATTTCTAAGGCAATATGTGATGAAACAAATCAACCAAATGCATCAACTGGTAAAGCAGTAACTCTATGTATCCTTTATGGATTCAGGATTTATTTGTTGCACTTAGAAATAGGAAAAGAGAAGGAAAAATGATGATGTGAAGCCTTTGGCAATGAAGAAAGAAAGAAGGTTCTTAAACATAGAAATTAACCTTACTTGCCTTCCCTGCTGCAAAGCTGTTGATTAAAAAATTAAAATCGTTGACTCGTCAACTGCAACTTGTATCTGAGAATTTAATTTAATTTAATTTAATTTTTCAACTTGTTCGCTGCCCACTCAGGAAAGCCCGACTCAGGGTGGATTACATAATCTCAAAACCCCACAACAATAAAAACAGTTAAAAACCCCACCCACATTAAAAGAAAAGTCCCACCCACCCCAAAAAGCAGAGCGAGGGTACATCTTATGGTAGGAGCCAGTGAGCAGGGGCCACATTAACCTCAGGGCTCCACACCTGCCCCGCCAGCCAGGTCTTAAGTCCTTTTCTGAAGGGCAGCAGCTCTGTCTGCAACCATAGCTCTACTGGCAGGAGGTTTTTTAGAATACACTTTTCCCCTGAAGCAGGAAAAATTTCATTGGCATGAATTTGTTTAAGGTGGATCCCAACTTGCCATGAAGTGCCCTACACACTATGATCTCAAAGCTATCTCCTGCAGCACACATGAAATGAGACATGCAGGATTTAACACTGGGATTGCAATGAACTGCCACTGTTGTGTTCCAAATTTTAAGTATTTTTCAAACCCTTATACCCAAATGAGTTTGAATGCAGAAGATTTAGATTCTAGACACTTATACCCAAGTATGCCAAGACAAAGATTTTAGTTTCTAAGAACTTATGCCCAATATCCTTAGCAAAGAGTTTAGGTCTTTGGTGAGTTTTGTTTTAACTCACCAGCCACTGCTCATGTGCCAATCGTGAATGGCACTTCTCTACTTTTTCTAACCCTCATGATCCAGCTGAGTTAGAAAGCAATCAAGGAGAAAAGTTATGTCAAATCTTAGCTCTTTATTATTGATCATTATTAAGGAAGCCCTTGACACTCACTCTACAAACCAGAGTGTTTGTCAGAATGGCACACCATGCAAAGAAAAGTTACAGGTTTTATACTTTTTTCCCTTCCATTCCCCCCCCCCTCCCAAACCTCCCTCCCAAACTCAAAGAGTTTCCGGCTAATAAGCAATTAATGTTCATTTTTACCTAAAGGTTGCAAAGTTCTGATAACTTTTCTATCCTCTCATTGGCTCTTTTAGGTTTCTCGGCTATCACTAAGCGGGAATCGAAACTAAGAGGCTGGGAGGTTTAAGATTTAAGACCATTCGGTCATCTGAGTGATGGGAGATAGTGTCCCAGCCTGGGACAACAGCACCACTAATTTCAGCTCCAAGGAAAAGTAGGCTTTTGGAGATGGAGACAAAAGGACATGTACTGTAGTAATAGCACTGACTCCCTACATGTTCATTGTGCTTTTAAGGTCCTTTTCTCAAATCCTGCCCCTGGGTTTCTAACAAAATTTAGTATATGGGACCAAGGACACCAGGACAGCCGAAGAGCTGGCTTAACACAACTTTATTACATGCTGGTCAGAGGGAACATGAGGTAATGGCGGACGAACAGCTCAATATATACAGTGGCTATACATTTGAATGTGGCTCCTTGATAGCCTATTGGCTACAGGCTGCGTGACGTCATTGCAGGTCACGCCCTTCTTGTCCAGGTGAAGGTAGTGGCGGGAATCTTCCCGCGCTGTTGTTCTAGGTGAGTCTTGGACCAATGAGCTTGGACGCTCGCTATTGCCATCTAGTGGTCACTAGCTCGCGTCCTATTAAGGTTACAGTGATGCAGCTGGAGGTTACAATGTTACACATAGAAAAGGTTACATTGGATACACATGGATAGGTACGTTGTTTAAAGGCACAGGCTTTAGGACACAACACAAAAGCTTTATCCTGGTGGCTGGAAAAAAGAGAGGGACTAAAACTAAAACTTGAGCAAGGTGTCCAACTTTGGAGTGTGCTGATGTATGCTGACCTGTGGCTCCCAAGAACGTCAATGAAATTGAGTTCAACTCTTGGGCTGAGAAAAGTTCCTCAAGCTTAAAGTAAAGAGAATGGCTCAGCAGTAGAGCGTGTACTTCAAATGCAAAATTTGTCAGATTTTCTTTTGGCTGTTTCCAGGGAGGTCTTAGCAATACACTTTTTTAAGCCTTGGAGAACCATTTCAAGTCAATATTGGTAAATATGGAGGTAGATTGACCAATGTGTAAACTCATGATGAGACAGCTTGCTAGATCCTGTCTCTCTTCCTTGTGAGTTTTCTGTGGATGCTTGTTGTGTATGAAGCTGTATCCCTTTAAGAATGAATGTAGCAACTGCAATGACCGAATGTAACCTGACAATGATCACAATGTATCTCAGCTGTTTAATGGAACACGAGCTAGCTACCCATAGAGGGCAGCTGCGAGCGTTCAGCTCACATGGTACAAATTCCCCAATTACCGGCAGCCGCGGGAACCTTCCCGCACAAGGAACATCTGGAGAAGAAGGGCGTGACTCAGAATGACATCACACAGGTAGCAGCCAATACGCTACCGTGTAACCAGTTTCAAATGTACTGTTGCATTATAAAAGGAGCTGTACCTCCGCCATTACCACATGTTCATCCTGATTATCATGCAATAAAGTTGTGTTTTAGCCCTTACTGCGGCTCCTTCATTGTCTTCCGTGAAAGACACTAAATTGCTATATACACACCCACACTTAGAGCCAAACTATGCTGGAAAGCTGAATCATTCTGAAATGTAACACAATCTGTGTTAAATTTGAAATCACAATCAATGCTCTTGCAGGGGCAGTGATTCAGGAATTCACCATTCATACTGGATGTGATGCAAGTCACATTTTATCCCAGAGCCACATTTTTTCTTTCTTTCCTTTGGTCCTGCCTCTGCCAATCTATTTATGGTTCTCTGTCTTGCCAGGATTTTTTTGTATGGAGTTAGAGAAGGCAATCAAAATTATAAAAGAGAACCTTCTTAGTGATCTTATTAATGCCAGCTGGAGAATATTTTAAAAAGTTCTACTAAGGGGAAACATTAGGGGAAACAGCTTAGGAATGCATGCACAGAGACACATACACCCAACACCGTAAACTAGAATTTTCAACTCCTTCTCCCTACTCGCTCATTTACTGACCCAACATTTATGTGAAAGGCTGTGTAGCGCTAATCACTCTCTTTTAAAAAATCAGCCAAGTTCTCCCTCTCCTCTTTTGGGCTGCAGCAGAAGAAAAACAGTCTTAAAAAAAGTTCATGCACACACAAACAACACATTTTTGAGATTCATTCATGAGTCAGGTTTCCTGAGTGGGCGGCATACAAGTCTGAGAATTAAATTAAATTAAATTCATTCCTCCATTTTCTCTATTCCCATGAGGACCTTGGATTTCTCTCTCCATCTTAACCATGGCACCTTTAATCTTGATAAAGAAATGAGTCCCGGAAAATCTCTTATTTCATATGTCTCCCTAACCACCTCAGTTATTGACCCAGCAATGTGAAAGACTACTGTAGCACTAATCTCAAATAAAAACATTTTTTAAAAAATCAAAGGGTGATTAGGGATAGGTAAAAATGTGGGGACATGTTTTACCAGTCTTTGACACCA
This sequence comes from Bradypodion pumilum, assembly GCA_035047305.1. Taxonomy (NCBI): domain Eukaryota; kingdom Metazoa; phylum Chordata; class Lepidosauria; order Squamata; family Chamaeleonidae; genus Bradypodion; species Bradypodion pumilum. The sequence continues at coordinate 186,423,156 of JAWDJD010000001.1, read as the reverse complement.
TTCCCCAACTGCCTTCATCATTAAAACATCACCTATAAACAGGCCTTCCTTTACAAGATGGAATGACAAATGGCCACATGGGGAAAAGGCCAATCAAGTTGTTCTGGCAAGTTTCCCTGGGATGAACTGAGAGCAAAAAGCAGAATATTAACTTGAACCAGTCTTTGCATCATGCAGTCAGTAAAAAAAAACAAAACAAATTCACCGTTTAATAAGCAGAGCAAATCCTGTCATTTTTGATGGTGTAATTGGATACTTGCACATATAGAAAGCAAACAAAACAAAACAAAACAAGTTGTGACACCTTAAAGATTAACTCCTGTATTTAAATGTGAGCTCACACTTAAATACAGGAGTTAGTATTTAAGGTGCCACAACTTTATTGTCATTTTTGTTATTTTGTTTTGTTTACTCTTTGCTATGCTTGCACAGACTAACATGGCTTCCACTTCAAAAATTGCACATTTAGATTATATTCAGATTTAGCCATATTTAGAGCAGACCCATTGCAATCTAAGCTTAAATCTGGCTCCAACCATTCATCTGAAAAAGCTGAGCATCTTGAGAAAAACTGGGCTAGACAATGCTAGGTGAATTTGTTACTGGTTGATAAGTCATACCAAAAGAGTGCTCTTCAATATTTCCTCATCATTTTGGAGATAACTAGTCAGTGATTTGCCATAGGGTTCTCTCCCGGGCCCACTATTTTTAAAATATATTTACAAATTACTTTGAGAAAGTCACAAAAGGAATGCTTATCAAATTTACAGATGACATCAAATTAGAGGGTGTAGCTAATATTTCAGAAGACAGAATCAGAATTCAAGGCAGAATTCATAGGCAGAATTCAATGCCTATGAAAACAGTTCAATGAATTATCCATATTTAGCTGGGAGATATAGGACTGAGAGGAGATATGATAGCCATTAGGTAATATTTGAAGGTCTGTCATAACAAATATGGAGCAAGCTCATTTTCTGTAGCTCCAGAGGTTAGGAGCCAAACCAGTTGATTTAAATAAAAGGTAAAGGGTAAAGGTCACCCTTGCTCAAAAGGCAGTTGTATCTGACTCTAGGGTTCAGTTCTCATTTCTGTTTATAGCCAAAGTGCATTTCCATGGACATGTGGCAGGCATGCCTAGACACCAAAGTGCATGGAATGCTGTTTACCTTCTCATAGAAGTGGTCCCTATTTATCTACTTGCAATTTCTTGCTTTCGAACTGCTGGGTTGACTGGAGCTGGGACAGAGATGGGAGCTCACTCCATTGTGCAGTGCTCAGGTCTTGAACTGCTGACCTTCTGTCTCCCAGTTAGCATCTTAACCACTTGGGCCACTGCAGTCCCTTTGATTTAAATTACAAGAAAGCAAATTTGGCCTAAGTGTTAGGGAGAGCGTCTTTACAATAAGAACATCTTTGGTATTGGATGGGACAATTCTGCCCCAGACAGACCCAGTGCACAACTTGGGGGTCCTCTTGGAGTTGTAGCTGCTGCTCAAAGAGCAGGTGGCAGTTATGGCCAGGAGGGCTTTTGTACAACTTCGGGTAATCTGCCAGTTGCACCCGCTCCTGGACCGGGACTCTTTGCTTATGGTTACTCATGCTCTGGTAACCTCCAGACTAGATTATTGTAATGTGCTCTACATGGGGCTGCCCTTGACGACCATTTGGAGGCTGCAGTTGGTCCAGAATGCGGTTGCCCATATTGTGATGGGGTGTGAACATTATGCCCATGCCTCACTGCTGCTTCAGGAGCTGCACTGGTTACCAGTTTGCCTCCGGGTGCAATTCAAGGTGCTGGTTTTGACCTTTAAAGCCCTGTATGGTAGTGGGCCAGAATACCTAAGAGACCGCATCGCCCTAAGGACATCTGTCCATCCAACCAGAGTGGACCAGAGGGGCTCTCTAATTGTACCATGAGCTAGAGGGGCTCACCTCTCTAGCACAAGGAGGAGGGCCTCCTGCCAACCGATTTACAGCTCCAGACCAAATTACTGCCCTTTGGAAAAGAACTCAAAACCTGGCTGGTGGGCCAAGTATGGGGTGCAGGTGACCTCCGTTGGGTGGTTGGTGTAGAGTATAACTCCTTCCCCTTCGGTCCCTCAGTCCCTGCACCCTTTTTAGGGGGTGGGTAGTTTTAATTAGTTTTTAATTATGTTGTTTTATCTTGTGGTTGTGAATTCCCCTGAGTCGGCCTTGGCCAAGTGGGCGGGGTAGAAATCGAACAAATAAAATAAAAAAATTAAATAAAACTGTTTGACAATGGAATTGACTACTTTGGAAGGTGGTGGGCTCTCCTTGATTGGAGGTTTTTTGCACTGGGATTGGACTACCATCTCTCAGGGATATTTTAGCTGTGGATTTCCTGATTAGTCAGAAGGTTGGACACACAGTCCCTTGGGGTTTCTTCAACTCTGCAGGGCTCTATGATTTAGGGCCCTGGTGGCACAGTGGTTAAACTGCTGTGCTACAGCCAAAATGTTGTGAGTTCAATCTTGATGGGTACAAGGTTGACTCACCCCTCCCATCCTTCCGAGGTCAGGAAAATAAATACCCAGCATTTTGGGGGCAAAATGCTAATTACTCTGTGAACTGTCCAGAGAGTGCACTAAGCACTATGGGGTGGTATATAGAGTATTTAGAGTATTGGCTGATTTTGTAATGGAAATATGAAAGCCTATCTGCTTGGATAGGTTTGGAAACCTAAGCCATGTCTGCCAAGCAACTCACTCTCCCCCCCCCCCTCTTTGGGGTGGTGGTTTGATGGTCTGGGAACTAGGGAAGGATTAACTCACTTGTTTCTTCTTGTCTGGCATCCAAAGATGCCTTGCTCTCCAAAATGACAGTGCAACAATGTGTGTGCATAGACACACAGAGAGCAGCATACACAGGAAGAGATACTTATGTGGACGGAAATGCTCATGTTTGTGTGCATTTGTTGTCTGGTGAGGAGGCTGGGGAATGAAAAAAGAACAGACACTGCTGTCCTCCAAGTGGTTTTGTCATGTGAAGGGAATGTAAGCATTCCCCCACTTCTGTTGTTGATAAAACAAAAGTTTCATCCTTCGATGAACTGTATGTTGGGTTGAGCTTTGGTTCAAAATAGAAAAGTAAATTGAATCAAAGGGACTTCATGGTACTGTAAATTTTGCAATGTTTTTGGAAGATAAGAAAGCAGGTCATCTAAATCCCTTATTTATTTCTGGCTCTCAAGTCACAAAAAAGCCTTGCATCCAAAGCTGCTCTGCAGGGATCGCTTGGAAACATCACACACATCATTTTTGTAAACACAGCCACATACCTATAAATCACACTGCTCTCTCTTCTTTCTTTCTTTTCCACTGTGGAAACCTCTCAGTGAAAAACAAATCTACCATCTGCAGAGCTGTGGAGACATTTGAGGAAAGGAATGACTGCTCATAAGGGAGACTTCTGCATTTGCAGTCTGTAATAACTTGTTCATAACTCATAAGGAGAAAAGGTGACAGGTTCTCATTGCTGTTGGCACTTTAAGAAATGACCTTGCTCTATAAACTAGTGGAGTCTCCCTTAAATTTTCAAATCTCCATGTTAACCATACTTTCCCGTTGTCTATGGGTTTCTTGTCATAGTTAATCTGGATTTATTTATTTTCCCTGCTGCATCAGGTATAAACTTTAGAGAATCACTCTAATCCCTGTTTATAGTGAGGGAATGTAAACTAGGTGCTTGCTTCTAGGCAGCAATTGTGGAAGGGAGGGTGGAGTTCCTCCCCAAAGTGCCACATGCTTCACACCCAGCGAGGATTTATTACTCTCTGGCTTGTCAACATCATTATGGTTATTGTTTTGAAACAAAGATGAGGAATCCCATGTTTGTGGAACACCTCTGTCCCATCTGACCATCCTATCAAACCTGTAGGCTTCACCACCACCACCACCACCACCACCACCACCATCATTTTGTGTCAAGAAATGATTCTGGGTTGAAAGGATCTTTGATGAAGAAACTTCACACCGGGGATGCCCAAATGAGGTTCCTTTCGTGTCCCCAAGGTCTTTTCCCACAGAAGTGGTCCCTATTTATCTACTTGCAATTTCTTGCTTTTGAACTGCTAGGTTGACAGGAGCTGGGACAGAGATGAGGGGCTAAGATACAGCAGAACCCATATTCCCTTTGGGCTGCAGTTCAGGCATGTTACTCTCTTATCTTACGTCCTCCCTCATATTCCTGTCATGCAGGACACAACAAGCTGTTTAAAGATTGGCCTGAGCCTGCTTCTCTCCTCTCTTCATCTTCTCTGTCTCCAAAACAATTAGGGAACTAATTAGCTAAGTGGGAGTGGGAGTCATCCTGAGGGGCCCATCACATTCCAAAAACACTAGTGGAAGCATTATGTGTCATATGAAATGATGACTGCCCAAGATCTTACCTCTCTTCAATGTTTTAAACAGGGTTTCTACATCTTTGTACATGACAGGTACCCAGCAAGTTAACAATGTGTCTTCCAACTGCAGAGAAGATTAATATTCTCATTTTAAAAGGGAGGGAAATAGTATAGTTAACATTTGTGAATAGAAATAGAAAGATCCATAAAGGGTTCACTAGCATGCCACAAAGCTGTAATGAGATACCAAAATTTAGTTCTGTCATTGTTTTCAATGCAAGTGCCAATTCTGACCATTGCAACATGGTGTATTCAATCTTCTTTTCTTGCATTAGCTTTTTATATTGTTTTTACAGTAGCAAGTAGAACTGTGCCAAAGGGGCTACATCATTATTGCTTAATTTTTTGTTGTCTTTTCCTTTATAAACAGCCTTAAATGACTGTCAAACCTCCTACTTACTGAAATATTTTGGTTGAGCATTCCAAAAATGGAAAGCTAGAAATGTTTTTAAGATCTGGCCATACCAATCTAATTTTGCTTCAATATCCTTTGAGATGGTCAAGGTATTATTAAAAACATTCATATTCTGCAAACGCCATAAGACAGGATACTAAAGTGGAAGGGATTGCAGAAAATAAGATAAGTTTATATGCGGATGATACCTTAGTAATTTTAAAACATCCTATGAAGGCATTAGATAGGATCCAGAAACATTTAAAAGATTTTGAGGAAATGATCGGATTGAGGATAAATTGGGACAAGTCTGAAATGATTGTGTGTAATATGGACAAGGAAGAACAAAATAAAATTAAGGATAAATATAAAATACAGGTTTATTTATTTATTTATTGTTCAAATTTCTATGCCGCCCAATCAGGCGAACCCGACTCAGGGTGGTTAGAAATAGTTTGAAATATCTGGGGATAAATATATCTTATAAATGGGATGATCTCAAGAGGCTCAATTATGGAAAGCAAACAAAAAAAAAGAAATGAAAGAATTTTTTTTGCAATATAATAGACTAAAATTGTTGTGGTTTGGTAGAGTTGCGTTGTGCAAGATGATGTTACTTCCAAAGTTGAGCTTCTTGTTTGACACCTTGCCGATTGAATTAAAAGAAATTAAAGAGTTTCAAAATATACTTAATGTCTACTGTAATGGTGGAATTAGAGCTAGAATCAATAAGAGCTATCTCAAAATGAAGGTGGGTTGGGTATACCAAATCTTAAGAATTATTATAGATCCTTCCAGATTGAAAATATAGTAAAGATGTTGAGGAAGGAAAAATTAATTTGGGAAGATCTTGAGATGAAGGAACTAAATCAAATTGGTAAGGTGGTTTTCTTGGATGGAGAAAGGAATAAGTTAGAGGTTAAAAATAAAATGATGAAGACAACATTGGATATATAGGAAAAGGTTAAAAAAATATTTAGTCCCTGATATTTCTCCAATTATACAAATAGATGATTTTAAAAAAATTCCGATAAAAATAGATAGTAAAGCGAAGGAGATTTTAGTTAAAAATAATATTATTCTGTTGAAGGATTGGTTAAACATATGTAAGGATTAAAAAAAACTGATGTTTACTCTCAGCTGAAATTGAATTGGTTTCAGATAATATTGTTAAATAAGTGGAATAGTAAGTACTTGGGAAATTTAAGTTTGGAAAGAGACAAGACAGACTTTGAGGTAATATTATTAAGAGTTAGAAAAGGAGAAATGGATATAAAGGGACTGGTGAGTAAAATATATAGATTGTTAAATAAAGAGTAATTCACAAGAAATTTTGAGGAAAATATGGGAGCAAGATCTTAATGTTAGTATTACAGAATTGGATTGGAAAAATAAGTGGGGGAAAAGGATTATGAGAACAATGTCAGTCAGAGTAAAAGAACATAATTTCAAAATGCTTTGGAGATGGTATTTGTTGTGTTCTGATGGTTTTATCTTACACATGGATTACAATGTATCTGAGCCAATGTAACCTTGCCTATAGCAACAATGTAACCTTCAGCTGTATCATATAAACCCTGTAATAGGACGCGAGCTAATGACCACCAGCTGGCAGCAGCGAGCGTCCAAGCTCTCTTGGTCCGAACTCATCAAAGGCAACAGCGCGGGAAGTTTTCCCGCCACCACCTACACCTGGACAAGAAGGGCGTGACCCGCAATGACGTCACGCAGACAGTAGCCAATGGGCTACCATGGCACCACGTTCAAATGTATCACTACTGTATATAAAGAGCTATCGATCCGCCATTACCTCATGTTCCCTCTGTCCACGATGCAATAAACCTGAGTTAACCCAGCCCGAGGCTGTGTCCTGTGTCTTGGTTTGCATACACCAAATTGGCGACGAAGGTGGGATAATGGATCCCCACGGAACAGCCAGGGCACAGAGCGGGTTCAACATCACCAAACCGCAAGACTGGGAGCTGCTTGAGATGGACTTCCAGGCGGCACTGGTGGAACTCAGAGTCAAAGGAGACGACGAGGAGAGGAAGAGGGCCATCCTCACCAGAATGCTCGGGATGGAAACCAAGCGGACGCTGGTGGGCATCATCGCTCCGAAGAAGGTGAGCGAATTTAAGGCGGACGACATCATGAAGCTGCTGCGAGAGCGCTTCTGTCCCTCGAGGGCAATGTTTCCCGCTCGGAGCGCGTTTTGGAGGCGAGTCCAAGCGCCGGATGAGTCGGTTGAGGCATTCGTGGCCGCCATGAGGATAGCCGCCGCCCCCTGTAAATGGGGCGACATCCTAGAGATGGCCCTCAGGGACGGCGTGTTGTGTGGCCTGAAAGACAAGGAGGTACAGCGCAGCTTGATGAACAAGGAGCCGCCACCCACGCTGGCAGAGGTCGTAGAGGCCGCGGAAGCCGCAGAGTCCACGAATGCTGGAGTGGACGAGATGCACCAGTGGCGTGAGTGGCGTCCTAGAGCCGGCAAGGCGGAAAATTCGGTGCACGGGAAGTCCGGACAGTCGGTGCACGCAACTCGACGGGCCTCAAAGTCGTCTACGGAAGGCAGCGACGGCGAGGAGGTCCAGAAGGTCCGAAAGGGTGGTCGACGCTGCGAGGGTTGCGGAGCGGCCCATGAGCGCGCGAGATGCCCGTTCAGGAAGGCCGAGTGTTACACCTGCGGCCGTCGGGGGCACATCGCCAAGGCATGCAGAAAACGGAAGGAGGGCCGGAGGCAGTCACAAGACCGTGCGGCCAGACCGGACCGTCCAGCGAGGCCCAAAGATGGCGCCCAGACCACGAGGAAGCAGGATGGCGTGGGCCGCGTCTCGGACGACAGCGAGGACGACGCCCCAGTGTTCAGCGTGTCCGCGGGACAGTCCCATTACTTCGTTGAGGTATTAGTACAAGGGGCCCCTATTAAGATGGAAATTGACTCGGGGTCCTCCTATTCTATAATTCCCCAGAAAGAGTTCTTGAAAATCGACCCCCACGTGCGGCCCAAACTTAAAGCGTTGAGGTCCACGCTACGAGACGTACAGGGAAACAGCATTCCGGTGTTGGGGGTCGGGAAATTTCGGGTCAATTTTAAGAGACATTCTGCGGAACTGCCCCTAGTTGTCCTCAAGGGGGGAAGCTGTAGCCTCCTAGGGACACAGTGGTTTCAGCCCTTAGGTTTGTTCATAGGGGGAGTGCATACCGTGGGGGGGGGACCCAATACAAGCGGTTTGCGATGCGCATCCCGCCGTTTTTAAGAAAGGACTCGGAAAGTTCAAGGGACCCCCTGTAGCTTTCGACATAGACCCGGAGGTCCGCCCGATAAGACTCAAACCGCGCAGGGTGCCGTTCGCACTCAAGGACAAGATAGAGGCGGAACTGGACAAACTGGTGGGCCAGGGGATTCTTATTCCTGTTGATTCCGCGGAGTGGGAAACTCCAATTGTAACGGCTCTAAAGGCTAACGGGGAGGTGCGCATTTGCGCTGATTATAAGTGTACAATTAACAAGGCGATCCGCCCTAATGCATACCCGGTGCCAGTGATCAGCCACCTTTTGGCCAGGCTGAATGGGGGAAAGTGTTTCGCTAAACTCGATTTGGCACAAGCCTATCAGCAACTTCCTGTGACCCCCGCCACGGCCGCGGCACAAACGATAGTTACACATAAAGGAGCGTTCCAGGTGTCGCGGTTACAGTTTGGCGTGAACTCGGCACCCGGCCTTTTTCAGTCGCTTGTGGAACGCCTCCTGAAGGGACTGGAGGGGGTGTTGACTTATTTTGATGACGTGTTGATAACAGGGGGGAGTGAGGCTGAACTGGCAAAGAGGTTGGACAAAGTACTGACCGTGTTCGAGAAAGCGGGGCTGAGATTGAGGAAGGACAAATGTGTCTTTTTCGAAACCGAGGTCGAGTTTTTAGGGTTCCGGATCACACCCGAGGGGATTAAGCCGTCTAAATCCAAAGTAGCAGCCATTAAAAAGGCCCCTCGCCCCACATCCAAAACCGAGCTACAGTCCTTCCTGGGGCTCCTCAATTTTTACCATACATTCCTCCCGCGGAAGGCGTCCGTGGCCGAACCGCTCCATCGGTTACTTAAAAAGGAGGAGACATGGATGTGGGGTGACGAGCACGAGAGGGCGTTCAAAGAGCTAAAGCAACTCCTAACATCTGAGGCAATCCTGACGCACTTCGACCCCAAACGGCCAGTGGTCCTAGTCTGTGATGCATCCCCGGTGGGGGTGGGGGCGGTGCTTTGCCACGTGTTGGAGGACGGAAGGGAGGCCCCGGTAGCGTTTTACTCAAGGTCCCTGTCCCAAGCGGAGCGAAATTACGCACAAACCGACAGGGAGGCGTTAGCAATAGTAGCGGGAACCAAAAAATTTCACGATTTTTTGTATGGCCGCCCGTTCAAAATCGTGACCGATCACAAGCCACTGTTAGGGATTTTCACGGCAAGCAAGCCCACGCCGCAGATCCTGTCCCCGAGAATGCTGCGATGGGCTATTTTCCTCAACGCATACCAACATGAGTTGGAGTACCGGCCCGGAAAGGAGATCAGCCATGCTGATGCACTTTCGAGATCCCCTTTGCCCTTGTCGGACGACCAAAAGGCGAGAGTAGAAAGAGACCGCCAGGTGTTGCTGATTGAGGTTTTAGACGCACCCCCAATAGTACCAGCCGACATTGCTAGGGCGACAGGCAAGGACAGAACGCTGGAGAAAGTTAGTTCATGGGTACAGAAGGGGTGGCCGGCATCGTCCCCGAGTACAGAATTCGACCCATTCTTTCGGAAAAAGCTAGAGTTGTCCCTAGAAAGGGGGTGCCTTTTGTGGGGCCAACGGGTGGTGGTCCCTACGCCCCTGCGGACGAGGGTGCTCGAACTGCTGCACGTCAGCCACCCGGGCATAGTTCGTTCAAAGGCGCTGGCCCGGAGTTACTTCTGGTGGCCACAGCTGGACGCGGACATTGAGCACATGGTCGGCACTTGCGAGGCATGCCAGGGATCCCGACCTGAGGCGGCCCATCTTCCGCATAGGGAATGGGACACAGCAAGGGGGCCATGGTCCAGAGTGCACGTAGATTTCGCTGGCCCATTCCGAGGAACCATGTTTCTCCTGGTGGTGGATGCGTTCTCCAAGTGGCTGGAGGTTATCCCAGTAAAGAGCACGTCCTCCGCCACGACAATTAGCCAGCTAAGGAGAGTCTTTTCCACGTTCGGTTTACCCGACACTTTAGTCAGCGATAACGCTAGTTGTTTCACCTCCGCTGAGTTCGGAGCATTCATGGAGGCAAACGCCATTCGGCATGTCACATCCGCACCGTTTCACCCGGCCACGAATGGCCAAGTGGAACGGCTGGTGCGTACAACAAAGGAGGCGCTGCGGCGCATGGGCCCGGGGGACCTGAATCACCAAGTATGCCAGTTCCTCTTAGCGTATAGGGTAACCCCCTTAGCGTCAGGCTACTCGCCGGCAGAGCTCTTGATGCGGCGAAAACTGACCACGATCCTGTCCAGGCTAGACCCGACGAGAGTCGAGGATAAAGGGAAAAACATAGGGTTGGCAGTCTCGAAAGGTTTCGCCGCCGGTGACCCTGTTCACTGCAGGAACTATTCCAGCGCAGGGCCAGCCTGGGTACCAGGGACGGTTGTAGAACAGACGGGGCCAGTGTCGTACCGGGTCGAGACTAACACCGGCCTCCTCTGGAGGAGGCACGCAGACCAACTGAGGCACCGAGTGAGTGGGCCAGTCAGTGGGGCTCAGCAACAGGACTCAGCGTTAGGGTTCTCCCCCACCCGCTTAACCCAAGGGGGAGACAGCAGTGGACAACAGTCCCAAGCAAGGGGGGAAGGCAGAAGCAGCGGCCCCGACTCATACCCTTTTGATACGCCAGTCCTATCAGGGGCCGGGGAAGGGGGAGAGGAGTTCGCGACCGCTGCCCCCGATTGTAATTTTGATTTTGATTATGCGAGCCGGGGGGGTTTTCAGGAGTGTTCCCCCACCCATCCAAGCGAGAAGAGGGGTTTTTCGTTAGCCCCCAGTGCCCCCGGTTCCTCCCTAAGAAAGAGCACACCTCCCAACAACGCCGCGGAGCCGCGGCAAGTCACTAACGAGTCTCCCTCTCCAATTACAGGACAGGAAACCAGGGGACAAAGAGAAGGTAGCAAACCCGGGGAGAGGCAGCCCGCATCGAGACCCCAGCGTGTTCGAAATAAGCCATCTTGGCTGAGAGACTTTGTCTCCTAAGGGGGGGGGAGTGTGTTTAAGTGTGGGCTCGAGACTTTGTCTCGTCCTAGGGGGGAGGGGTGTTGTGTTCTGATGGTTTTATCTTACACATGGATTACAATGTATCTGAGCCAATGTAACCTTGCCTATAGCAACAATGTAACCTTCAGCTGTATCATATAAACCCTGTAATAGGACGCGAGCTAATGACCACCAGCTGGCAGCAGCGAGCGTCCAAGCTCTCTTGGTCCGAACTCATCAAAGGCAACAGCGCGGGAAGTTTTCCCGCCACCACCTACACCTGGACAAGAAGGGCGTGACCCGCAATGACGTCACGCAGACAGTAGCCAATGGGCTACCATGGCACCACGTTCAAATGTATCACTACTGTATATAAAGAGCTATCGATCCGCCATTACCTCATGTTCCCTCTGTCCACGATGCAATAAACCTGAGTTAACCCAGCCCGAGGCTGTGTCCTGTGTCTTGGTTTGCATACACCAAAGTATTTGACTCCTGTTCGATTACACCAGATAGATAAAAATAAAAATCCAATGTGTTGTAGATGTCAAAATAGACTGGGATTATATGAACACATGTGGTGGAGTTGCAAGGTGGTTAATGAATTCTGGGGGAAAATAGAAAATGAGATTTCTAGAATTTTTGGGGAGAATATAAAACTGGGGTCTGCTATAGCTTTGCTGACTGATACAGAAAATATGAGTTTAGGAAAGGATAAAAAAGAGTTGCTCTTAATATGTTTAACAATCGCAAGACAATGTATAGTGAGAAAGTGGAAGAGTGATCAGACATTGAAGATAGAAGACTGGTATAGGGAAATGTGGGAGATAGCTTTAAATGATAAATTAACCTGGGAGCTGAACATAAAAAAGGATACGGTAAAAGAGAATAGATTCTGGTCAATTTGGCATTTATTTGTGGAATCCGCTGTGGTTAAGGGTGACCGAAACAAGCCAGTACAGGAACATTATAGCTTCTGGAAATAGAGATGAATAACAGACACTGCATCCTCTAGGGCAATGTACAGTCACACAGGGTGTAATAGTATTTTTTGTTTAGAATATATTAAGATGGTTTAGAAAGGACAGCCAATAAAGAATATAAATAAGATAAGATTTTAATTAGATGGGATAAAAAAGAGTATCAAATGTGGTATAATATATCTAATATGTTTTATCGCTATCTCATCATTTCTACTATTGATGACTATCCTATATGCTTATTTTTCTATGTTTCTCTCATTTTTGTATTGTTATTGCAATTTCTCTTTTATAATATTTTGTATCTTTTTATAAAAACTTAATAAAAAAACATTCATATTCTCAGATAACCATTTCCTTCATAAATCTTTAATATTCACTTTTGCCCTGATCAGCAAATAATTGCCTCCAGTAAATTTGGACTCAACATTCATAGGCTTTTCTGAAAATTATTTGGATATCCTTCCTGATGGATCAGAGGCTGAGTATCACTGTTCATATATGGATTTACTCTAAACAAGATAATCAACGTGAGAGAGATTATGCTGTGGTTGACTAAGCTAGTATCCTCTTGATTGATGAAAATGAATTCCCCCATTAAATCACCCCTCTGGGAGCCATTAAAAAACATAGGGATCACCATGCAAAATTATTTGAATAAAGTGATTGCCTTGAATATTTATAGTAAGTTCCTTACATTGACTCTTTTTTCATTTGTGGGAAATCATCCAAAATAAGATTTACAGTCTATTGGAAAAATTCCTAATCTGGACCAATATGAGTATTATAAATGCCATTATAATTAAATTGGGTCTTTAAGTGACATAAATAATCTGATATGTTTTCTTAAACATTCTTACAGGGAGGGATATGAGCATTTAACATAACATAAAGTATACTGTAAAGTTTGCCTTAAGAAATACTGCTGTAGCCCTTCATTGTAAATCACTAACCAGCTGGCTATCCTCTTTAAACAAAGCCACTATTCAACAAGCCACCCCTGACTTCTAGAGGAATTTGTGGGGACTACAGATGTTTTATAATCATTTAGAAGGACATCTCTTGTTCATCATGTTTCCTGAAGAAAAAAAATATTAAGAGATTTGACATATGCCTTAAGTGTGCCATCTGGCTTTTTGTTTCATCAACCAGAAATGTTACAAAAGAAACATTTTTCTAAGAATTACTTAAGAGTATATATTATCAAGAAGACCCATCCCCAACTATTCAGACAATAGAATCATAAAATAATTGAGTTGGAAGAGGCCAATGAAGCCATTGAGTCTAACCCCAATGCTCAATACAGGAATCCAAATCAAGGCAAATCTGACAAATGGTTGTCAAATTTTCTCTTGAATGGCCCCAATGTTGGAGTTTTCATCATCTCTCAAGGTAATTGGTTACATTTTCATACTCCTCTAACAGTTAAGAAATTTTCCTGATATTCAGTCTATATCTGTGTCGTGTAGTTTGAACTGGTTATTGTATGTCTTACACTCTGGGTCAGTGATGGCGAACCTTGGCACTCCAGCTGTTGTTGGACTTCAATTCCCAGAAGCCCTGATCAGCAGGAATGCTGACTTGGGCTTCTGGTAACTGAAATCCAAGAACACCTGGAGTTGCCAAAGTTTGCCATCATGGCTCTGGGTGGATCAAGAACAGATCTTGTGCCCAGTGATGCACTGCAAAAAAATTGCTACCTACTCTGAGCATGGCCAACTGTGGGCATGGGTATGGCCAACTGTGGGCATGGGCATGGCCAACTGTGTGGGTGTGGCCTCACACACACACACACCAAGAAAAGAAAAAAAAGAAACCCAGGGACTTCTCTATGCATTTGCCTGCAAGCGGAGGGGTCGGGCTGGCTGGCTCACCCCCTTTTTACACTCCACAGCAAAAACCAGCCTTTGGGACCCTGCTTCTCTCAGCACTGCTGAGGGCTGCTCAAAGCCAAGAAGAGGAAGGAAGAAGAGTAACAGTGGGGAAGATCTGTCTCTCCTTCCTTCCTCCTCTCGGCTTTGAGCAACCCTTGGCAGCACTGAGAAGCAGGGAGCCAAAGGCGGGCTTTCGCTATGGAGCATAAAAAAGGGATAGGCGAGTGAGTGAGCCCACCAGACAGACAGCTCGACCTCTCCGCTTGCAGGCAATGCTCCTCACTTGCTGCCTTGGAGATGCAGGCCACAGTGGTGGCAGATGTGTGGAGGTGTTTGGCTGGGCTGCACGGAGCCCCCCCTGACATGCTGGCTAGTTGGCACCCCCCCTGCAGCACTTGCCTTACCTGTGGGCCATCCTCCTCTGTGCAACCCAGCCCGGGGCCTCCGCACATCTGCCTCCCCCTCCATTCCTCCCCCACACATACACACAGAAGACTCACCGGAAGGTGCAGTTCAGGTGGGCCATGACGAGGAGCTGAAGCCGCCGGCGGCCTCCATACGTCCTGTGCCAGGAGGAGGAGGAAGCGTGCGCCCACCTGCTGCTGCTTGCCCGGAGCGGCGTGGCTGGGGGAAACTCACCATGCTGGGCGCGCTTCCTCCTATGTACTTCCTGTATGCCTTCAGCAACGCCCCCACGCACCTCACCCAGGAGACATGCAGGAAGTACGTAGAAGGAAGCACATCCGGCATGGTGAATTCCCATGGGAGTGAGGTGGGCATGGCCAGCTGGTTCTGCTACCGGTTCTATAGAACCGGATAGAACCGGCTGCAGTACAACACTGCTTGTGCCTTCTATTTATTACTATCTTTCAAACATTTGAAACTGCTGCCATATCCCTCCTCAGTCTCTTTTCTCAAGGCTATGGCTAAACAAGCTCAGTTCTTCCAAGCTTTCTTCATTTGTTGTTCAGTCGCACAGTCGATTCCAACCCTTTACGACCCTATGGACCATTGTCCTCCAGACACCCCTGTCCTCCACCATCCTCCTCTTTGAACTTTCCTCATAGTTTGGTTTTAGGTCCCCTGATCATCCTTGTTGCCCTGGTTCAAACTTGTTCCAGTTTGTTGGCATCCTTCTTAAAGTGTGGTGTCCAGAACTGGAGACAGTATGTTAGATATAGTCTAACTAGTGCAGAACAGAGGAGGACTTGTATCTCACCTGTTTTGGAGATTATATTTTTGTTAACACAGATAGGAAGATTTTGAATGATGGAGCCTGGCATGCAGTGGTCCATGGGGTCACAAAGGGTTGGACTTGACCGTGCAACTGAACAACAACAAATAAGGGTCCAGATAAACTGCACTATTTAAGTGGAATGCCATTTGATGGGCAGAAGTTTCATTGATAACTGTATCAAAAAATTCCAACTGTATCAAATAGCTCAGTTGCATTCCTACTTGGACAGGTGATACCTCCTAGCACTAGTTATCTCATTGGTAATCTCACGTATTGATTACTGTAATGCTCTCTACATGGGGCTTCCCATGTACTGATACAGAAACTTCAACAGGTTCAAAATGCAGCAGCCAGGCTAATTACAGGAGTGGGAAAATTTGAATATATTTCTCCAGCCTTGACAGGACTGCATTGGTTACCTCTCCCTTTCTGTATCAGGTACAAGTTGCCAGTTCTAACTTTTAAAGCCATAAAAAGGTTGGGACCTTCTTATTTAGTGGAACATCTTCCTTTCAGAACATCAGCCCATATCACCCATTCCTCCCAGATGGCGCAGCTCCAGGTCCCAACCCCAAGGTTAGCAAGAAAGGCTGTGACTCAGAGAAGAGCCTTCTTGGTGACGGCACCAACTTTGTGGAATTCTCTACTTGTTGAGCTTTGCCAGCCTCCATTTCTATCTATATATTTTTTTTAAAAAAAAACTAAAATGTGTTCTCTTCAAAGAGGCTTTTAAGGACATACAGTATTACCAACTGCCGAGCAATAGGATTAACTAACCTATGCCTTGGAGTCGTTATTCAGTGAGGAGTATGCACATTGGTATGATGTTCCACACATGCAAATGGACTTGAGAAATCAAGTCCATTTGCATGTGTTTTTTAGCCATTTGGATATCATGTCAGCCGCTGGCTAGGCAGACCATGATGTGTGCCCTCCGCTTTCACCTTGCCCAAGGGATCCGGCAGAGGACACATGGGATTTTTGTTTTCCTTTAAAATCTCTCTATGGATTATGCATATTCTCTTGCTTTCCATTATCTACAGTTAAGCCATGCTGTGATGTTTTTTAGCCTTGATTTCTTCTCTGGAGCTTAAGTTTGGGCCATGTAGTTGCTTAGCTTTCTGCTGGTTCTGCATATTTCCTCTCCCAATGCTAGGACAAATGTGATCAGCCCACTAGCTGGTGATGTCACAAGAGCACTGAATCCTAAAGACTTAGCCAACACATTGGTGGATTTCTTTTTCTCATTTCTAGAGAACTAGGATTACACCTATAGGGTTTCCCATTCTCCTTCTTAAAGTGTGGTATCTGGCAAATTGAACAAACCTAGCTGAACGGAATCTGCTGCAACTGATCTTGTTGATATTTTCCTAGAATTTCAGAGTCCTTCTGGCTCTAGTTTCAGCTTCACCCCTATCAAATATGAGGACAACCTTAAAGTGACTTTTCAGCTTGATTCACAGCTACAGACTAGAAAAAGTTGTATACAGTGGACCCTTGTTTAACAAGCCGCTCGCTTAACACAAAATTCACATAATAAGAGGAAATCCATAAAAAATAGTGGCTCAGTTAATAATTTTTCCCGGTACTGATTAATTGGTTTTCAATGCATTCCTATGAGAAATTGCATTCAATGCATTCCTATGCTTTACAAATTTTCCATAGTACAAAAGGTCCTGGAGAATGCATTAAATTTGTTAAGTGAGGGTCCCCTGTACATTAAACAGTTGGGGGATAAAATAGAAGGTATTGAAATGCTTTTACATCTTTTTGGTACCTGTGGGATGTTTCTCTCTGTAAGTATAATGTTCCTAGTTATCTAGGGTGATTTGAGTTTATCAAAACCCACTATATCAAATTCATTCACATATTTTTTCCCCCATGAGTTACAGCAGACTGCTGCTGCTTCCAGCAACTGTCTGGCATCCTTGAGATAAACAGAAAAATAAACCCAGTCAGGAATTGAGTCTAGAATGCAAATAGAGGGAAGGAATGTCAAACACTGTGCCCTTCAGTAACCAGGCTTCCTGAGGCTCTTTATGTATTAGTCTGACTGGCCACTCTTAGTGTAGTGTTCGATCTGTCTCCTAGCCCCCTCCTCCTTGCACGAAGGAGGGAATCCTTCCAGTGAAATTTGATCATAACATCCATTATTGACATAGCTGATTTCGATTTTTTTTTAAAAAAAAGAAATTAAAAAAGCAACCCAGTGTAATAAGGAAAGAGCCACAAAGGAATAAATCCCACACGCTTTGCTTAGCCGCAAAGTACAAAATGTACTTGTGCCTTCCCTTTTTTTTACAGGGCTGCACTGAACAAAAAAAAGGAACACCACACATAGTCTCTTCAATGAAATGAGCTGCATATTTAAATCAGAAACAAAACACAAGCCTTTATTTATATAAGTTAGGGAATAGCTATTCCATTCAAAGACAGACCTTCTTTCAGGGCCTGTCTGAATCATCCGAATAAACATGATTCACTTGGGATTTTCAGAGCTCTACATAAGGTATGAAGTGATTTAGTTGTAAGCTTCCCCTGGCAACAAGAACAGGAATCTCATTCTCAGCTCCAGTCTCTAGTTTTAAGTTTTGAAAAAAGCATCGTATCCTATTACTTGCATCTCTTAATCACTGATCCTATAAACAAACCTCGCATCTTTAAGTAATTTGGAGAATAATCTGCTTAAACATCATGCAAATAGCCTTGAAATTTTAATTTCCCTATTGGAAGTGGCAGTTCTAAGGACTTTTGCCGTATTTTGAAGCATCTGTTTAGGAATGCTCACTTTGTCTTAGCTCCCTGAAGAAATAATTTTAAGGGTACAGTACTGTACTCATATTTTAAATCGCTTCCACTGGCTAGGGGGAAAAATACTTGCAACATGAAGTCAATATAGATGACAATAATAAACAGGATAAAACCTTAATCATTTGGGCTTTCTGTGCATTGTGTATGTATCTGTTCAATGAATTGACTTCAAAGAAAGGCTTTAAGAACAGAATTTTAAATGTTATGTTTAAAATAAAGCAAACCCACACAGAGGGTTCCATCAATGCAGTCTTTGTTGGGGGATTCTGGAAGTTGTGATCTAAGATCTGGAGTGAAGGTGGCAACTTATGCATCCCCCTGAGGTATTCTGCGAATTGCAGTCCTAAAAAGTAAGGAGACCCAGGTTTTTGCCAAAGGTGTCCCTTTTCCCTCTTGCTGAGGAATTCTGAGAGTTGTATTCCCTTCCCCACAAACAAATTAACATTTACAAACTCTGAGCTAAAGGTCCCACCTCTTCTGTCCTGATGTAGCTCTTGTAACTTAATAACACCCCCCCTTCTTCCATGTTGAAATCCTAGAAACACTTATTGGGGACCAAGCCACACTGGAAACAGTGGGACTAAATAAATATGCCATTGATTACACTATAAGAGACAAAAAAGCTCTCCAAAAGAGCAGGGAAACACTGACTCTAGGAGTCATCTGTTCTTGTCTCCTTTCACTATCATGCCCTTTGTAGAGCAAGTAAACATTCCGTAAAGCCAGAGTTAGGAGGCAACTTATTTTAACATGTTACCTTGGGCATGTGACACCCTGCAGGAAAAAGCTGGACAAAGTCACTTTTTGCCAGTAATGGCCATAACTGCAATTTACTATTCCTCAGTGGAACTTGAATCTGTTAAAAAAAATATCAGAAAGTTTTTTGTTTTGTTTTTTTAAGTATAGTTCCCCTGGCCATCTCCAGACAATTGTGAGAAGTGTTTAATTTGCTGTCATTTGGTAAAATAAACTATTCCCCTTTTTGTTGCTACAGTTCAGCAGCTACCAATCCACTATACACTTATGAAAAATTAAATACTTCCCCTGGTTGTCTGGAGACAGTCAGGGGAAATATTTTTTCCCTTAAGTTCACTAAAAGTCCCCTTTTGTGTTGCAGATCATCATCTGCTGCATGATGCCAGAAGTTTAGCCCAGAAGCAACTTCGACAGCTACTTTGTTCTCCTTTATCCCATTCCCAGCATCCACAGATATGGGTAATGGGATAAAAGAGAGTGTCACAAAATGGTAGAACTCAAAAAGTGGGCCTTGGCCTGAGTTGCTCTGCTCTGGTGCCCAACACATGGAAAAGCCAGAATAAAAAGTGCACCAGTCTGTTGCAAAAATGCCATGAAACAGGGGGTAAATGACCATGGAGAAGGCCCCCAAAGACAGCACAGGTGTGAGAGAAAGGGAGAAAGTGTGATCACATGTGAGGAAGAGAAAGCAGGTGCAAAAGAGAATGCATGAAAGCAGGTGTTTGATGTTCTGGTAGAAATGCGAAACAGCCAGCATAACAGGGCCAAACAACTTTATTAGGCAGTCAGAACATGGGGAGCAATGGCGCAGCACTGCTAAAGATATACAATCAGGAATGGATACATTTGGGCAGGAAACAACGGGCTTGGATGGAAGAGAAGTGGGGTGACTGGAAGGTCATCGGACCGGAGTGAAAACTGTTCAAGATTACATAGTTTAGGCAGGAACACAGTCCCGCGATAATTTAAGATCAAGAAGAAGGAGACAAAATGGAGGATCGTACTGATCCCAATCATATTACAAAACATTACAGCAATACCTTTATTCAAACACAACATCGTGCAAGTAAGACAATGTGTGGAATAAATAGAGGAAGCAGGAGGGCATAATGAGAAAGAGGAAAAGTACACTTATGAAAATGTAACGGACCAACAGAAAACAAAACAGAGGGAGTGTTGTGGAGAGATTTGCTAAATGGAGTCACTGAAAAACTTAATGCTACCGATCTACATTTTTAAAAGTCTTTTTTTATTCCTAAACTTTTGTTTAAATACATTCTTAAACCATTTTCGCTAAATGAAATGTATTTACACACGCGCGCGCACATGCACGCACACACACACACACATACACACACACACACATACACATACACCTTATGTTCTAGTCTGCCTGTAACTCACATAACCCAAGTGTAATAAAGGTAGTATGTCTGAGTGGTCTTGTCTGGGTTTTCCTGGTCTCTTCAGAAGTGTGACAGTGAAAGAAAATGAGAGGACATCAAAGAACAAGAGAAAAAGAGTAACACTGAGGAAAAGTCTCTATGGGGCTAGAGTTACCATATGTCCCGGTTTTCCAGGATTTTCCTGGATTCAAGCTATCTTGGCCGGTTCAAGAAAAAGCATGTAAATGTCCCGGATTTTAAAATTTGAACAAAGGAAGCAAGATCACCCCTCACCAAGGGATTTTTGCAAAGAGTTAATTAGCTCACCTTGGAGTTTTGGGGACAAGGATTCATCCTCAGCCCCTTTCCTCGAAACCCAGGAAGGAGCAAGAAATACCCATATCTAAGAAGCCAAACCTCCACCATACACTGGGATGGAGGATTCCTTCTTCACGTGTCTGCAAAGGGTTAATTGCATAGGGTTGGTATTCCCTGTCTGCCCTGGACAGGGATTCTGCGGGGTCTTAGAGCCGCGGTCTCCCTGACAGTCCCGTCCAGTTCATGTGCAGTTTGAAGAATGCAATGGCTGTCCCGGTTTGGCGGGAGAGAATTATGGCAACCCTATATGGGGCCCAACAAAGCCTATAAAAGCATGTTCCATATCAATCTTTAGAGTTTAGGTATCCTATTAGATAACAGGATGAGATGGTTTTGCAGCCAATTGCAAATGGTAATGATAATTATCTTTGACTGATCCCAAATGCTAACAGAATGAGTTCTTTTTTTAAATAAGAAACATTTTGAGCTTTGTATAAATCATATTCTGTTGCTCACCATTATGCTTCCTAAGATTGCAGATATACTTGATAAATGGCTAATAATTTCAACAACCATGGCATTTTTTCAAAATGCTGTTTTCAGAAACCACACATTTTGTTAGTTATGTTGTTTTTTATCATCCGACAAATTTATTTGTTTGTTTGGGAGACTCAAGGCAGTTCACAATGATAAACAGTTAAAATACATTAAATGATTAGAAACAGGTTAAAACACCTGCCTGGCCCCAAACCTGAATTGCTGGCTATGAAGAAAGGGAAACCAGATCGGCTGGCATGAAATGTAAGAAGATCCATGGAAGACCAAAAGTCTGTTCCGGGAGAGCAGAAAAGCCGCCAGGTTCGCAGCTGGCCCGAAGACTGCTGCCGCCACCATAGCTGCTCCCGGGCCAGCCCCTCCCTGGCCAGGAAGACTTCACTGCCTCTTTCTGCACCCCATGCCATCGGCTGTGGATGATGAACAGCTGTGGCCACTGCCGCCACCCTCCTTGCCCCGCCTGGCCGGAGGGTTCAAAAGACGTGGCAGCCAAAGGGCAGAGGACTTCACCGCCTCTTCCTGCAGCCCACACTGGACTTCCTCCCTCAGCCAGCCCCGGCCTTGAGGGAGACAAGAAGCAGTTGTATGGCATGGACGGATGGCCATGAGAGCACCGTCACCATCGTTACTGGATTTTCCTCCCTTGGCCAGCTCCCGGCATTTAGGGAAATGAGGACTCTTGCTGGACCTTCCCTTGGTTGTTTAGCCTGGAGGGAATGGGCGGGCGGCATAAGAACTCCGCTCCCCGCCACCGCCAACACCGGACTCTTCTTTCGGCCATTTTTGGCTTCGAGAGAATGGAGAGCAGCTGTGTACGGGGTGGCCACTTGGCATTAAGAATGTGTTATATTGTACTGATATTGTGTTGATGTGATTTTGAACTATAATTTGATATTGTAATTTGATATTATGTTGATATGATATTTTGAATTGTAATTTAACCTGATTTGATATTGTGTTGATATTGTGCTAATGTGATATTGTGTTAATGTGATATTTTGTAATTATAATCTATAGTTGATACTTTGTTAGCCGCCCAGAGTCGCATTGCGAGTGGGACAGCATACAATTTTGAAATATAATAATATAATATATAATAATAAAAACTTTCTTAGAAAAACAGACAATAAACGTAACTAAAAACCACTCCAGGGACTCAGTTATAGTTATTAAAAGCCTATCTGAAGAGATGAGTCTTCAGCTGTCAGTGGAAGGATACAAGGGAAACCTAACCTCCTGAGGGAGTGCATTCCATAAACTGGGAGCTGCACAAAGAAAGCCCTCTCTCGCGTTCCCATCAAACTTACCTCTGATGGCAATGGGATTTAGAGGAGGGTCTCCTCTGAAGATCTTAAGAAACCAGTGTTACCCAACATTTAGGTTTTGGACTTCAATTCCCAGAAGCCTAAGTCAATTCCCCAAAGCACTGATCAGCCAATATACTGACTTAGGCTTCTGAGAATTGAAGTCCCCCTGTGGAGCATGTACCCCACATTGGGAATTGCTGGGCTAGACCCAAGCCACATCAGGCTTTATAGGTAATGATCAGCAGTATGAATTGGCTTCAGAAATGGACTGGTACCCAGTGTAATTGTTGTAGAGGGGTGTTATAGATTCCCTATAATTGGCCCCAGCCACCAGTCTGGCTGCTGTATTTTGAACCAGCTGAAGCTTCCAAACTGTCTTCAAAGGCAGCCCCACATAGCTGCATTACAGTAATCCAAGCGGGATGCAACTAAGGCAAGTATCACTGCAGCCAGATTGGGCATCTCAAGGAATAGGAGCAGCTGGTGTACCAGTTTTAACTGTTCAAATGCACTCCTGGCCACTGCTGAAATCTGGGCATCCAAACTCAGGGTTTAGTCCAAGAGTATACCCAAGTGTAACCCCATCTAGAGCAGGTTGCCTTCCAATTCCCTCGTCTGCCTTCCAATTGACCCAAAGCACTTCTGTCTTGTCTGGATTAAATTTCAGTTTGTTCATTTGTTTACATGAGACTTTACAGGCAAAGTCGCTCAGATCCACTGTGACTTGGATGGTGTAACAGTAACTGATACAGATCCTCCAGATCTGCACCTGCCCCATTATCTGGGTCCTGTGGAAGATTTACATGGATCCAAGAGACCCTTGCCTCTTCCACAAGGCCCAAACAATGATGGGTTTGTGGCTAGAGCATTTCCTTCCTTGTATATTGTGTAAAATGGTACGCTTATGACAGAACAGGGCTTGAAACACCATGAGGGAACAAGTACATTCAGTGAGCTAAAGTACTTCTAGACCCATGGTTCCCATGCCCTATAGGGGAGAAATTTGATTTTTAAAGGGGGGTGGGATTGAGAATAAGTTATTAACAGTGAATTTGTTGCATTTCTTATGGTTCTAGAGGCCTCATATACAGTATATAAAGTATTTCAACTGTCCTTTTGTTCTTTTATTTTTCTCTTTCATGACTTCCATGTTCTTTGGAAGCTTATTTAGACTAAGTTAATGGCCTTATATAAGTACCACTTCGGTACTTATGCCTGCCACATGTCCATGGAAACATCTGCAGATGCACAGTGCTGGCTCTTTCGTTATAAACAGAGATGAGGACTGAACCCTAGAGTTGGATACGACTTGCTTTCAAGTAAAAGCAACCTTTACTAATGGCCTTTTAAGCTTCCTCCACATGAACAGGCATTCACCTTTTGAATAATAAGAATTATATGTCTAATTAGGGTTTTGGAGATGCTTAGGTGGGGCATGGACAAAAAAGGTTGAGAACTACTGATCTAGACTCTTCACATAATGGCCTTACTTCAGATGGGAAGAATTTTCCAAATACTACCTGTTGTTTGTCTTGCTGCAGAAGGTGCTAAGCAAACTAGGTCTGAGTGAGACTCTGGGCCTCTGCCCCAAAGTCCTGCCTTGATCGGACCACTTCCAATTCACTGATTTTGAAAACTGTCTTTACTGTTGTCAGGGCAGTGCTTTGCTGTGGCTTTTGGTTGCTGTTATTGTTGTTGTGTTGAAAGCTAGAATTTGGGGGCTGCTGGATTACCTTTGTTCCCAGTACCAAATTCCATCTGCATTCAGTCAAGGATGGAACTCTTTCTCTCTCACTTAACTAGAGTAAATGCCAAGTGAGGGTGCCTTTGCTTTCCACAGTGCTTTCCATTCAGTGTTGAGCTGCTCTCGGTGCCTACCAGTGCCCGGGCACCAGTAGTGGAAATTCCTCCAGGTCACGCCCACTTGGCCAGCCACACCCACATGGACGGCCACACCCACCTCCCTACCCCACGCCATGGCATCGGGAGGTCAAGTAGGCATGGCCCACAGAGTTAACCACACTCACAGAGTTAGCCATGGCCATGGTGGGGGTAGTAATTTTTTTTGCAGAGCATCACTGTTCCCATTGCTTTTGGTTTCATCTGGGAGTACAACCATAGCTGTCAAGTATCCCTTATTGGCCGGGAAAACCCCTTATTTTACCCTCTTTCCCGCCGTCATCCCTTATTAATTAGACTGCAAAGCCCTATTGCTGCCATTGGAGGGCAGCACAGGATAAGCATAGCTGTCAAGTATCCCTTATTTGCCGGGAAATTTCCCTTATTTCCAAATCCAAAACTTGACAGGTATGAGTACAACTCTGGGCAGTAAATTCCCAGAATAGAAAGGTTCGTGTACCACTGTGGGGGGTACAAGATGCCAGGACTGCATCATAGATTTATTTTACAGCTAGGAATGATCTTATATGCAAGGCAAAAGGTTTTTTAAATTATTATTATGTAGTGTCATTCAGAATCCATATTTAAAATTTCTTTGCTTTCTTAAAAGTCTGGGTATTTTTAGTTTTGTTGTGCACACTGGAACTGACTAATGAAGCTACTGCTTCAAAAATCCAAATTGTAAACAACCTAAATTTTGGCTCCTTTTCCATTTTTATTTTTATTTTCATGAATGAGCTTAAACATGACTCATATGCAAATGGATTGAAAATTCAGAACTGGCTGATTGCTAACATGGTACGGGATGTGTTTCATTATGTGCTTTAAATTTGTGCCCTTGCTAGGAAACAGCAAGTAGGAGACTGCAAGGGCACTTTTTGTTGTTCAGTTGCACAGTTGAGTCCGACCCTTCGCAACCCCATGGACCACTGCACTACCAGGAACAAAACTGGAGTCCTATATATTCAAAGCTAACAATGCTATTACACAGCCTTCCTTCATATTTATCCCCAAATGAAAGTAAGATGACAAGGTAGTTTCTCAGGATCACACTTTGCATTAGTAAACTCTCTTATCTGAAGGACTTGCTGACTCTTCCTCCAGTATGTTAGCCTAGACATCTTCTTTTTCTACTATGTTGCCTAGCTCTCAGTGATGCTGTAATTATTTTCTAGGTTAGAACTACAAAGGCTGATGAAGGACTGATTTTTATCATTTTATTAAATATATGTATCCATTATAATTATATAGAAATTTACTACACTCAAAACACATTGTATCTACTTTATGAAACATTATAGAATTGTAGCTTGTAATATTCTTAAGAAATACCATGCAATACAATAATACTGTAACAAGGTTTTTATACACATAATTTATATATATGTTGCAGAGATGGGCAGTCTTGGCCCTCCAGCTGTTCTTGGACTTCAATTCCCAGAAGCCCAAGTCAACACACCAGCTGGTCAGGGTTTCTGGGAATTGAAGTTCAAGAACAGCTGGAGGGCCAAGACTGCCCATCACTGTGTTAGCCTATATACTTAAACACAAAGAAGTTATTCCACTGATATCAACCCTTACTTCCTTACTTTTCATCTTATGTCTTAGTTAACACATTCACACTATGATATCTATATTCATTTATTCACATATTCAGGTACATTGCTTTTAACTGAGAGTCTTTAAATAGACACAAACATGATCTCATCTTGAAAAGGAACATTGTCAGCTATCAAAAACTGGCCCCTTTGATTGTATGGTTCATATTCAGTGCTAAGGTTGTTTAAACTTTTAAGCTAACTCTGGACTGAAAGGTTAAGGTCTAATTTGACCTCAAAGATGTTAAATCTTCAGCTTCCCTGCCTGAAGACACATGACAGGACAAAGGAAAGAGGAGTAAAACTTTAGAGGTAACATTTTCTCAAAGACTAACACTATACTACCCAGATCAGTACTCTAAATCTTTTGGAACCCTCCCTCAACTCTCATTTACTTTCAGACAAGAAAGCCAACTGGAACCAATCACGAGATGGAACAGTTATCAAAAATTTTGTAACCTTTTAGGTTAAAATGGACATTAATTGTTGACTCACAAGACATCTTTGGAAACTTTAAAGAGTTCTTGGAGGAGGGAAAGGAGGGGGGGGAGTGTATAAAAACTTGTATGCTTTCTTTGTATGGCTGCTGCATTCCTGGCAAGTACACTGACTTGTAAAGATGTATGCCAAAGGCTCCTTTATTATCGATAATAAATGAATAAGATTTGAAATAACTTTTCGCCTTGACTGCTTCTAACTCAATTGAATTATGAGGGTTTGGGAAGTGGAGAAGAAGCTCTCCACGATTGGTTTATAAGTGGCGGCTTAAGGTGAGTAAAAAGGGAACTCACTAAAGACCTAAATTTTTATTTCTACGGGCATTGGGCTATAAGTTCTTAGAAACTAAACTATATGTCTAGACATAATTGAATAATTGAATATAAGTGTCAGGAATGCAAAACTTCTGCATTCAAACTTATTGGATATAAAAGTTTGAAATAATAATCTTTTTGGGTACACAACAAGGCTACTTAGCTTATACAGTTTCATCCTGTATATCCGGTGCCCTTCTTGCAGTCAGTGCATAAGAGACATCACCGATGTTATTCCCATTGATAGCTTGCAGCTGAGATGTTGGGATTTCAAGACTACTGGGTGTCTTTAGTGTGGTCGATTGATGTATTGAGTATTTTTTATTTTACTGTATAACTTTTTTGTATTATGCTGTGTGAACTATATATCCACAGCATTAGTACTGCATTTATCTTTATTATGTTTTGCTGTGTATTGCTTATGTTTTGCATTGCTTTTTTATTTATGTTATTTATGTACACTGTATTCTGTACACTGTATTCTATATTCTGCTTATGTACGCTGTATTCTGCTTATTATTGTATATTGTTTAATGTTGGAAGCTGCTTTGAGTAGTGTTTTACACTAGAAAAGTGGGGTATAAATAGACAATACAATACAATCCTTGCCTACATGACACAGGGGGCCCTACGGCAGTTTAAATTAGACTCCCATTGCTTAGGATCAATATCTGTAATTCCAAAGTGCTGTAGATCAGGGGTGCCCAAACTACGGCCCGCAGGCCAAATCCAGCCTGCACTGCCAAATCATCTGGCCCGCACCGCCTGTGCTGCTTCTGGAAGCAGAAGTAAAATGTGCCCACGCAAGCTCAAAATGATGCCGCAAATGCACCCGCGTAGAGAGGCGGCCGGGGTGTAACAATAGCGAGAGAGCAGCGAAAAACACTCCCGAAAGATTGGCAAAATTTAAATTTTAATAACAACTGATTGTGAAACTCTATCAGTGGTTCGCTAAACTACTAACTGAGGGGTCTGATAATATCATTATATATACATATACAAAAACACGTAAAGTGTATAACATGAATATCTGTAACGAACGGGATCACCCTCCCTCTCCCAAAAGTTCCTCGCAAATGCACCCGCAGCTGTTATAAATGCATTTACAACAGCCACGGGTGCATTTATGGCAGCATTTTGTATATGCATGGCTGCATTGGCTGCATTTTACTTCCGCTTCTGGCGGGAGGAACCACGTGGCCAGCCTGTAGCCAGAAATGTTTGGGCACCCCTGCTGTAAATGGATCAGTCATCAGGATCTCATTGCAGAAAACTTTCCTTCCTGCTCAAATTGACTCATCTTTCCCTTTCTATTTGATTTATTTATTTATAACATTTTTATACAGTCAACTTAGTTTGAACACTACTGAGTGTAGTTTCCAACAGAGCGATACAAATGCATATACATAAAAACATATAGGTCACCCCCTTCATATCTGAGGGTTCAGTATCCACAGTTTTGTTTATCCATAGTTCCAAAAATATTTAGTGAAAAATCCCTAAAGCACATAATATTTCCAAGGCATCAGAGCTGGCTACTAGAGGCCAGTCTGGTGTTCAAAAGAAACAAATTGTGTTTTCAAGGGGCTCATTTTTTCTGAATGCATGTGAAAAATCAATGGAGGTATTTGCAGCACCCCTTGCATGTATGGCTCAGACATGCAGGCTAAAATGTGGAGTTAGCTGCTATCCATGGTTGCAGGTATCCACAGAATATATTGGACATATCCCCGTGGATACAGGGGTAACCTGTATAAATAAAAATAATAAGCAATACAAACCTAAGCAATACAACAAGCAATACAAACCTAAGAAGGTGGCAGAAGCATGTGGTAAACACATGCAGATAAATCAGGAATAAGTAGAATACAAGAACGATACTGTACATCAAATCAGAAAGAAAAGGAAATCTAAAGTGAAGTCTCTCTACTTGGAAGAATATCTGCAATGGCCTTTCTATAGTGAAAGGTTTTCTGTTGATTTCAAAAAACCTGGAGAGACGGGGCCCGTCTGATCTTGGCAGGGAGATCATTCCAAAGTGAAGGAGTCCCAGGAATGTCTCAGATCAGTAGCCATGTGAGACAGTTTAAGCATATGTTTTCCCCAAATCTAGGGATGAGAATCAACCCAAGATGTTCATTCATCTCTGCTGCTGAGGTAGGATAGAAAGGGGGTGGGATTTAATAAACTCATGCTGTTGATAGCCAAATGCTTTGTATTTTGTGTCTTCCTCTTTTTGTTTATTTCAGAGAAGTGTAAACTATTAAAAATACTTTTGGAAAAGTTCAGTTGGTTTCATAGGGGGTGGGGGAGCCAGAACATTTCAAGCTAATAATACTACCAGGAGAGTTAGACTATAGTTCTAGCAATAGTCTACTATAGATGTTTAGTGTTCAAGGAATAATGATGACTCACATTTAGAAGTGAAATACAGTTCTTTATTGGTGCGGTTTGAACACAGTTTGGATGGGGCAAAACTCGGACTTATATACAATATAAACAGTTACAATAACAATAATAAACAATGCCAATTGGCTAACAAGGTGTGCACACATTTCAATCCAGTTATTTGCATATAAAAGATACATTGTGCGCCTGTCAGAATACGAATCACGTGCCTCCCGAAATCTCGCGAAACTACGCTGTCTGGCGAAATTTCGTAGCTGTCAAACAGGGACACTGATTGACAGCTAGAAAGTATGGGAACATGGCGGTTTGAATCACTTTCACAGTTAGTACACAGTTATCATACATAGCAAGATGTCTACCAGAAATAATATGTATGCCATTAAATATCAGAAATGCCTGCAGAATAAAGCAGTATTTCCAACCACAGTTTTCTGAGTAACTTTCAGTCCCTTATTACACAACACTGAACAATCAGATGTATATATTTCTCCCTCACAAAGTGTTTTACAATATAAATTCCAGAAACAATACCACTCAAAATCACAATCGATTACAATATTAAAACACTCTTCCCACATTTACAATTGAAAAATGGGGGATTTACAGCTAATCTGAATAACAAGCAGAGATCATCTGCCACGTTGATTTGTATGCTAATCTGTTATGCTAACCAATCACTCTGTACCTGATGCGTATAAATTGATGCCATAAAGTCTCACTCCCATGTCTGATGAAGTGGACTTGATCCAGGAAAGCTCACATTGAAATATAACACTTAGTCTTTAAAGTGTTACAGAGTTTTTGTTTTGTTTTGTTTATTCTCTGATATGCCTAATATTAAAACAGCAATAATTAAATAAATTATCAGATGAAAAGAAACATTTAAATGCAGATATATATTTTTTCTGTTGCCAAAAGTGTCCTAAACAGTGCAAGTCTCTCCAAATGAGATTAGGTGACCAGAAGGTGACCTGAACATTTTTAAAAATGACTTCTAGTTGGGGGTGGGGGAGGAGAGATGGCAATCAATTTTTTTGTAAAACAAAAACTTGGAGGAGAGTGTTAGCATTCTGGACACTACAAAACACCAATGACCCACAAGCTGCTTGTTTCCCATCCCTGAATTAGGGCAATGTAAGATCCTATAATACTTCGATAAACATCAGTGAGTTTAGGCTCTTTCCTCCTCTGAAGGTCAAAATCTCTTCCTCTTTTCCCACTTGGGAGATACATGTGACTAAACCAGTAAAGTTACTTCTGTCAAATGCTCTGGCATCCTTGGGTACATGTCACAATCAAAAAGGATGTTCCAGGATTTAGAAAGCAAAGGATGGACACACAAAGCTACACACTCCAGATGTATAGCAACAAAGCTATAGCAACAAGATGTGGTGGAAATCCATTAGGCCTGTGACTTCTGGGCAGTATGGACATTTGTATGTGGAAACAGTTATGAAATAGAGCCAGCTTCTTATTTTGTCTAGTTTAAGGTGCCTTCGTTTTAGAGACTGATTGTATCTATATATGGAGGGACGTTAGATGCCTTCTTAATTGTGCTGCATAAAATGTGTGTTTCGCCAAATTAATCTTGCCATTCATACATAACAGGTGGTGTGCAATGTTCTCCTTCCTTGTTTGCTCAGTTGTATAATCCTTTGTTTCCTTAAAACTTGCACTTCAATCTGTTTTTCAGCCTCTTTTTGGCCCATGGATAAAGGGCAATTATTCTTGTTTGCCATCTCAAGCATCCGTGCTAACCAAACAATCACATTTTGTTTTGTACTAATATAACCTATTGATGTAAGATGCAGCAATGATTCAGCATTTTGCCCCTAGTCTTTACAGTTTATGGAGAGAACACAAGTATTGGTGCCCTTTACACATCAGAGGAACCACTTTGCTAAACTTACTGCAGTCCTCAGCCATAGGGGATTGCCACACAGCGGGAGCTGTATTTTACACACAAACAAAGATAGGAAATGTTCGGGATTTGCTTTTGTCTTGTTGTGACTACAGCTTCAGAATTGCACAACTAACATAGCCAGTGGCCACATAATCATGAGGTTCCTGGACCTGTCATTCAAAACATTAGCATTTCCCACCTCTGGGGACATGTATTTGTTTTGGTCAATAGGGCAAGGTAAACCTTGAGAGCTTTGTGTAGGGGTATCCATACACTGTCACTGCCAGCTATATCTCAGATGAAAGATGCTTTAAAAAGACCCCAACCTGCTTAAAGTATACCAGTTGGCCCCATCATGGTTTCCTCAGTAATTTATACATGAGTGCATGGAAAGTGACAACTCTCTGTCACTGGTTTCTTTCAACTACCAGGAACAATTCTACAAAAGTCAACCTACTGTTCATTTTAGACATGGAAGAATAAGTGAGGGAGCATTTAATAAACCCTACCCTTTTACAAAACCTATGTTTTGCTTCTCTTTTTTAAAAAATGTGTTGGGTTTGTTATTTTTGTATGGTGGTTGTCTGCTTGAACTCAACATGAAGGACTATTTAATGTGAAAATGAAGTACAGTACTGCATTCCTTAAAGAAATAATACATCTGATAGACAGAAGATGGAATGTGGTCTGCGGTTTTTTAGTGTATGGGACCAAAGACGACCGGACAACCGAAGGGTTGGTTTAACACAGGTTTATTGCATGAGGTTCCAGTTAAGCATGAGGTAATGGCGGTGATACATCTCAATATATACAGTAGCTCTCTACATTTGAATCTTGTAGCACGGTAGCTGATTGGTTGCTACCGGCGTGGCCTCGCCCAGGCACGCCTCCATTCCTGCTGCTGAATGCAGGTCTTTCTTCAGCTGCTGAATGCAGGTCTTTCTTCAGCTGCTGAATGCGGGGAAGGTTTTCCCGCGGCTGTCCGTGATTGAGCAATGTGAACCATGTGAGAGTGAACGCTCGCAGCTGCCCTCTATAGGCTGTCTGCTCGCGTTCCTTTACAGCTGATATCGTTTGTATCTGGAGTGGTTACAATCTTGCCTTTACAGTATAATGAACATGCATACATACATAACATCCCTCCCCCCTAGGATGGGACGAAGTCCCGCAACCATTGTGGCTTGCCGCACGTTCGCTTGGGGCGTGCTTGCGCCTGCCCTAATTCTGGAGAGCCTGTGATCCCTGACTCCGCGGGTGCTTGTCCTGCAACGGGAAACGGGGATTCGTTAGTGGCTCTGTGGGGCGTCCGTGCCTGCCTTGCGCTTGGGGAAGGGAATGGGATGAACAGTTGGGAGGTAAATCCCTGCCTATTGCCCTCGGACCCCGGGGACCCTCCTAGTGTGAACCGCGGAACCGATGAGGTCGCCCTTGGGGAATGGCTACCTTCTGATCCCTGCTCGGGGGACCTTAAGACTGTGGTGGTGGGCGGACTCGCTGATGCCTCCGGTCTTGGAGGTGTCGGTCTCCGGAACATGGGCGCTATGTTGCATTCTAACTCACAGGGGCTACTGGGACTGGAGGTACCAGGGGCTGAACTGAAACCCCTCTTTTCGCTAGGACGGGTGGGGGACCACTCCGCTAACTCCCCCTGGTACTGTAAATCAACGTCTAAACCTCTATTGGCCTCTGAGCCTCGGGGGGACTTCCGCGGCTTCCGCGGGGTATGAGTGTGGTTGGGGCTCCTCCTTTCTGACGGGGACTCCCGCAAAAGATTTCCGTGGATCGATTCCCTTTCCTCCCCCCTTGGTGGGGACCCATGCTCCCCTTTTCCTCCCCCTTGGGCTAAACGGGTGGGGGAGTACCCTAACGCTGATTCAATGCTGATCTCATCCGCGTCTTGCTCTCCGGGGACCCTACGCCTGAGTTGGTCCACGTGTCGCCTCCACAGGAAACCTGTACTGGTCTCTACGCGGTATGAGACGGGGCCGGTTTGATCTACTACGGTGCCCGGCACCCAGGCTGGCCCCGCGCTGGCGTAATTCCTGCAGTGTACTGGGGCGCCTATGCTGAAACTCTTTGTGGGTTCCACCCCTATGTTCCGCCCTTTGTCCTCTACTCTCGTGGGGTCTAGCTTGGATATCCCCGTGGCCAGCTTCCTGCGCATCAACAGCTCTGCGGGGGAGTACCCTGACGCTAAGGGGGTGACCCTGTATCTCAGCAGGAATTGGCACAATTTCAGGTCGAGGTCTCCGGGACCCATGCGCAGTAGCGCGTCTTTCGTGGTGCGCACGAGGCGCTCTACTTGGCCATTGGTGGCCGGGTGAAAGGGGGCGGAGGTGACGTGCCGAATGGCGTTGCGTTCCATGAATGCCCTGAACTCGGCGGACGTGAAACAGCTAGCGTTATCGCTGACGAGGGTGTCGGGTAAACCGAACGTGGAAAAGACCCTCCTTAACTGTTTAATGGTTGTGGTCGAGGAGGTACTCGAGACTGGAATGACCTCCAACCACTTAGAGAACGCGTCCACCACGAGGAGGAAAAGCGTTCCCCTGAATGGGCCAGCAAAGTCTACGTGGACTCGGGACCAGGGTCCCCTCGCGGCGTCCCATTCCCTAGGTGGCGAGCGAGCCTCTTCTGGCCTAGAGCTTTGGCACGCCTCGCAAGTGCCGACCATGTGTTCGATGTCGGCGTCTAACTGGGGCCACCAAAAATAACTGCGGGCTAGCGCCTTAGAGCGTACGATCCCCGGGTGGCTGACGTGCAGCAGTTTAAGCACCCTCGGCCTGAGAGACGTGGGGATCACTACCCGCTGTCCCCACAAGAGGCAACCCCTCTCCAGGGACAACTCCAATCTCTTTTTGAAAAATGTGTCGAATTCCGCTGCTGGGGAAGACACGGGCCACCCTTTCTGCACCCAGGAGCAAACTGTGGCCAGCGCTTTGTCCTTGCCTGTCGCTTTGGCGATTTCGGTCGGTACTACTGGAGGGGAGTCTAGGACCTCTATCATTAAGACCTGGTGGTCCCTCTCTACTCCGCCCACGTGGCAGCAATCCCGGGGAATGGGGGACCTCGACAGAGCGTCGGCATGGCTTATTTCCCTCCCGGGCCGGTATACCAACGCGTGCTGATACGCGTTGAGAAAAATGGCCCATCTGAGCATTCTCGGGGACAGGATCTGGGGTGTGGGCTTGTCTGTGGTGAAGATGCCCAGCAACGGCTTGTGGTCAGTCACTATGGTGAAGGGGCGGCCGTACACGAAATCATGAAATTTCTTGGTCCCCGCAATTATTGCTAGCGCCTCCCTGTCTGTCTGAGCATAATTCCTCTCCGCTTGGGACAGGGATCTAGAGTAGAAAGCTATCGGGGCCTCCCTACCGTTCTCCAGCATGTGGCAAAGCACCGCCCCCACCCCCACCGGGGATGCATCGCATATCAGGACCACCGGGCGTTTGGGATTGAAGTGGGTCAGTACAGCATCTGATGCCAGGAGTCGCTTCAGGTCATTGAAAGCCTTTTCCTGGTCGTCGCCCCACTTCCATGCCTCGTCCTTTTTTAACAATTTGTGTAGCGGTTCTGCCACGGCTGCCTTCCGCGGGAGGAAGGAGTGGTAGAAGTTGAGCAGTCCGAGGAACGACTGCAACTCGGGCTTGGAGGTGGGGCGAGGGGCCTTTTTGATTGCGGCTACCTTGGATTGGGCTGGCCTAATTCCCTCGGGAGTAACACGGAACCCTAGGAACTCAACCTCTGTAGCGAAGAAGACGCATTTGTCTTTCCGCAACCTCAACCCCGCCTTTTCGAATATTGTCAGGACCTTTCCCAACCTTGTTGCTAATTCGGCCCGGCTCCCCCCTGTAATTAATACGTCATCAAAATAGGGTAACACCCCCTCCAACCCCTTCAGGAGGCGTTCCACCAATGACTGGAAAATCCCGGGCGCCGAATTCACGCCGAATTGGAGGCGCGAAACCTGGAACGCCCCTTTGTGGGTGACTATGGTTTGTGCCGCAGCTGCGGCGGGGGTCACCGGGAGTTGCTGGTAGGCTTGGGCCAGGTCGAGTTTGGCGAAACACCTCCCCCCGTGTAACCTGGCCAACAAGTGGCTGACTACCGGCACCGGATACGCATTAGGGCGGATCGCCTTATTGATGGTGCACTTGTAATCAGCGCATATTCGGACTTCCCCGTTGGCCTTGAGCGCTGTTACAATTGGAGTTTCCCACTCCGCAGAATCAACAGGAACAAGAATCCCCTGGCCCACTAATTTGTCCAATTCCGCCTCTATTTTGTCCTTTAGTGCGAAAGGCACTCTGCGCGGTTTAAGTCTGATTGGACGCACTCCAGGGTCCAGGTCGAAAGTCACTGGGGGGCCCTTGAATTTTCCTAGCCCCTTTTTAAAAACCTCGGGTTGCGCGTCGCACACGCTCTGTATTGGATCAGTCCCGGCGGCGTGTGCTCCCACGGCGTGCACCCCCCCAATGAACAACCCCAGGGGCTGGAACCATTGAGTCCCGAGGAGGCTGCATTTTCCCCCCTTGAGGACGACTAAGGGAAGCGTTGCGGTGTACTTTTTGAACTGGACCTGAAACTTCCCAACCCCCAACACTGGGATGCGGTTCCCTTGCACGTCCTTCAGCGTGGCCCTCAACGCCTTGAGCTTGGGCCGCACGCGGGGGGCGATTTTCATGAACTCCCCCTGGGAAATAATGGAGTATGAAGAACCCGAGTCCACCTCCATTCTAACAGGGGCCCCTTGTATTACTACCTCAACGAAGTAACGGGGATGCTCCGTGGAAACGCTGCAAACCGGCACGTCGTCCTCGCTGTCGTCGGAGACTCGCCCTACTCCGTCCCGCGTCCTCGTGGTCCGGGTGCCGTCCTTCGGCCTCGTGGTGCGGTCCTGCCTCGTGGTGCGGTCCTGCCTCGCCGAGCGGTCTGGAGAACTCCGGGTGGCGTCGCGTCGTTTCCGGCAGACCTTGGCGATGTGCCCGCGCCGGCCGCAGTTGTGGCACTCGGCCTTGCGGAATGGGCATTTGGTGCGGGCGTGGGCGGCGCCGCAGCCATCGCAGTGCCGGCCCTCTCTCTGGACCCTCCGGACGTCCTCGTCGTCGCTGCTCTCTGCAGACGAGTTCGAAGTCCGCTGGGCCACGCGCACCGAACTCTCTGCCTTGGCGGTCTTCGGGCGCCAGTCCTGAAGTTCGTGCACCCCGGCCGACGTGGCCTCTGCGGCCTGTGCCGCGTCGAGGACTTGTTGCCACGTGGGAGGCGGCTCCCTTTTCATCAGTGCGCGCTGAGTCTCTGTGTCCCTCAGACCGCAGAGCAGGCAGTCCCGGAGGGTGACGTCGGGGAGTTCCCACTTGCATGGGCCGGCGGCCAACCGCAGGGCCGCGGCGAACTCATCGACCGATTCTCCGGGTGCCTGGACTCGCCTCCAGAACGCGCTCCGAGCGGGGAACATCGCTATTGCCGGCCGGAGATGGGCGCGCAGCGCCGCCAGGAGCTCTGTGGCCTTGAGGTCGCCCACCTTCCTCGGCGCGATCAGGTCCACCAAGGTCCTCTTGGTTTCTTGTCCGAGCATGCGGACGAAGATGGCCCTCTTTTTGGCCTCGTCTGAGACTTCGAGCTCCACCAGCGCAGCGTTGAAGTCTATCTCAAACAGCTCCAAGTCTCCCGGCTTCCTGATCTCGTAGCCGGCGCATGTCTTGGTCCCGTGGGCAGCCATATCCCACCTTCGTCGCCAATTTAGTGTATGGGACCAAAGACGACCGGACAACCGAAGGGTTGGTTTAACACAGGTTTATTGCATGAGGTTCCAGTTAAGCATGAGGTAATGGCGGTGATACATCTCAATATATACAGTAGCTCTCTACATTTGAATCTTGTAGCACGGTAGCTGATTGGTTGCTACCGGCGTGGCCTCGCCCAGGCACGCCTCCATTCCTGCTGCTGAATGCAGGTCTTTCTTCAGCTGCTGAATGCAGGTCTTTCTTCAGCTGCTGAATGCGGGGAAGGTTTTCCCGCGGCTGTCCGTGATTGAGCAATGTGAACCATGTGAGAGTGAACGCTCGCAGCTGCCCTCTATAGGCTGTCTGCTCGCGTTCCTTTACAGCTGATATCGTTTGTATCTGGAGTGGTTACAATCTTGCCTTTACAGTATAATGAACATGCATACATACATAACAGGTTTACAATTCCACCACTAAGTGAAATACTGAGGAAGAGGAGATAGAGAGGTTTTAGTGTATGAAACTAAGACACAGGACACAGCCTCGGGCTGGGTTAACTCAGGTTTATTGCATCGTGGACAGAGGGAACATGAGGTAATGGCGGATCAATAGCTCTTTATATACAGTAGGAATACATTTGAACGTGATGCCATGGTAGCCCATTGGCTACTGTCTGCGTGACGTCATTGTGGGTCACGCCCTTCTTGTCCAGGTGTAGGTGGTGGCGGGAAAGCTTCCCGCGCTGTTGCCTTTGATGAGTTCGGACCAAGAGAGCTTGGACGCTCGCTGCTGCCAGCTGGTGGTCATTAGCTCGCGTCCTATTACAGGGTTTATATGATACAGCTGAAGGTTACATTGTTGCTATAGGCAAGGTTACATTGGCTCAGATACATTGTAATCCATGTGGAAGGTAAAACCATTAGAACACAACATCCCTCCCCCCTAGGACGAGACAATGTCTCGAGCCCACACTTCAACACACTCCCCCCCCTTAGGAGACAAAGTCCCTCAGCCAAGATGGCTTATTTCGAACACGCTGGGGTCTCGATGCGGGCTGCCTTTCCCCGGGTTTGCTACCTTCTCTTTGTCCCCTGGTTTCCTGCCCTGTAATTGGAGAGGGAGACTTGTTAGTGACTAGCCGCGGCTCCGCGGCGTTGTTGGGAGGTGTGCTCTTTCTCGGGGAAGAACCGGGGGCACTGGGGGCTAACGAAAAACCCCTCTTCTCGCTCGGAAGGGTGGGGGAACACTCCTGAAAACCCCCCCGGCTCGCAAAACCAAAATCAAAATTACATTCGGGGGACGCGGCGGCGGCCGCACATTCCTTTTCCCTCCCCCCGGGCTCTGATAGAACTGGGGTATCAAAAGGATATGAGTCGGGACCACCGTTTTCCCCCCCGGTTTCGGACTGCTGTCCCTCAATGTCTCCCCCTTGGGCTAAACGGGTGGGGGAGAACCCTATCGCTGAATCCTGTTGCTGCGCCCCACTAACCGGCCCTTCACTCACTCGGCGCCTCAGTTGGTCAGCGTGTCTCCTCCAGAGGAGGCCGGTGCTCGTTTCCACCCGATATGACACTGGCCCCGTCTGCTCAATTACTGTTCCCGGCACCCAGGCTGGCCCTGCGCTTGCATAGTTCCTGCAGTAAACAAGGTCGCCGGCGGCGAACCCTTTCGAGACTGCCAATCCTATGTTTTTCCCTTTGTCCTCGACTCTCGTCGGGTCCAGCCTGGACAGAAGCGTGGTCAGTTTTCGCCGCATCAAGAGTTCTGCCGGCGAGTAACCTGACGCTAAGGGGGTCACCCTATACGCTAATAAGAACTGACACACTTGGTGGTTTAGGTCCCCCGGGCCCATGCGCCGAAGCGCATCCTTTGTTGTCCTCACCAACCGTTCCACTTGGCCATTCGTGGCCGGGTGAAACGGCGCGGATGTAACATGCCGAATGGCGTTTGCTTCCATGAATGCCCCGAACTCCGAGGAGGTGAAGCAACTCGCGTTATCGCTGACTAAAGTGTCGGGTAAACCGAACGTGGAGAAGACTCTCCGTAGCTGGCTAATTGTCGTGGCGGAGGACGTGCTCTTTACTGGGATAACCTCCAGCCACTTGGAAAATGCATCCACCACCAGGAGAAACATGGTCCCTCGAAATGGGCCAGCGAAATCTACATGCACTCTGGACCACGGCCCCCTCGCTGCGTCCCATTCCCTATGCGGAAGGCGGGCCGCCTCTGGTCGGGATCCCTGGCATGCCTCACAAGTGCCGACCATGTGCTCAATGTCCGCGTCCAGCTGAGGCCACCAAAAGTAACTGCGGGCCAGCGCTTTCGAACGCACGATGCCCGGGTGACTGACGTGCAGCAGTTTGAGCACCCTCGGCCGCATGGATGTAGGGACCACCACCCGTTGGCCCCACAGCAGGCACCCCCTTTCTAGGGACAACTCTAGCTTTTTCCGAAAGAATGGGTCGAATTCCGTGCTCGGGGATGATGCCGGCCACCCCTTTTGTACCCATGCGCTGACTTTCTCGAGCGTTCTGTCCTTGCCTGTCGCCCTAGCAATATCCGCTGGTACTATTGGGGGTGCATCTAAAACCTCGATTAGTAACACCTGGCGGTCTCTTCCTACTCTAGCCTTTTGGTCGTCCGACAAGGGCAAAGGGGATCTCGAAAGTGCATCAGCATGGCTGATCTCTTTTCCGGGCCGGTACTCCAACTCGTGTTGGTATGCGTTGAGAAAAATGGCCCATCGCAACATTCTCGGTGATAGGATCTGCGGGGTGGGCTTGCTTGCCGTGAAAATCCCTAACAGTGGCTTGTGATCCGTCACGATTTTGAACGGGCGGCCATACAAAAAATCGTGAAACTTTTTGGTCCCCGCTACAATTGCCAATGCCTCCCTGTCGGTTTGTGCGTAATTTCGCTCTGCCTGGGACAGGGACCTTGAATAAAATGCAACCGGGGCTTCCCTTCCGTCATCCAACACGTGGCAAAGTACTGCCCCCACCCCCACCGGTGACGCATCACAGACTAGGACCACCGGCCGTTTGGGGTCGAAATGCGTTAGAATTGCGTCAGAGGTCAAGAGTTGCTTTAATTCTTTGAACGCCCTCTCGTGCTCGTCACCCCACACCCAAGTCTCCTCTTTTTTAAGCAACCGATGAAGCGGTTCGGCCACGGACGCCTTCCGCGGAAGGAATGTATGGTAAAAATTGAGGAGCCCCAGGAATGACTGTAGCTCGGTTTTGGATGTGGGGCGAGGGGCCTTTTTGATGGCTACTACTTTGGATTTGGATGGCTTGATACCCTCGGGTGTGATCCTGAACCCTAAGAACTCGACCTCGGTTTCGAAAAAAACACATTTGTCCTTCCTCAGTCTCAGCCCCGCTTTCTCGAACACAGTTAGCACTTTGTCCAATCTCCGTGCCAGTTCGGCCTCACTCCCCCCTGTTATTAATACGTCATCAAAATAAGGTAACACCCCCTCCAGCCCCTTCAGGAGGCGTTCCACAAGCGACTGAAAAAGGCCGGGTGCCGAGTTCACGCCGAACTGTAAACGCGACACTTGGAACGCTCCTTTATGTGTGACTATCGTTTGTGCCGCGGCCGTGGCGGGTGTTACGGGAAGCTGCTGATAGGCTTGTGCCAGGTCGAGCTTAGCGAAACACTTTCCCCCATTTAGCCTAGCCAAAAGGTGGCTGACCACCAGCACCGGATAAGCATTAGGGCGGATCGCCTTGTTAATCGTACACTTATAATCAGCGCAAATGCGCACCTCCCCGTTAGCCTTCAGAGCTGTTACAATTGGAGTTTCCCACTCCGCGGAATCAACAGGAATAAGAATTCCCTGGCCCACCAATTTGTCCAGTTCCGCCTCTATTTTGTCCTTTAGTGCGAAAGGCACTCTGCGCGGTTTGAGTCTTATCGGGCGGACCTCCGGATCTAGGTCGAAGGCTACAGGGGGTCCCTTGAATTTTCCGAGTCCTTTTTCAAAGACGGCGGGATGCGCATCGCACACCGCTTGTATTGGGTCCACCCCCACTGCATGTACTCCCCCTATAAACAGGCCTAGAGGCTGGAACCACTGTGTCCCTAGGAGGCTACAACTCCCCCCCTTGAGGACAACTAAGGGCAGCTCCGCAGAGTGTCTCTTAAACTCAACCCGAAATTTCCCGACCCCCAACACCGGAATGCTGTTCCCCTGTACATCTCGTAGCGTGGACCTCAAAGTTTTAAGTTTGGGCCGCACGTGGGGGTCGATTTTTAAAAACTCTTTCTGGGGAATTATGGAATAGGAGGACCCCGAGTCAATTTCCATCCTGATGGGGGCCCCTTGTACTAGTACCTCAACGAAATAATGGGACTGTTCCGCGGACACACTGAGCACTGGGACGTCGTCCTCGCTGCTGTCCGAGACGCGGCCCACGCCGTCCTGCTTCCTCGTGGTCTGGACGCCATCTTTGGGCCTCGCTGAACGGTCCGGCCTGGTCGAACGGTCTGGTGACTGCCTCCGGCCCTCCTTCCGTTTTCTGCATGCCTTGGCGATGTGCCCCCGACGGCCGCAGGTGTAGCATTCGGCCTTTCTAAACGGGCACCTCGCACGCTCGTGGGACGCTCCGCAACCATCGCAGCGGCGCCCCCCTTTTCGGACCTTCTGGACCTCCTCGCCGTCGCTGCTCTCTGAGGACGACTTTGAGGCCCGTTGAGTTGCGTGCACCGACCTTTCCGCCTTGCCGGCTCTGGGACGCCACTCACGCCACTGGTGCATCTCGTCCACTCCAGCATTCGTGGACTCTGCGGCTTCTGCGGCCTCGACGACCTCTGCCAGCGTGGGTGGCGGCTCCTTATTCATCAAGCTGCGCTGCACCTCCTTGTCTTTCAGGCCACACAGCACGCCGTCCCTGAGGGCCATTTCTAGGATGCTGCCCCATTTACAGGGGGCAGCGGCTACCCTCATGGCGGCCACGAATGCCTCGACCGACTCGTCCGGCGCTTGGACTCGCCTCCAAAACGCGCTCCGAGCGGGAAACATCGCCCTCGCGGGTTGGAAGCGCTCCCGTAGCAGCTTCATGATGTCGTCCGCCTTAAATTCGCTCACCTTCTTTGGAGCGATGATGCCCACCAGCGTCCGCTTGGTTTCCATTCCAAGCATGCGGGTGAGGATGGCCCTCTTCCTCTCCTCATCGTCTTCCTTGACTTTGAGCTCCACCAGCGCCGCATGGAAGTCCATCTCAAGCAGCTCCCAGTCTTGCGGTTTGGTGATGTTGAACCCACTCTGTGCCCTGGCTGCTCCTTGGGAATCCATTGATCCCATCCTCGTCGCCAATTTAGTGTATGAAACTAAGACACAGGACACAGCCTCGGGCTGGGTTAACTCAGGTTTATTGCATCGTGGACAGAGGGAACATGAGGTAATGGCGGATCAATAGCTCTTTATATACAGTAGGAATACATTTGAACGTGGTGCCATGGTAGCCCATTGGCTACTGTCTGCGTGACGTCATTGTGGGTCACGCCCTTCTTGTCCAGGTGTAGGTGGTGGCGGGAAAGCTTCCCGCGCTGTTGCCTTTGATGAGTTCGGACCAAGAGAGCTTGGACGCTCGCTGCTGCCAGCTGGTGGTCATTAGCTCGCGTCCTATTACAGGGTTTATATGATACAGCTGAAGGTTACATTGTTGCTATAGGCAAGGTTACATTGGCTCAGATACATTGTAATCCATGTGGAAGGTAAAACCATTAGAACACAACAGAGGTGAATGGATGTAAAGTCAGACTTGAAGTCATCAGACTCTATACATAAGAAAAAGTGCTTCGATAAGGTAGGAGGAAATATAGCAGAGAGCTTGAACTAGCTGTTCTCTGTCATCTCCTGAAGTACGCTTCATTTTTGCCACTTCCAACAAGGCTCTTCGGGACCCTTTTGAGCACTGCCAGGGGCCATCTGAAGGCCTTCTGTTTGCACTTGCTTAAGCTGTTTTCATCCTAAAATGGGGGCAAGGAAATTAGAGCTATCAGCTGAGTAATACCCAATTTTCCGAGACTTCAAACCTCAATACTGTACTCAGATCCTTGTTTTGTGGGCCCTTATAATATCAGGCGTGGATCTTCTGATGCTGTGCAGGTGGAGTTGTAGGCTGAGTAGGTCTGGGATTGCTGATTCTGACAACAAGCATAAGAAGAACATGGGTAAAAAGACCCAGATTCAGGATAAAATTCAAACTAACCAGGTAGCATAGCAAACCAGAGCCAGGAGGGGAAATGATGCTCCTACTTCTGGGGTGGTGAGTCAGATAGTAAAATGCACCCATCAGCTGCATGGTTGTCACCATTCCCATTAAGGATCACTTCCTATGTGGCCTTCCCTATAGCATAAATGACACATGCATAACATTTCCAGACCTTGCACTATTGCTGCCGGTCCTTGTACCATGAGAAGGCTCCCACACAAAAATCAAGTACTTCCCTCTCTCTAGACTGCTGACCCTGATGTTTTTCAATTTCAACTAGAAAACTGAGAAAGCATAGCAATTCCCTGAGTTACAGCCAGAAACCTGAGAGGTGGCAACTCTAACGGCAAGTTGATGGAACTGGGAAAATACATAGCAAAGATTTGGCAAAGGAAGCGTACAAGAATGAATAGCCCATTGCAATGAAAATGTGGCAAAGGTGTTGGAAGATAGGGTGCTTTTAATGTGTGTGTTGAGAGAAAGGAGCAGAGATAATTTTTTATAAGGCAAAGTCAAAGTGTATGTCCTCAACATGCAAATAAATGAGGATGGCTGAAGCTCACATACTGATCTGGAAATGACAGAGAAATCATTTGCTACAAGTCTTTATTTTCCTCAGTTCTAAGCACTTTACAATTTAAAGCTAAGAAAGCTAAAATCTGATTTGCCAGTACACTAGTGATGCCTTGTGCTTAACCTATATTGGTAGACAAGTGAGGTAATTTGCCCTCCCAGGTCCAGAGCCCTGTCTCAACCAACCAGTGCTTCTAATGAGTCTTGAGCTATTCCTATTCACCGGACTGCAGTGGCTCAAGTGGTTAAGACGCTGACTGGGAGGCGGAAGGTCAGCAGTTCGATTCCCGAGTACTACAGGTTGGAATGAGCTCCAGTCTTTGTCTCAGCTCCTGCCAACCTAGCAGTTCAAAAGCAAGAAATTGCAAGTAGATGATGATGATGATGATGATGATGATGATGATGATGACGACGACGATGACAACAACAACAACAACAACAACAACAACAACAACAACAACAACAACAACAACAACAACAACAACAACAACTTTTAATTTATATCCCACTTCCCTCAGCCTGAAGGCGACTTAAAGTGGCAAACAACAGCAACAGTACAATCAATATAAATAGGACCACTTCGGTGGGAAGGTAACAGCATTCCGTGCAATCCGGTGTCTAGCCATGCCTGCCACATGACCATGGAAACGTCTGCAGAAGCAGACAGCGCTGGCTCTTTGGCTTTGAAACAGAGATGATCACTGAACCCTAGAGTCAGATACGACATTTGAATATTGTATTTATCATTGTATTTTGAATTTTGTATTCTGTATGTAAGCCCCTTGGGTTACCTTGGGGTTATTTATACGTTGTTAGCCTCCTTGAGTCAGACATGTGCTGAATAGGGCAGGGTATAAATCAAATAAACATAAACAAACATAAGCATAAACGACTGGCTTTCGAGCAAGGGAAACCTGTACCTTTACTATTCCTATTCACCAAGTAGCCAACTACCACAGG
Source organism: Bradypodion pumilum (assembly GCA_035047305.1). NCBI lineage: Eukaryota > Metazoa > Chordata > Lepidosauria > Squamata > Chamaeleonidae > Bradypodion > Bradypodion pumilum. Next base: position 186,378,769 of record JAWDJD010000001.1, on the reverse strand, counting down.
GACCACCAGTTATACTGCAGAAAGGTTGGAGGGCTGCTCCCTTCTGGTTCCACCCTATACATCAACACAAAGGAACTGGGGTTGGCACGACAAATATACAAATGGCAACCCTACTGTGTTCCAGTCTTCTGCCCAATGGAAATACTTGAAGAGGCATTGCCACATCATAAGCTTCATTCTCCTTCATCACCTCAGCAGACATCATATGGAGCAGGAGAGGAAACATAAATGTCATGGCATAGAAGATTTGACATGGTGCTGTTCCAAGCATGAAGCCTCCATTCACCATCTACTTACACCACATTATTGGGGTCTCTGCTAATGTTCTTCTGTGCTGACATATTGCACCACATGCTAGCTCAGTTTGCTCTTTCTCTCTTTAAAATATTGCACATGGTAATGAATTCGTACTGTCAGCTCCACATTGCCTGTTTAACCCTCAAAGACATGTTCTTCCATCACATACTCTGGATATAAAACAAACTAAGTTCCTGTCCCTGAAGTTCGATATACTATTTAATGATTCTATTCATCACATAATCACCATCACAGCTTATGATCTTCATAAGGTTGAGCTTTAAGCAGGATGAAAAAGGAAGTGGCCAGAAAAGTTATTTAAATGTTAATTTCCCCTCATATTTACCTTTAAGAATCTGTCCCCAAATGCACAATACCTTTAAAGATATGACATTGCTAAGAGAATAACTTTAAGATTCTGGAAATAATAGCCTGAATAAAAGATTTTTGGCTTAATAGAACTTGCTGCTTATTTTTCCCTCCTGCTATGAATATCATTACAGCCAGTTGCAATTGTCTCATCAAATACCAAACACTTTCTGAGTAGACAACAATCAAAAATAGATATTCAATTGAAGTTGGGAGAAAACAGAATTCTGTGGTTTTACCACTTCGTGAACTGTTGTATTAATGAAGTTCTTATTCAATTAAGCCAGTTGCTATTAAACTATAGCAACTCCTGAGTGCTTTAAAAATACCACACTGACTCAATTTTGATTTGGCAATCCTGGATGAGCAATAATTTTCTTTCAAGATGACTGCCATTGAAATTAATTGGACTTACTACAGAGTAAATGTTTAAGGGCATTCACTGTATTCACATTTCTTCCAAATAACACTGTGCATAAAAAATATTTGACCAAGACTTGGCTCAGAGAATGTTACAAAACAAATATATAATCCAACTGAAATAATTCAGATGTATTTCTCATGGATGACAACTTTGGAGGGGAGGTTTTTGATAGAACCCCTTGCGGGTTCTTTAATTAATTAAGAGAGAGGGGGGGAGGAGCAGCAGGTGAGCCTCCTTTGCTTCGGATTTTGGCGGGAAAGGGAGGGGGCAATGAGGTGGGGAGCCACACTTTCCTCCACCCACCCACCCACCCCTCCATGAAAGGGGCGGAGTCGGTGCTAAATTCCGATTTATAGAGACTTTTGACCGACTCCATGCGGCCGAAGAGAGGCAAGAGCTGCTGTGTGCATGCAAAGGATAAGTAATCGAATTGAAATAATATAGTTGACTAAATATAGATGGCTTATGGCAACTGACATAGTGACAGTACAAGAAACTGACTTACATAGAGACTTGATATAGTGGACTTTTTCTTTCTCTCTTTCTCTCTTTCCCTTTCATTAATTAGTTCAACTTTTACTTTGATACTATGTGATAAACTGTGATATTGTGCATGATAATACTTTGTTTTAAAACTGTTTAAACGGTGATAACATGTGTGATGGGAAAAGACTGGCGTAGAGACCGGCAAGGCACGCCACAAAGTCTGCCAAGAGAACCCTATGGACCAAAACAAAAGGCAAAACAAGGGGATGCTCAGCACAGCAGATCTGAAAAGGGGGAGGGATACGAAAGGGGGAGGAGAAATACAGTGTTGCAGGGAACAATACTGCATAGGGACATGGAATGTGAGGTCTATGAATCAAGGAAAACTGGAAGTGGTAAAAAATGAGATGGAAAGAATAAGCATTGACATCTTGGGCATCAGTGAGCTCAAATGGACAGGGATGGGTGAATTCAGCTCTGGAAACCATCATATCTACTACTGCGGGCAAGAAAACCTTAGAAGAAATGGAGTAGCCATAATTGTCAATAAAAGAGTGAGAAAAGCAGTAATGGGATACAATCTCAAAAATGACAGAATGATGTCAGTCAGATTTCAAGGCAAACCTTTCAATGTCACTGTGATCCAAATATACGCACCAACCACTGGTGCAGATGAAGCCACAATGGACCAGTTCTATGAGGACTTACAACACCTCATAGAACAGACACCAAGAAATGATGTCCAAATTATATTAGGAGACTGGAATGCCAAAGTAGGAAATCAAAAAGTGGAGGGAATAACAGGCAAATTTGGTCTTGGAACACAAAATGAAGCAGGGCAAAGATTGATAGAGTTCTGCCAAGAGAACGCACTGGTCATAGCAAACACTCTCTTCCAGCAACACAAGAGGCGACTTTACACATGGACATCACCAGATGGCCAACACCGAAACCAGATTGACTACATACTCTGCAGCCAAAGATGGAGAACCTCCATACAGTCAGCAAAAACAAGACCTGGAGCAGACTGTGGCTCAGATCACAACCTACTGATTGCAAAATTCAGGCTTAGACTAAAGAAAATAGGGAAAACACGGAGACCAGAAAGATATCACCTAGACAGCATCCCTAAAGAATACACGGTGGAGGTGATGAACAGATTTAATGGCTTAGACTCGGTAGACAGAGTACCGGAAGAATTATGGACGGAGATGAGGGACATCATGCAGGAAGCAGCAAAGAAAACCATACCAAAAGAAAAGAAGAGTAAGAAAGCAAAGTGGTTGTCTGATGAGGCTCTTAAAATAGCAGAGGAAAGAAGGAACGCAAAAGTCAAAGGAGAAAGGAAAAACTACAACCATTTGAACACAGAATTTCAAAGAAAAGCAAGGAGAGATAAGGAAAACTACCTAAAAGAACAGTGCAGAGAAATGGAGGAAAACAACAAAAGAGGCAGAACCAGAGATCTTTTCAAAAAATTTGGGGAAATCAAGGGAACATTTAAAGCAAAAATGACCATGATAAGGGACAAAGACGGAAAGGAGCTAGCTGATGCAGAAGAAATTAAGAAAAGATGGAAAGAGTACACAGAGGAACTTTACAAAAAGGACCTCAACACTCCTGATAATCACAATGATGAAGAAATTGAACTTGAGCCAGACATCCTGGAGAGCGAAGTCATAAAGGCCCTAAAGAGCACTGCAAACAACAAAGCTAGTGGAGATGATGGTATCCCAGTTGAATTTTTCAAAGCGCTAAAAGATGATGGCGTCAAATTACTGCATTCAATATGCCAGCAGATTTGGAAAACAAAACAGTGGCCACAGGATTGGAAAAGATCAGTATACGTCCCGATCCCAAAAAAGGGCAATGCCAAAGAATGTTCAAATTATCGAACAATCGCGCTCATCCCACATGCCAGCAAGGTGATGCTCAAGATAATACAGGACAGACTTCAGCAGCATGTGGAGAGAGAATTACCAGAGGTGCAGGCTGGTTTCAGAAGAGGCAGGGGGACTAGAGACCACATTGCCAACATACGCTGGATCATGGAGAAAACAAAGGAATACCAGAAACAAGTTTACTTTTGTTTTATTGACTACACTAAGGCATTTGACTGTGTGGACCACAACAAGATGTGGCAAGTAATTAAAGAGATGGGAATACCAGAGCACCTCATATGCCTCCTGAGAAATCTGTACATGAACCAAGAAGCAACAGTTAGGACAGAACATGGAATAACAGAGTGGTTTGGAATAGGAAAAGGAGTAAGACAAGGCTGCATTTTGTCACCATGCTTATTCAACCTATACACAGAGCACATAATGCGCAGTGCAGGGATGGAGGAATCACAATATGGGATTAAAATTGCTGGGAGAAACATCAATAATCTGAGATATGCAGACGATACCACCCTAATGGCAGAAAGTGAGGAAGACCTAAAGAATCTCTTGATTGGGCTGAAGGAGGAGAGTGCAAAAGCTGGCTTGAGACTCAATATCAAGAAAACCAAGATAATGGCAACAGGCCCCATCAGTTCCTGGAAAATAGACGGGGAAGAAGTAGAAGCAGTGACAGATTTTACTTTCTTAGGATCAAAGATCACTGCAGATGGGGATTGCAGCCATGAAATAAAAAGGCGACTGATTCTTGGGAGACAAGCGATGAGAAACATGGGGAACATAGTGAAAAGCAGAGACATTACATTGCAAACAAAAATTAGAATAGTCAAAGCAATGGTTTTCCCAGTAGTAATGTATGGATGTGAGAGCTGGACAATTAGGAAGGCTGAACGCAGAAGAATAGATGCCTTTGAGATGTGGTGTTGGAGGAGGGTTTTGAGAGTCCCCTGGACAGCGAGGAGGACAAATAGGTCAATCTTAGAAGAAATTAACCCTGACTGCTCATTGGAAGGTCAAATAGTAAAGATGAAGCTAAAATACTTTGGACATCAAATGAGAAGGGAGGATTCACTTGAGAAGGCATTGATGTTGGGAAAGGTGGAGGGCAAAAGAAGAAGGGGGAGGCCAAGGATGAGATGGCTAGATGGTATTATAGACACAATGGGCACAGAGCTGGGAGGGTTGAGGGGGATGGTAGAGGACAGAGGCGCCTGGAGGAAAATGGTCCATGGGGTCGCAAAGGGTCGGAATCGACTGTGCGACTGAACAACAACAACAAATTTCTCATGGATAGATTTTGCCCCTTGGATGTCTGAGATATTCTGGAGGCAAACCATGTACCCTGCATGATCTCTTTTGAGATGAAGGTTAGCATGTAATTTCTGAGTCTACCACACTAATTTTTAGGCAGCCTTTTAATACCTTTTCCCTGTTGAAGCTGAGCGCAAAGTTTAAACCTGCTGTAATAGTTCAGAGCCCTGAATGGATATTCGTAGGACTACATGGGAAGCTGACCTGATAAGACATGCTGACCTTCACTTCCTCTCCTCCCTCTCCCTAGCATACACAGTGTCTATCTATTAGATTTCATTTGGGATGAGGGCAAAAGTTATTCAGATTGCTTTAAAATGAAAAATTGTCTCATCTGACACTTCTGAATCAACCAATGAACCAAAATTCAGGTATAGTAAAACCTCATATAACGACTTTAATTCATTCCACGGGATTAGTCGTTGTACAATTTAATCACTATACGATGCATGCATTGTATAGTGATTATCCCTATGGAATGTATCATACAATGATTATCTCTATGGGAAAAATCATGCAACAACAACAAAATTATTGTACAATTTTTCCCATAGAGATGCATTGCATCATATAATGATTTTCGTTGTTATACGGGACACAATGTTTTTTAAAATCCTCGTCGTTGTACAATTTAATCACTGTAAGAGGCATTCATTATAAAGGGTTCTACTGTACCTTTAACCAACAAAGATCCATACACAAAACAAATGCAGTAGAAATGCTATACATTTATTTACAAAATGAAACATTGTGCGAACTTTCCTGATTCAAGATCACTTCTTCAAGCATGCATCAATTTCTTGTGGATAAAGTAGGAAAAGTATAAATGAAAGTCTCAAAGTTCATGGCAAGATCTTCTGCCAGGCTTTGCTGCTTAGGGGTGAATTGAGAAAAATAGCAGGCTTTTTGCCTGGCAGAGGATCTTGCTATGAACTTTGGGACTTTCATTTATAATTGTCCTACCTTATCCACAAGAAATTGCTGCATGCCTGAAGAAGTGATCTTGAATCACGAAAGCTCTCAAAATGTTTGATTGCTTTCAAGTAACCCAAAAAAGGTATCACCTTTCTGCTGCATTTGTTTCAGGTACCTTTGGGATTTACTCTTCTCTGAATTTAGTGATAGATATAATATGTACAAAAGATATATAGATTAGGAAAGTTACACACTGATCTATGTATTGGGGAAATACTGATTAAAATGCATTATTTTAAGAACATTCAGCATAAAAAAGAGTTCTGTTAGCTGTTCTTCCCCTTTGGCATTAGCTACAGAGGAAAACAGCCAGGAGAGTTGTTTGGAGACTCGCACACTTTGGCACTAGGTAGCCTTCATGCAGTGGGCTTTCTGTTCTGCGTCTTCTGTAGCTGTTAGTGTTCAGACAGCGTTTCATGGCATTAATGTGATGAGGAGTTCTCTCAGAACAGAGCAAAAGACCATCTGGGCCTAACATTTGATATCCCACAAGATCCCTCTGGGAAACTCGTGAACACTAGAGGAAGGCCATAACCTTCACTTGTTCTCGTTACCTCCTACAGCTGATATTAAGAGGCAAACTTCACTCAGATGGGAGATAGAAAGCTTTCAGACTTCTGTCCAACACATGGAGTAAGCATGAGCCTCAGACTGAACAGGTTGGTGCTTTTAGGACCATGTTGTGACCTCTTGAACTGACATGGCTGAGGTGGAATCAACAAAATGTTTGAGGGATTGAAATTATTACTACAGGAAGAGCCATAGTGTAAGCATTGAGGCAGTGTAGATGGTTTGCCTCCAGAAGGTTTCAGATCCAGTCTCTGCCATCTCTTGTTAAGGATTGATAAATCCCTGTCTGAAACCCTAAAGAGCTTTTGGTGCCATCCAGTGGTGATGAGACTGGACAAAACTGAGCAAGTATTTGACTCAGTAGAAGGCTACTTCTATAGACCCCAGATTCTAATGAAGCTGTGCTATTGGTGAGGGTGAGTGGATATGGCTTGCCCAGGGGAATTACCCACTTAGTTTCTGTAGTTTGAGTCTGGGACTCCAATATCTAACTTAAACATCTTATATGTGGTGCGGTATCTGTGCACGCAATTGGCATACTGTCCCTGACAGAACCATCGTTTGGGAGATTGCTCCTTCGAGCAGAAATTGGGGAGCGGATTAATAGCCATAGTTTAATTCACCCACAGCTGACCTGACAAACAGTTCGGGCAAGAGGAAATTGGATGACTAACTCACTAGTCATGTAATAGGTAATATCGCACCCGCGGATTACCTCAAGCCTTAAACCAACATCAGCCAGTGTTTACCCCAAGATAGTTTGGAACAATGGAGTTCCCCTGTCAGTGTTTAATTTGGTTAATCAACTTCTCCGGGAGAGGTTCCCAATTAACTCGTGTAAACATGGTACGTGGATCTTGTCAGATGACAGTCTCATCACACGCATCCCGCTTACTCGATATATACTGATGATTTTCCCTCATTAAATCTCTGGTCTTCACTCCATCTTGCCTCGTGTCTCATTGCTTGACCAGTCTCCTCCAAGACCCAACAACCGCTTCGCAGCCCCAATCCAACAATGTGGATCCATAACACCCAACCCAAATGCCATGCCTTATTTTGAAGGTCCCCATAATGGTACACATTTATGTGTCTTATTTAGAGGTCATGCAGTGAGATTTAGTCATAACCTTTGATGAGAGGTATGCCAGGAAAGGGTAGATACATTTGTTGACTGTCTATTTCTCTCTGGTATCTATAGAGTTTTTGTTTACTATCATTTCCATTCTGAGAGTCTTAAATAAGGATATGTGTTTGCCAATGCTCCATTCCATGGACTCTGTTTTGATCTGTTTAGTGTATGGGACCAAAGACAACCGGACAACCGAAAGGTTGGTTTAACACAGGTTTATTGCATTGCATGAGGTTCCAGTGAAGCATGAGGTAATGGCGGTGATACATCTCAATATATACAGTAGCTCTCTACATTTGAATCTTGTAGCACGGTAGCTCATTGGCTGCTACCGGCGTGGCCTCGCCCAGGCACGCCTCTTTCTTCAGCTGCTGAATGCGGGGAAGGTTTTCCCGCGGCTGTCCGTGATTGAGCAATGTGAACCATGTGAGGCTGAACGCTCACAGCTGCCCTCTATGGGCTGTCTGCTCGCGTTCCTTTACAGCTGGTATCGTTTGTATCTGGAGTGGTTACATTCTTGCCTTTACAGTATAATGAACATGCATGCATACATACATAACATCCCTCCCCCCTAGGATGGGACGAAGTCCCGCAACCATTGTGGCTTGCCGCACGTGCGCTTGGGACGCGCTTGCGTCTGACCTAGTACTGGAGAGCCTGTGATCCCTGACTCCGCGGGTGCTTGTCCTGCAACGTGAAACGGGGATTCGTTAGTGGCTCCGTGGGGCGTCCGTGCCTGCCTCGCGCCCGGGGATGGGAAAGGAATGAATAGTTGGGAGGTGAACCCCTGCCTGTTGCTCTCTGACCCCGGGGATCCACCTATTGTGAACCGCGGAACCGATGTGGTCGCCCTTGCGGTTCGGCTACCTTCTGATCCCTGCTCGGGGGACCTTGAGACTGTGGTGGTCGGACTCGCTGATGCCTCCCGTCTTGGGGGTGTCGGTCTCCGGAAAAGTGGCGCTATATCGCATTCTAACTCACAGGGGCTACTGGGACTGAAGGTACCAGGGGCTGAACTGAAACCCCTCTTTTCGCTAGGACGGGTGGGGGACCACTCCGCTAACTCCCCCTGGTACTGCAAATCAACGTCTAAACTTCTATGGGCATCTGTGTTTCGGGGAAACTCCCGCGGGGTATGTGTGTGGTCGGGGCTCTTCCATTTCTTCGGGGACCCCCGCAAAAGATTTCTGTGGATCGATTCCCTTTCCTCCCCCCTTGGTGGGGACCCATGCTCCCCTTTTCCTCCCCCTTGGGTTAAGCAGGTGGGGGAGTACCCTAACGCTGATTCGATGCTATTCTCGTCTCCGTCCTGCTCTCCGGGGACCCTGCGCCTGAGTTGGTCCACGTGTCGCCTCCACAGGAAGCCTGTACTGGTTTCTACGCGGTATGAGACGGGGCCGGTTTGTTCTACTACGGTGCCTGGCACCCAGGCTGGCCCCGCGCTGGCGTAGTTCCTGCAATGCACCGGGGCGCCTACGCTGAAACTCTTTGTGGGTTCCACCCCTATGTTCCGCCCCTTGTCCTCTACTCTCGTGGGGTCTAGCTTGGAGATTCCCGTGGCCAGCTTCCTGCGCATCAACAGCTCTGCGGGGGAGTACCCCGACGCTAGTGGGGTGACCCTGTATCTTAGCAGGAATTGGCACAATTTCAGGTCGAGGTCTCCGGGCCCCATGCGCAGTAGCGCGTCTTTCATGGTGCGCACGAGGTGCTCTACTTGGCCGTTGGTGGCTGGGTGAAAGGGGGCAGAGGTGACGTGCCGAATGGCGTTGCGCTCCAAGAATGCCCCGAACTCGGCGGACGTGAAACAGCTGCCGTTATCGCTGACGAGGGTGTCGGGTAAACCGAACGTGGAAAAGACCCTCCTTAACTGTTTAATTGTTGTGGCCGAGGAGGTGCTCGAGACTGGAATGACCTCCAACCACTTGGAGAATGCGTCCACCACGAGGAGGAAAAGCGTTCCCCTGAACGGGCCAGCAAAGTCTACATGTATCCGGGACCAGGGCCCCCTAGCCGTGTCCCACTCCCTAGGTGGCGCGCGAGCCTCTTCTGGCCTTGAGCTCTGGCACGCTTCGCAAGTGCCGACCATGTGTTCAATGTCGGCGTCTAGCTGGGGCCACCAAAAGTAACTGCGGGCCAGCGCCTTTGAGCGGACGATCCCCGGGTGGCTGACGTGCAGCAGTTTAAGCACCCTCGGCCGGAGAGGCGTGGGGATCACTACCCACTGTCCCCACAAAAGGCAACCCCTCTCTAGGGACAACTCTAGTTTCTTTTTGAAAAATGTGTCGAATTCCGTTGCTGGGGAAGACACGGGCCACCCTTTCTGTACCCAGGAGCAAACTGTGGCCAGCGTTTTGTCCTTGCCTGTCGCTTTGGCGATGTCGGCCGGTACTACTGGAGGGGAGTCTAGGACCTCTATCATTAAGACCTGATGGTCCCTCTCTACTTTGTCCACGTGGCAGCAATCCCGGGGAATGGGGGACCTCGACAGGGCGTCGGCATGGCTGATCTCCCTCCCGGGCCGGTACACCAACGCGTGCTGATACGCGTTGAGAAAAATGGCCCACCTGAGCATTCTCGGGGACAGGATTTGGGGTGTGGGCTTATCTGCGGTGAAAATGCCTAACAAAGGCTTATGGTCCGTCACTATGGTGAAGGGGCGGCCGTACACAAAATCATGAAATTTCTTGGTCCCCGCAATTATTGCTAGTGCTTCTCTGTCTGTCTGAGCATAGTTCCTCTCTGCTTGGGACAAGGACCTAGAGTAGAACGCTATCGGGGCCTCCCTACCGTTGTCCAGCACGTGGCATAACACCGCCCCCACCCCCACCGGGGATGCATCGCATATCAGGACCACCGGGCGTTTGGGATTGAAGTGGGTCAGTACGGCATCTGATGCCAGGAGTCGCTTCAGGTCATTGAAAGCCTTTTCCTGGTCGTCGCCCCACTTCCATGCCTCGTCCTTTTTTAACAATTTGTGTAGCGGTTCTGCCACGGCTGCCTTCCGCGGGAGGAAGGAGTGGTAGAAGTTGAGCAGTCCGAGGAACGACTGCAACTCGGGCTTGGATGTGGGGCGAGGGGCCTTCTTGATGGCGGCTACCTTGGATTGGGCTGGTCTTATTCCCTCGGGAGTGACACGGAACCCTAGGAACTCAACCTCTGTAGCGAAGAAGACGCATTTGTCTTTCCGCAACCGCAACCCCGCCTTTTCGAATATTGTCAGGACCTTTCCCAACCTAGTTGCTAATTCGGCCCGGCTCCCCCCTGTAATCAATACGTCATCAAAGTAGGGTAACACCCCCTCTAACCCCTTCAGGAGGCGTTCCACCAGTGACTGGAAGATCCCGGGCGCCGAATTCACGCCGAATTGTAGGCGCGATACCTGGAACGCCCCTTTGTGGGTGACTATGGTCTGCGCAGCAGCTGCGGCGGGGGTCACCGGGAGTTGCTGGTAGGCTTGGGCCAGGTCGAGTTTAGCGAAGCACCTCCCCCCGTGTAACCTGGCCAACAAGTGGCTGACTACCGGCACCGGATACGCATTAGGGCGGATCGCCTTATTGATGGTGCACTTGTAATCAGCGCATATGCGGACCTCCCCGTTGGCCTTGAGAGCCGTTACAATTGGAGTTTCCCACTCCACAGAATCAACAGGAACAAGAATCCCCTGGCCCACCAATTTGTCCAACTCCACCTCTATTTTGTCCTTTAGTGCGAAGGGCACTCTGCGCGGTTTAAGTCTGATTGGACGTACTCCAGGGTCCAGGTCGAAAGTCACTGGGGGGCCCTTGAATTTCCCGAGCCCCTTTTTAAAAACCTCGGGGTGCGCGTCGCACACGCTCTGTATTGGATCAGTCCCGGCGGGGTGTGCTTCCACGGCGTGCACCCCCCCGATGAACAACCCCAGGGGCTGGAACCATTGAGTCCCGAGGAGGCTGCATTTACCTCCCTTGAGGACGACTAGGGGAAGCGTTGCGGTGTGCTTTTTAAACTGGACCCGGAACTTCCCAACCCCCAACACTGGGATGCGGTTCCCTTGCACGTCCTTCAGTGTGGCCCTCAACGCCTTGAGCTTGGGCCGCACGCGGGGGGGCGATTTTCATGAACTCTCCCTGGGAAATAATGGAGTATGAAGAACCCGAGTCCACCTCCATTCTAACAGGGGCCCCTTGTATTACTACCTCAACGAAGTAACGGGGGTGCTCCGTGGAAACGCTGCAGACCGGCGCGTCGTCCTCGCTGTCGTCGGAGATGCGCCCTACTCCGTCCCGCGTCCTCGTGGTCTGGGTGCCGTCCTTTGGCCTCATGGTGCGGTCCTGCCTCGTGGTGCGGTCCTGCCTCGTCGAGCGGTCTGGAGAACTCCTGGTGGCCTCGCGCCGTTTCCGGCAGACCTTGGCGATGTGCCCGCACCGGCCGCAGTTGTGGCACTCGGCCTTGCGGAACGGGCATTTGGCGCGGGCGTGGGCGGCGCCGCAGCCGTCGCAGCGCCGGCCCTCTCTCTGGACCCTCCGGACGTCCTCGTCGTCGCCGCTCTCCGCAGACGAGTCCGAAACTCGCCGGGCCGCTCGCACCGAGCTCTCTGCCTTTGCGGGCTTCGGGCGCCAGTCCTGAAGCTCGTGCACCCCGGCAGTAGTGGCCTCCGCGGCCTGTGCCGTGTCGAGGACTTGTTGCCACGAGGGAGGCGGCTCCCTCTTCATCAGCGCACGCTGAGTCTCTGTGTCCCTCAGACCGCAGAGCAGGCAGTCCCGGAGGGTGATGTCGGGGAGCTCCCACCTGCATGGGCCGGCGGCCAACCGCAGGGCCGCGGCAAACTCCTCGACCGATTCCCCGGGTGCCTGGACTCGCCTCCAGAACGCGCTCCGAGCGGGGAACATCGCTATTGCTGGCCGGAGATGGGCGCGCAACGCCGCCAGGAGCTCTGTAGCTTTGAAGTCGCCCACCTTCCTCGGGGCGATCAGGTCCACCAAGGTCCTCTTGGTCTCGTGTCCGAGCATGCGGACGAAAATGGCCCTCTTTTTGGCCTCATCGGAGACTTCGAGCTCCACCAGCGCTGCGTTGAAGTCTATCTCAAACAGCTCCAAGTCTCCCGGCTTCTTGATCTCGTAGCCGGCGCATGTCTTGGTCCCGTGGGCAGCCATATCCCACCTTCGTCGCCAATTTAGTGTATGGGACCAAAGACAACCGGACAACCGAAAGGTTGGTTTAACACAGGTTTATTGCATTGCATGAGGTTCCAGTGAAGCATGAGGTAATGGCGGTGATACATCTCAATATATACAGTAGCTCTCTACATTTGAATCTTGTAGCACGGTAGCTCATTGGCTGCTACCGGCGTGGCCTCGCCCAGGCACGCCTCTTTCTTCAGCTGCTGAATGCGGGGAAGGTTTTCCCGCGGCTGTCCGTGATTGAGCAATGTGAACCATGTGAGGCTGAACGCTCGCAGCTGCCCTCTATGGGCTGTCTGCTCGCGTTCCTTTACAGCTGGTATCGTTTGTATCTGGAGTGGTTACATTCTTGCCTTTACAGTATAATGAACATGCATGCATACATACATAACAATCTGTATGTCGTTTGAGTTGATAAATGGGGAAAGCAGAAATAAAAATAAGATTCTTTATTTTGGATTGTTGTTTGTGGGCCTAGCAAACAGTAAAATCTTGCCAAACATTCAACTACTTTTGAAGACCGTTGGCCATCTCGGAGGAAAATCACACATGGTACACTACTGTAATATTACCCTGAGGTACAGAGCTCCACTTTCAGTGTTTCAGAAGGATCAGAAAAGACCTGCATTCTCTGGCCTAAACTGTGCCAGTGTTTATGCCTTAGGGCAACATTAAGGAGGAGATTATCATTAATTGGTCATTTAAACATTGTTTATAACGTTACCTACATAGGAAAAGAATGTACACACCACCTTGGCAAGACAGCGATGTTGACTGTAAAACCATTACTTCAAGGGACTTAAGAGACCTTTAAATACAATTCTGCTTTGTGTTGGACACATTAGCAGCTGCAGTTTAATAGTTCCACTGAAAGTCACTTGTGTCTGGGCCCCAGATGTACAGATGTTTTAAAGAACACATAAATGGGCTTGAAGCTCACAATTCTCCTAAGCCATCCTTACCAACACTGGAAAATGACTGCTAAAAGAAACATAGGCTTTTTGAGACCAGTTGCAGAGACATCAAGCATTCTGGTAACCACATACCAGAATTTCATCACACTGTTGTTCTTTTCCCCACTCTGCCTTCCAGGTGCTTTGTGAACTCATATGACCAAACTCTTATGAACAAACATATTGGATGAAATCCAGTGGTAAATCACAACAACAGTAGGTTCATTGAATCAATTGGACTTACAGAAAATTTGACTCATCAAATCCCCACACATATAATGGACCTACTCTACTTGCTATTGAATTTCAGCCATTGAAATTAATGTCCCATCATCAAGATGGGACATGAATGTGGAGATGTGGGTGAGTCTTTCTTAGCTGCAACACCTTGGCTTTAGAATGCCATCCCTATAGAGATTTGATTTGCATCAGCCTTGGTTTCATTTTGGTATCATGTTAAACATCTTTGGAGGTTAAGGATTTTGGCCAGAATCAGTTGTGGAGTTCACAATAATCTGTATTGTTTAAATCAGAAGTTCTCAACCTTTTTAAACCGAGGGCCAGGTTGCGCTCCCTCACACAGCTTCATGGGGTCAGACGGCCGTTTTACCCTTCCTCCTCCACATGGCACTTCCTGGTGTGGTGGAGGCAGTGGGGGGTCACATGAAATGGTGCCGCGGGCTGCAGGTTGAGAATCCCTGGTTTAAAAGGGTTTAAATTGCTTATGTGATTTTGTTTGTTCTAAATGATTTTACATTGTTCTACATAATTTGATAGAGGGACTGTAGTGTCTTAGTGGATAAGATGCTGAACTTGATGACTGGAAGGTCAGCAGGTCAGAGGTTTGAGATCCGAATACTGCATGACGGAGTGAACTCCTGTCTCTGACCTAGCTCCTGCCAACCTAGCAGTTCAAAAGCAAGAAATTGCAAGTAGATAAATAGGTACCGCTTTGGTGGTAAGGTAAACAAAATGCATTCCTAAGGGAAATTTGTGATAAGGATATTTTTTGTGATAAGGAAAACTCCATAGAATGAATTAATTCCATATAATGGGGTTTTACTGTACATACTTTGAGTTTAGAAAGCCTTTTCTTACTGCATTTATGTGAAGAGGAAGAAGAGACTGGAAGCTACAGTAACATTGCTGACAAGGGCAAGAAGCGGCTAGATAGGTAAAGTAAAAGGTTTCCCTTGCTCGAAAGCCAGTCGTATCCGACTCTAGGGTTCAGTGCTCATCTCTTTTTCATAACCGAAGAGCCAATGCTGTCTCCTCTGCAGACGTTTCTGTGGTCATATGGCAGGCATGAATATACACCCGAGCGCACGGAATGCTGTTGCCTTCCCACCAAATTGGTCCCTATTTATCTACTTGCGATTTCTTGCTTTCAAACTGCTAGGTTGGCTGGAGCTGGGACAAAGACAGGAGCTCATTCCGTCCTGCAGTACTCGGGAATGAACTGCTGACCTTCTGCCTCCCAGTCAGCATCTTAGCCACTTGAGCCACTGCAGGGTAGATAGGTCTGACAAATGCTGTCACTAGGCCAGATATGATTACAGCTTGGAAAAGTTCCTTCTTTCCATTGCAACTCCTGATATTCCCCAAATCTCAGCCAGTGTGATCTGAAGAGTCTGGGAACTGTAGTCCAAAAAGGAAACTTTTCTAATCTATGTACTAATCTGAATATCAGTGAAACAGGGCATTTAAGGGAGAACAGGAAGACATTATTCTCCTTACTAAAGCAAACAGGATCAAGATGTTTAACAGGTTTATTTTTACTCTAGGCAACAGTTTTTTTAAAAAAGCAAAACTGATTCTTAGAATCTGCAGTAACTATATAAAGTGAGAGTACTGTAACTTCCTCCGAAAAAAGATTCATGTTACTTCTTGTAGGCATGAATAGATCTGCACTGGAAAATAGTTTGATAGACCAGTGTAGACATGATGTTTCTTTCCCATGTCATTTCAGACAAATCTCTTTTTGCTCCAAAACAATAATTCTAAGGGTTTTAGAAACCCATTATCCAAGAACTGGCACTGTGTGTGTGTGTGTGTGTGTGTGTGTGTGTGTGTGTGTGTGTGTGTGTGTGTGTGTGTGTGTGTGTGTGTGTGTGTGTGTGTGTGTGTGTGTTGTATTCTCTCCTCTTTGTTTCATACATTTTGATCTCATATATTTCCTACTGGTCTGGTTTTTATTTTATTTTTTTCCTTAAAGGGATATGATGAGAATCTTCCATTAAAAAAATAATAAAACCAGCTACTATTTAAAAAGACTTATTTCAGACAGTATTTATTTGCTGACCTGGATTCTATAGGGCTACGTGAAAGGCTAGCAATTTTAGCTCAGGCTGCATGTCTAGCCAACATTGCAATTGGCATGTATGGTCTTCTTGTACAATCTGGGCAATGAAGGCAGGGAAAGGCTGAATCGTCAGAAAGCCTGACCTCTCCTGCTGCCCTGTAATTCTATCTGGCAATGCAAGAGTCTTTCATCTAGTTCAGCCCAGAGGAAAATTTAGTAGCAACATTATAAAGTCTATGTGGGCCAGTAACTAAGAAAGAGGTAGCTAGATGAAGTCTATTGATTTTAGCATAGCTAATCCTGTCTCAGATTGTGGACTCTTGTATTGAAATACGGAATTAAAGATGCCATTCTCATTCTGGGATATTGCATAGGGTTGCAGACCAGGGAGCTACAAAGGCAAGAGTTGTTAATAATTACCACAGACATTTGCTGAAGGAGCTAAATGCCTCACTTAGCTTATAGCCACTTTGTAGTAGTGTCTAACCTGAGTACTGCATGAAGGAGTGAGCTTCCGTCATCTATCCCAGCTCCTGCCAACCTAGCAGTTTGAAAGCAAGGAATTGCAAGTAGATAAACAGGTACCGCTTTGGTGTGAAAGGTAACAGCATTCTATGTACTCTGGTGTCTAGTCATGCCTGCCACATGACCATGGAAAAATCCACAGATGCAGACAGCACTGGCTCTTTGGCTGTAAATAGAAATGAGCACTGAACCCTAGAGTCAGACACAACTGGCTTTCGAGCAAGGGAGACCTTTATTTTTACTAATAGTGTCTGAAATATATACTTAGTAAAGATTAAGGTTTCCCTTGCTCGAAAGCCGGTCATATCCAACTCTAGGGTTCAGTGCTCATCTCTGTTTCAAAGCTGAAGAGCCAGCGCTGTCTGCTTCTGCTGATGTTTCCATTGTCATGTGGCAGCCATGACTAGACACCAGAGCGCACAGAACGCTGTTACCTTCCCACCAAATTGGTCCTTATTTATCTACTTGCAATTTCTTGATTTTGAACTGCTACCGGTAGGTTGGCAGGAGCTGGGACAAAGACAAGAGCTCATTCCGTCCTGCAGTACTCAGGACTTGAACTGCTGACCTTCCACCTCCCAGTCACAGCCATTCCATGGGAAGTTGTCCCCTGTCAGGGTCTACACCAAAGCTGTCAGGGCTTATGTAGCAAGAGGGTTCCAGAGTTGTCACTTTATTAAAATGCTGTCTTCGAATGGCATAACAGGCCCGAATTCATCCAGTTCCTTTCCCTCATATTTGGCTTTAACATGTCCATACTGAACAAGTAATATGCGCTCAGCTACATCTTGGTGGCAGGTGAGAAAGTGGGAAGTCTTGTACCTAAGTTGTCAAACCACCTCATGCACAAAAACCAAACTTTTCCATATCCTGCACAACAATTCCTGAAATTTTTTAATTTAATTTAATTGTCACATTTATATACCACTCACTCGGCCAAAGCCAACTCAGGGCGGTTCACAATAAAAATTAAAAAACACATGTTAGAAACAGTTAAAACTACCCACCCCCTAAAAACAAGGGGTGCAGGATCCAAAGGCACCATGGGGAAGAGTTCTTCTACACCAACCACCCAATGGAGGTTACCCTTCCACCTGCACCCCACACTTGACCCGCCAGCCAGGTTTTAAGTTCTTTTCTGAAAGGCAGCAATTCCATCCGGAGACGTAGCTCTGTTGGCAGGAGGTTCCAGAGGGCCAGTGCAGACACAGAGAAGGCTCTCCTCCTTGTGCCAGAGAGGCGAGCCCCCCTGGCTGATGGAACAATTAGAGAGCCCCTCCGGTCCGCTCTGGTTGGACGGACAGACGTCCTCAGGGCGATGCGGTCTCTTAGGTAACCCGGCCCACTACCATGTAGGGCTTTAAAGGTCAAAACCAGCACCTTGAATTGCACCCGGAGACAAACTGGCAACCAGTGCAGCTCCTGGAGCAGTGGCAAAGCACTGGCATAATGCCCACACCCCATCACCACCCTGGCTGCCGCATTCTGGACCAGCTGTAGCCTCCGAATGGTCGTCATTTGTCACACACACACACACACACACACACACACACACACACACACACACATCTTCTTGGTCTACTGTTGCACATAAATTGGGACAACCTAAATTAGTAGGGCAAGAAAATGAACTAATGAGTGACTGTAGCCTATTATTCTCAGCCTGCTGGACTCTATTATCCATGTCATCATGCTTTGTGCAATCTGAAAGCAGCTCAAGAGAGTGGGGCTGGATCTTGCATTCAGAGTTTGGCAACATCCCACTCCTGTTTTAGAGGATTAAGTTGAAATGCTAATGCAAAACACTTTTTGTACATTCAGATTGCTTCAGATTCAGATGCAAACTCAGATATGGTGACCTTTTTCTGCAGTTTTAATAAGGAATAACATTTCCTTGACACAAACTGCTTATAAGTAAATGCAGCTGAGGTCAGAAAATGATGATTTACTCAAAAGATTGTTCTTCACACTTGGTAAGCACACAGCTGAGAACAAAATGCCCAGGACAAAAAAATATCTGTTTTACCTCATCTAAATGGTACAGTCTAAATCCAATTGGCAGTCCCAACCAGCGTAGACCCATTGAATTAATTACTGAATTGTGAGTCAACGTTTATGGAAATCTCATTGATTTACTGAGTCTTTTCTAGTTAGGACTGGTAATTGGATTCTGACCTTAGATATTTTTTAAAAAAACTGAAACAGAGTTAACTGAAAGTGATGGCCAATTTCCACTCAGAGATCTCAGCCACAGAAAAGCTTTTCCCCTCTAAAAAAATAATGATTTCAAAACAGCTCCAGGGCAAATGGTCATTAATATACTTTAGTCAGAGAATGAATTGAGATCTTTTTATAATTTCTACTTGGGCTCATACAGGGGTGGGCTCCAAAAAAAATTGCTACCACACTGTGTGTGTGGTATGGTGGGCATGGCCAGAGTGAAAACCCTGCATTGCACCCAAACTAGGACTACTTTATTTCAAAACTTGGATAGACGAGGCCAGCCAGGATTTCTGCTACCGGTCCTGGCGAACTGGTGTGAACCTGCTGATGCACACCACTGGGCTCATATGAAGAACATTGTTGTTTATAACCTATATCCACTTACCTTTGAGTAAGATAAGAGAAGTGAAACTTACTTCTCAGCAGATCATATAGGGTTACACACAAGTAGTGTGACCCCCCAGTGGTGGGCTCCAAAAAATTTTGCTACCACACTGTGGGCATGGTATGATGAACATGGCCAGGGGGAAAGCCCTGTGTTGCACCCAAATTAGGACTATTTCAAAACTTGGATGGGAGGGGCCAGCCAGAATTTCTGCTACCGGTTCTGGCAAATGGGTGCGAACCTGATGATGATGATGATAAAGGTTTATTTATACCCCACTTCCCTCAGCCCAAAGACGACCCGAAGTGGCAAAACAACAATAAAAAATATCAACAATAGATATTTTACAATATAAATACAATAAATACAGGGAAAATACAACACCACATACCTGTCAACCCGCGGCTCCAGAAAAAAAGGGACCTGCAGAGCGGTTCCATGCAGGTCGCCTTCCACACATGCGTGGAAGGCTTCCACGCATGTGTGGAAGGCTTCCACGCATGTGTGGAAGGCTACGCTGCTTGCGCAGCCCCCTACGCAAGCGGCATAGGCTTCCACGCATGTGTGGAAGGGTTCTACATGAGTGTAAAACCCTTCTACGCATGCGCAGAAGGTGACCTGTGCAGAAGGGCTGTGCAGTACTTCCTTTCCCCTGCTGCCAAATTACGAGGTTTTGGCAGCACGGTTCGGGAAATGACGTCAATCGGCGCAAGATTACAGGGTAATCCCGGCCAAATCAGGAAGGTTGACAGGTATGCAACACCACAACAATTTTCATAAAATACAATATTACAACCCACAGAGCCCTAGCTCAACGACAGACAGAGCCCAGGGCTCACCCTCGTGAACAAAGGCCAAAACAAAACAAATACACCTCCCTGGGTGGTGGAGTGGCTCCGGGGCGGGTGAGTGAGTCCTCCGGTACGGCGGCATCAGCGGCAGCTTTTCAGCCCTCCAAGCAGGTGGGGCTTGAAGGGTGTCAGCAAGCAGGTGCACCTGGCCCCATCCTGGGCAATGGAGCGGCTCCAGGGTGGGCAGGGGCGTCCTCTGGTGTGTCGGCATCGGTGGCAGCTTTTCATCCCTCCAAGCAGGTGGGGCTCGGAGGGCATCGGCATCAACAAGTGGGCGCACCTGGCCCCATCCCGGGTGATGGAGTGGCTCTGGGGTGGATGGGAGAGTCCTCCGGTGCATCGGCGGTGGCTTTTCAGCCCTCCAAGCAGCTGGGGCTTGGAGGGCTTCGGTGGTGGCGAGTGGGTGCACCTGGCCCCATCCCAGGCAATGGAGTGGTTCCGGGGTGGGAGGGGAGACCTCCGGTGTGGCAGGATCAGCTTTTTATCCCTCCGAGCAGGTGGGGCTCGGAGGGCATCGGCGAGCAGGCGCATCTGGCCCCATCTTGGACAATGGAGTGGCTCCGGGGCAGGCAGGGGAGTCCTCTGGTGCGTCGGCATCGGTGGCTACTTTTCAGCCCTCCAAGCAGCTGGGGCTTGGAGGGCAGCGGCGGCGGCGAGTGGGCGCACCTGACCCCATCCCAGGCAATGGAGTGGCTCCAGGGTGGTTGGGGAGATCTCCGGTGCGGCCATGTCAGCGGTGGCTTTTCAGCCCTCCGAGCAGGTGGGGCTCGGAGGACATCAGCATCAGTGAGTGGGTGAACCTGGCCCCATCACTGGACCCCTCACTGTTTTCAACTTCCTTTTTCATTATATTCAATTCTTTTAAAAAAACACACACCACTGAGTTTTACATAGAGTGCTGGAAAACACCAATAGCAGCAGCCAAGAAGGTCTATAGTAGTGATGGCGAACCTTAGGACTCCAGGTGTTCTTGAACTTCAGTTGCCAGAAGCCCTGATCAGCAGGAGTACTGACTTTGGCTTCTGGTAATTGAAATCCAAGAACACTTGGAGTGCCAAGGTTCACCATCACGGATCTATACCCTCTTGTGCTCATTACTATTCACAAAGACTCACCAATCAGGAGGAAATTCCAGAAGATGACTTCTTTTCATCTGTTCATGTGTGTGTGTGTATAATACACAAGTATTATTTAGATATTTATTGTTTAGAAAATATGAATGATCAACAACAGCTGTGATTAAACATGTTTCTGTAGGTTAAGGGTTCCCAACCTATGGCTCACGGGCCAGACCCAGCCTGTGATGCCATTCCATCCGGCCTGTTGCCGCTGCCGATGCATCTGGAAGTGAAAGCGGATGTGTTTACGACAGCCATAAAATGTGCCCACACATGTGTAAATGCAGTTATGTTAGCCGTAAATGCACCCATGGCTGTTGTAAACACAGAGGTGGATGCATTTACTTCCACTTCCAGGAGCGTGGTCTAGCCCACTCAGCTATCTGGGGGCGTGGTCAGGCCTGTGGCGTAAAAAGCTTGGGAACCCCTGCTGTAGGAGATCAGAAGCTTCTTACTTTGAACTGGCCCATTGTTGTGTTCTGTAAAGCTGTGCCTTTAACAATGTACCTTTGCCATGTGTTACCAATGTAACCTTTCTGTGTGCAACATTATAACCATCAGCTGCATCAATGTAACCTAATAAGGGGACGCGAGCTAGTGACCACCAGAGGGCAGTAGCGAGCGTCCAGCTCACATGGATCATAGTCACCTGGTTCAGCAGCGCGGGAAGATTCCCCGCGACCTCCTCACCTGGTCAAGAGGGGCGTGACCTCCTACGACGTCACGCAGGCAGCAACCAATAGCCTGTCGACGAGCCACATTCAAATGTATAGCCAGCTGTATATATTGAGCTCCCCATCCGCCATTACCTCATGTTCCTCCGGATCATCATGCAATAAACCTGTGTTAAGCCAACCCTTCGGCTGTTTCATTGTCTTTGGTCCCTTACACTAAATTGGCGACGAAGGTGGGATGGCAGCCCACGGGACCAAGACATGTGCCGGTTTCGAAATCAGGAAACCGGGCGACTGGGAGATCTTCGAGATGGACTTCCAGGCCGCACTGATCGAGTCCGAAGTCACGGAAGAGGCGAAGAAAAGAGCCATCTTCACCAGAATGCTCGGGCAAGAAACAAAAAGGACCTTGGTGGACCTGATTGCACCAAGGAGGGTGAGCGAATTCAAGGCCAAGGAACACATGCAGATGCTGCGTGAGCACGTCCGGCCCGCCACAGCGATGTTTCCCGCTCGGAGTGCGTTTTGGAGGCGAGTCCAAGCGCCCGGGGAGACGGTCGCCGCATTCGTGGCGGCCCTGCGGCTGGCGGCCGGCCCGTGCAAATGGGAGAATGCCGAAATCACCCTCCAAGACTGTGTGCTGTGCGGCCTGAATGACGCCGAAACCCAGCGCACATTAATGAACCAAGAGCCGCCTCCCACATTGCAGGAGGTCGTAAGGGCGGCCCAGGCCGCAGAAGCTACGAAGGCCGGGGTCCAAGAACTTCAGGACTGGCGGCCAAAGGCGAGCAAAGCAGAGGCTCCGGTACAGGCGGCCCGGCGAACTTCGAGGTCGTCCACAGAGAGCAGCGACGACGAGGACGTCCAGAGGGTCCGGAAGGAGAGCCGGCGATGCGACGGCTGTGGAGCGGCCCACGACCGCGTGAAATGCCCCTTCCGGAAGGCCGAGTGCCACAACTGCGGCCACCGCGGGCACATCGCCAAGGTGTGCAGGAAGAAGCGCGAGACCCGGAGGAGCACCGCAGACCGTTCCATGGGACAAGACCGCCCAACGAAACCCAAGGATGGCGCCCAGGCCACCCGGAAGCAGGACGGCCTGGGCCGCATCGCCGACGGCAGCGAGGACGACGCCCCAGTGTTCAGCGTGTCTACTAGACACCCCCGCTACTTTGTTGAGGTACTAGTCCAAGGGGTCCCCATTAGGATGGAAATTGACTCGGGGTCCTCATATTCAATCATTTCCCAGAGGGAGTTTTTGGGAATTGCCCCCCACAAGCGACCCAAGCTCAAAGCATTGAGGTCCACACTACGGGACGTGCAAGGGAACAGTATTCCAGTGTTGGGGGTTGGAGAATTTTAGGTCAAATTCAAGGAGCATGCCGCGTCCCTTCCCCTAGTCGTGCTCAAAGGAGGAAATTGCAGCCTCCTTGGGACTCAATGGTTCCAGCCCCTGGGGTTGTTTATTGGGGGGGTGCACGCCATTGGGATGCATGCCGTTGGGACTGATCCAATTCAGGAGGTGTGCGAGGCGCACCCCGAAGTCTTCAAAAAGGGACTGGGGAAATTCAAGGGGCCCCCAGTGACTTTCGACCTGGACCCGGAGGTCCGCCCAATTCGCCTAAAACCACGCCGGGTGCCATTTGCACTCAAGGACAAGATAGAGGCGGAACTGGACAAGTTGGTGGGCCAGGGGATCCTTGTGCCTGTAGATTCTGCGGAGTGGGAAACTCCAATTGTAACCGCTCTAAAGGCCAATGGGGAGGTCCGCATATGCGCCGACTACAAGTGCACCATCAACAAGGCGATCCGCCCGAATGCATATCCGGTGCCAGTAGTCAGCCATCTGCTGGCCAGGTTACACGGGGGAAAGTGTTTCGCTAAGCTCGACTTAGCGCAGGCCTACCAGGAGCTCACGGTGTCCCCTGCCGCAGCTGCTACGCAGACCGTAGTCACCCATAAGGGGGCGTTCCAGGTGACGCGCCTCCAGTTCGGCGTGAATTCGGCGCCTGGAATTTTCCAGTCACTCGTGGAACGCCTCCTGAAGGGATTGGAGGGGGTGTTGCCTTATTTTGATGACGTGTTAATAACGGGGGGGGGGGAGTCGGGCTGAATTGGCCAAAAGGTTGGGGAAGATCCTGACGATATTCGAAAAGGCGGGGCTGAGGTTGCGAAAGGACAAATGCGTTTTCTTCGCAACCGAGGTTGAGTTCCTAGGGTTTTGTGTGACTCCTGAGGGAATAAAACCATCCATGTCCAAAGTGGCAGCCATTAAAAAAGCCCCCCGCCCCACCTCCAAGCCCGAGTTACAGTCGTTCCTAGGGCTGCTCAACTTCTACCACTCCTTCCTTCCCCGAAAGGCAGCGGTGGCTGAGCCGCTACACAAACTGCTAAAGAAAGACCAGGCATGGAAGTGGGGCGATGACCAAGAAAGGGCATTTAGCGAGCTAAAAAGCCTCCTGGCGTCCGACGCTATACTGACCCATTTCAACCCCAAGCGCCCAGTAGTTCTGATCTGTGATGCATCTCCAGTGGGGGTGGGGGCGGTGCTGTGCCACGTGTTGGAAAACGGAAGGGAGGCCCCGATAGCATTTTATTCCAGGTCCCTGTCCCAAGCAGAGAGGAACTACGCACAGACGGACAGGGAGGCACTAGCAATAGTCGTGGGGACGAAAAAATTTCACGATTTTCTGTACGGCCGCCCCTTCACCATTGTAACAGACCACAAGCCCTTGCTAGGCATTTTTACCGCTGATAAGCCCACCCCACAGATCCTGTCTCCGAGGATGCTCAGGTGGGCCATTTTTCTCAACGCGTATCAGCACGCGTTGATCTACCGGCCCGGGAAAGAGATCAGCCATGCGGACGCCCTATCTAGGTCTCCCCTCCCCCTAACGCCCAGCCAGGTGAGCATGGGGGAGCGGGACCATCAGGTTCTCATGATAGAGGTGCTGGATTCGCCCCCAGTAGTGCCCGCTGACATTGCCAAAGCAACAGAGAAGGACAAAACATTAGCGACAGTCAGCTCCTGGCTGCAGAAAGGGTGGCCCGTGTCCTCCCCAGCGGAGGAGTTCGCTCCATTTTTCAGAAAAAAGCTAGAACTGTCCCTAGAGAGGGGGTGTCTCTTGTGGGGGCAGCGGGTGGTGATTCCCACTTCCCTTCGGCCGCGGGTGCTCAAACTGCTGCACGTCAGCCACCCCGGCATCGTGCGATCCAAGGCGCTGGCTTGGAGTTACTTCTGGTGGCCCCAGCTAGACGCCGACATCGAGCACATGGTCGGCACTTGTGAAAGTTGCCAATGCTCCAGACCAGAGGAGGCCCGCCTTCCCCACAGGGAATGGGACGCGGCTAAGGGGCCGTGGTCCCGGGTGCACGTAGATTTCGCGGGCCCGTTCAGAGGCACCCTGTTCCTCCTTGTAGTGGACGCTTTCTCCAAATGGTTGGAGGTTATCCCAGTCACGAGCACCTCCTCGGCCCAGACCATTAGGCATTTGCGGAGGCTCTTTTCCACGTTCGGCATACCCGACACGTTAATTAGCGACAACGCTAGTTGTTTCACGTCCTCCGAGTTTAGGGCATTCATGGAGATTAACGCCGTTCGGCATATCACCTCCGCCCCTTTTCACCCGGCCACCAACGGCCAAGTAGAGCGCCTCGTCCGCACCATGAAGGACGCGTTGCGGCGCATGGGCCCAGGGGATCTGAACCTACAAGTGTGTCAGTTTCTGCTAGGGTACAGGGTGACCCCATTGGCGTCAGGATACTCCCCCGCAGAGCTCTTAATGCGCAGGAAGCTAACCACCATCCTTACTAGGCTAGACCCCACGAGGGTAGAGGACAAAGGAAGGAACATCGGGCTAGAGGTTACAAAGAGTTTCAGCATAGGCGCCCCCGTGCATTGCAGGAATTACGCCAGCACGGGCCCAGCCTGGGTGCCGGGCGTAGTTGTGGAGCAAACCGGCCCCGTGTCGTACCGCGTGGAAACCAGCACAGGGCTCCTGTGGAGGCGGCACGCGGACCAGCTCCGACGCAGGGTCTCCGATGAGCAGGGCACTGATCAGGCAGGAGATAAGTCAGCGTTAGGGTTCTCCCCCACCCGTTCGGCCCAAGGGGGAGGAGAAGGGGACCGTGGGCCCCCACCAAGGGGGGAGGAGGATATCCTCATAGATACCCTGGGGGATCTTTCTGAGGAGGAGGAACCCGACCCCATACATATCTCGCGGAAAGTCCCCACAAATGCGGGTACCCCTACCAAGTTAGATTTTGATTTTCAGAACCGGGGGGGTTTTTTGGAGTGGTCCCCCACCCGTCCAAGCGAGAAGAGGGGTTTTTCGTTAGCCCCGACGGCCCCCGGTCTGCCCACAATGGAGTTTTTCCCTTCCCCTAAGGCCGCCAGACAGCGGCAAGCCACTAACAAGTCTCCCTCTCCCATTTCAGGACAAGGGACCAGGGAACAAAGAAGCAATAACGCCCCCGGGGGGGTCAGCCCTCTTCACGGCCCAAACGCACATGCAACAAGCCATCTTGGCTGAGAGACTTCGTCTCATCCTAGGGGGGAGGGATGTTGTGTTCTGTAAAGCTGTGCCTTTAACAATGTACCTTTGCCATGTGTTACCAATGTAACCTTTCTGTGTGCAACATTATAACCATCAGCTGCATCAATGTAACCTAATAAGGGGACGCGAGCTAGTGACCACCAGAGGGCAGTAGCGAGCGTCCAGCTCACATGGATCATAGTCACCTGGTTCAGCAGCGCGGGAAGATTCCCCGCGACCTCCTCACCTGGTCAAGAGGGGCGTGACCTCCTACGACGTCACGCAGGCAGCACCCAATAGCCTGTCGACGAGCCACATTCAAATGTATAGCCAGCTGTATATATTGAGCTCCCCATCCGCCATTACCTCATGTTCCTCCGGATCATCATGCAATAAACCTGTGTTAAGCCAACCCTTCGGCTGTTTCATTGTCTTTGGTCCCTTACACTAAACCCATGAACTCATTGTCAGTGTGTATAGAGATGAATGATTTGGCTTCACATTTCAGGTCCTGGATTTTGCTGTTTCAGAGGATGAAAGTCATTGCTTTTTCCCCATCTGCCATAAGAACCTTCCATCTTTTTGATGAAGCATAAAACTTGATCTTTGCTGCTTTCTCATTTTTGAAGCTGAGATGCTATCAATGTTTCAAACACTAGGAGATGACTCATAAATGCTAGTATTAAGGAAGCAGCTAGGAATATAGCTGACATTTGCTGCTCCAGTCATCTTGATGTAGAAGAGCAAATCAGCAAACAGTAAAAGGTGAAGGTGTTGAACTCAGTCCAAAAGGTACAGCCAAGTAGATGCCCTAATTAAAGTTATTTTACTTCCTTTCCAAAGGTTTAAGGAAATCCCCAGTAAGCAAATTTTGCAAAAGTAAGACCCATAGTGCACACACCGGAGAGTGATTTTAAAATCAAGGTTTGCAAAATATATTTATACTTCTCCTTTAATCTTTTATCTATATTTGGATGTCCTTGGTCCACTGTGGAAATAAAACATTGTCCCCGCGTAATACAAGAAAGGAATCTGCCTGTGACTTCTTTTTCAATACAGGTAGTAGGAAGTGCCCAGTTCTAGGCTGTATGGGATAGAGACACTCAAAACTGATATGGATTTCAAATCAATTAACCATCCAGTATGTTCCAGATATACAAAGTAGTACTTTGCACACAGCTGATCTGAAAGACAGATTTTTTTTTCTAGACATTTAGATTGCTTTGTTCCCCAGACAAGAGAACTTGTTTAAAAAGAGCCATGATAATTGTTTTGTGTTTGGGGAGCATTTGTTAACTGATTTTTTTAAAAAAAACATATCAGAGAGTAAACAAAGCAAAACAAAAATGTTGTGACACTTTAAAGACTAAGTCCTGTATTTTAATGTAAGCTTTCGTGGATCAGGACCAATTCATCAGACCTGATCCACGAAAGCTAACATTAAAATACAGCACTTAGTTTTTAAAGTGCCACAAGGTTTTTGTTTTTGTTTTATTTTGTATATTTCTCTGATATTTATTTATTTATTTATTAGTTCAATTTATATGCTGCCCCACTGGCGAAATGCAACTCTGGGCGGCTCACAACATATCCATACATCAATACAATAAAATACCATAAAGTACGATTTACACAATAGGATACAATTTAAAAACTAAAATAACAAGTAACAAATAAATAACACAATGTCCTCTTCCACTCAATGTCCTTGACGGAGCCCGGGGCTCAACATCCTCGATGGAGCCCAGGGCTCAACGTCCTCGACAGGGCCCAGAACTCAACATCCTCGGTGCCCAGGGCTCAGCGTCCTTGACGGAGCCCAGGGCTCGACATCCTCAATGGAGCCCAGGGCTCAACATCCTCTGCAGCTTCAGTGGCTTTTTAAAACCCTACGAATCCAACCGGGGGCTTGGAGGAGGGGCATCCAGGGAAGGGCTGGCCACAGCCCAGCTGTGGCGGTGAGGTGAAAGTCTTTGACCAGCAGTAGTCCCGGCCACTCTGGCGACGTTTTATGCCCTCCAACTCTGGCAGGTAATGAGGGCTCAGAGGAGGGGCATCCGGGGAAGGGTTGGCCCCGGCACAGCTGTGGCGGCGAGATGAAAGTCTTCGGCCAGCAGCAGTGTTTTATGTCCTCCAACTCCAATCGGTAATGAGGGCTCGGAGGAGGGGCATCCGGGGAAGGGCTGGCCCTGGCACAGCTGCGGTGGCAAGATGGAAGTCTTCGGGTAGCCATTTTGTTTCTCAAATGCCCTTGGAGGGGTGGGGGGGCCACGTGAAATGACACCATGTGTATACATTACTGTATTTGAAAGTTCATGATGCATTTGCTGGATTCCTAATTATTTTTCTCTTTCATTTTTTTCAAGCAAACATTCATCATGACTGAAGAAAGTTTTGTCACAAACTTTGATTATGGGGACGCACCTTCTCTGTGTGATAAGTCAGACATCCAGATGTTAGGGAAACTCTTTCTGCCTAAACTATATGGCATTATGTTTGCTGTTGGACTAGCGGGAAATTTCTTTGTGGTTTTGCCATTGTGAAAGGAAAATGCCAGAAGAGCATCACTGACATATTTCTTTTGAACTTGGCCATCTCTGATCTTCTGTTTGTGGTTTCTCTTCCTTTCTGGGCTTCTTATCTTGTACATGGATGGACACTTGGGAACCTTTCTTGCAAAATAATTTCTTCTTTCTATTATGTGGGCTTTTTTGGAGGCATGTTTTTCATTACCGTCATTAGCATTGATAGGTATTTGGCTATCGTCCATGCAGCATACTTTATAAAAGCCAGAAGTGTCACACATGGATATCTCACAAGCTTTGTAGTTTGGGCACTGGCAATTCTATTCTCAGTCCCTCACTTTGTATTTGTTAAAAAATCTGAAG
This sequence comes from Bradypodion pumilum, assembly GCA_035047305.1. Lineage (NCBI taxonomy): Eukaryota > Metazoa > Chordata > Lepidosauria > Squamata > Chamaeleonidae > Bradypodion > Bradypodion pumilum. The sequence continues at coordinate 186,349,694 of JAWDJD010000001.1, read as the reverse complement.
GAAACTGCACTTCTCAGTATCCTGAACATCTTGAGAAAATCTGGCCAGTTTTCACCTACTTGGAAATGAACATGATAGGGTTCCTTCTTCCATTGAAACACAGACTAACACGGCTACTATTCCAAAAAAGATTCAATGATTACTGCACTATTGGGCAGTATGCAAGTTGAAATAATAACTAAATAATTGGTGTCTCATTATGAATGGCAGTGAGCAGATGAATATATCCTGTAGACCCAGGAGGGCAATTTGATTATTATTTGTGTGTGTGTGTGTGTGTGTGGGGGGGGTAATTTGAGAATGAATTATTAACAGTTAATGGCTTTTTAGGCTTCTTCCACATGAATAGGAGTTCAGGATTTTAGGGAACCACTGCTGTAGACCATCTTGACTGCTGTCATTGATGTTGTCAACATTCAGGCTGCTCTTTACTACGTAAATCTTGGCTTCCATTTTCCTCTTGGCCATCCATTTTGAATAATAAATAAAGCACAGTATCCCACATTCATAAACCAGATTTTTTTTTTGAAGAATTGAATTTATTGGCTTTTTCAAACAGAAGATTAAGTATACATTTACCTTGGAGTCGTCACTCAGCAAGGAGTCCACACATCAACAGAAATCTCCACAATGATATTCCACACATGCAAATGGACTTGAGAAATCAAGTCCATCTGCATGCGGTTTTTTTTTTTAGCCATTTGGATATCACATCACCCACTGGCTAGGCAGGCCATGACATGTGCTCTCCGCTTTCACCTTACCCAAGGGATCTGACAGAAGATGCTTTCATGAGTTTTAGTCCTGGCCTAACATCATTGACAAGAGATGGGCAACACTGCCTAGTTAGACTGCTCAAGCCCCTGCACCACAACAAGGCTGTCACCTAGTGGGGGAAGTATACATTTACTATACATTAATTCCAACATCAGCTTCCCTCATGTAGAATTAACCAGTCTAGAAAATGTCAAAAGATGAGCTCATGATCTGTACTATCATTCTGTGAAGAAGGACAGATCTAAGAACGCCAGGGATGTAACTGTACTCCCTCTGTGCCAAAATATTTTTAAGGACTGTTTTGGACTTAATGAAATTGTGATGTAAAAGTGTGAATGAGTGCAACACATGAATGTCTCCATGTGCAATGTCTCCATGTGCAAAATGGAAGGCTATCTACCAATAATGCCCAAACCTTTTCCTTGGGGCAGGCAACCAGACGGGGAAAGCTGCAAAGGCCCAAAAAGCTTTATGAACATGTTGCCTCCATCTTTTCCAAAAGATGTCTCTTTACCTTTTGGGGGGGGGGGGAAATCCATGGGTGATATCAACTGAACCACAATACAATAGAATGAATTAGGAGGAAATGAAATGACATTTACTTTTTGGTTCATTTTATACCCCACTTGTCCTCCAAATTGCTGAAGACAAGACTCAGAGTGCAGGACATATAGTAACAAGTCCCAAGTTACACATAGGTTAAATATCAAGAGAAACATCTTAACTGTTAGAACATGTGACAAATGAAATCAATTACTTTGGTGGTGAGAGTTCCAACACTAAGGGCGTTCAAGAGAAAATTGGGAAGCCATCTGTCAGATCTGCTTTAATTTGGGTTTCTGCATTGCGCACAGGGTTGTGTTTGATGGTCTCATAGGCCTTTTCCAACTCAAATATTATTTGATTCTATTATTCTAATATACTCTTGTCCTTCTGTTTACCTTTTTTCAGACAGACTTTTAGCTATTGATTGTCTTTTGACAGAAAGGTGCTGTACTTTTTATTGATGTGTTTTATAATTATTTTTCATTCAGTAGTGTTCTAATTTTGTAATACTGTATTATAATTTTTGTTTATTTTTATCTGTACAGTATTTGTTTTTGCCCATATCTATTAGTCTTATTGATAGCCAGTTTTAATTCCCATCTGGGGAAAAGGTGAGATATAAATCGAATAAGTAAACAAATCCATAATTCTTGAAGACACTAGGTTGAGAAAAGGTATTCTAGATGAACCATTATTCTGTTGCAGTAAGGCAAATGCTGCGGGATCCGCAAGCACAATTGGCATTAACAGTCCCTGGCAAAGGTTACACCGGTCGAGGGAGGCTCCTGGTCACTGGCCTTTGTGGGTACAAATTGGGGTGCGGATTAATAGTCATAAGATTGATTCACCCACATCTGACCTGACCGGCAGTTCTGCTGAGGGAAGCGGAATCGCTAACTCCCATTAGACATTAGGCAATTACACACTTGCAGATTAGCCCAAGCCGAGTGCAAATAGTGGCCATATTTACTCTTGTGTAAGCCATGAACAATGGACTTCCCCTGTCAGTATTTGCCTTAGTTAATTAACTTCCCCCAAGAGAAGTTCCCAATTAACCCGGGTAAATGGGTGATGTGATTTTCTGTCAGATGACGATTCTATCACACGCTGCCTTGAATTCCTATATATGATGATGATTTTCCCTCAATAAACCACTGGTCTTCGCTCCATCTTGTCTCGTGTCGTTCCTCGACCAGTCTCCTCCGGGACCTCAAGGGCCGCTCCACGGCCCCAATCCAACATCTGGTGACCCCGAGACGTGATCCTACTCGAGAGTAAGCGATAAACGCGGTCCGGTTCTACGCTAGAACCGTGTCTGATTCATCCCGGAGGACAGCGTGGCAGCTCTGGTCAGAAAGCCATCCGGCCGGGGTGACAGCTACGCGGCGAGGCATTCCAGAGAAGCCATCCTACGGCTTGCATCGCGGAAATGCGTTCCGCTCAGGGGCAGGCTGTGAAACCCTTATTCCAGCGCAGAGGCCACCGAGGGCCCGTGGCAGGGGACCAGGCTCCGAGCTCCATCCCAGAGATTCATCACGCCGAGACCTATTGCCTAAAAGGACGCGTCGAAATCGTCCCGAGAAGAAGCCCTTTGAAGGACCCGGCAGGTAATATGGGGACTTGTCCTCAGCGGCAATGTCCATCCGCTAACCAGAGAATTCATATAATGGAATTCAAGGCCCTGGCCAGGGTATATAAATTACGCCTTCACAGCGGGAAGTTAGTGGAACTCTTAGCGTACCTGGAGGCCAGTTGTCCGCTTTATCCAAAAGTGGCCGTGCTTGACCTCACACTTTGGGATCGGATAGGAGCCTGCAAGCACCAAAAGCTCCAGACAGCATAATTGGCACATGGAGCAAATGTAGGAAGCTCTTAGCAAAGGACAATCCAGTCCGGATAGAGGCCCAAGAACCCCCAGCGCAGGCAGAGCCATCAGCCCCAACGGCTCTCTATCCATCACTCCAGCTCAAGCAGGGTAGCGTAGGGAGCTTTCCCTCGGTGACAGCTGCAGACGTCACTGACGGAATGCGTGAGATGGGAAGCGCTGGCGCTTCACTGACAGTTTCGGGTTCCCTAGCTACCAAGAGCGCGGTTCAGCGCATGGCTGAGACAGAAATCAGCAAGGGGGAATTGCCAGCAGAAGATCTAGCTGAGCTTAGGCAGTTATGCCCAGTTCGCATAGAGGTAGATGCCCTCACGGGCCAGCAACAGGCCATCCACTCGCCAGTTCCGTATAAGCTGCTCATGGCCATACGGAAAGCCATTACAGAGACAGGACTCCAGAGCCGATTTACTAGGGGCACGCTTCAGCAAGTGTGCGAAACCATGATGCTCATTCCGTACAACTGGAAGGCCGTCATGCGAATGATGCTCAACCCCAGCCAGTATCTGCTATAGGACAGCGAGTATCGTCTTGAAGTGCAGGCTAGGGCCGCCAGGATGGGCGGAGCGGTAATTCCTGACCAGCTATATGGCTCAGGTCCGTTCGAATCCGTTGATGCGCAAGTCGCCCTGCCACTTGCCACGCTCCACATCGCAGCGGAGACAGCCTTTAAGGCTTATCTCAAGGTCCCGGCAGCTGGCAAAGCAGCCAAAAATTACACGGCAGTCAAACAGGGATCCCAGGAGTCCTACATGGACTTTATCAATCGATTGGAAGAAGCGATCAGTAGACAGATCGATAATGAGCAAGCCCAACAAGAGCTCATGATGAAATTGGCCAAAGACAACGCCAATCTCGACTGCCGTAAGATCTAGCAGTCCCTGGGGAATCGTCCCGACCTGACACTCACAGATATGATTAGGGCATGCGCTGACGTTGGCACAGATTCCTACAAAATGGGTCTGTTGGCAGCGGTGGTGCAAGGAGGCAGGAGACCCCGGACCAAAGGAGCATGCCACAATTGTGGCAAGATCGGTCACTTCGCCAAAGAGTGCCGATCCGGAGGCGGCGGCCAGCGCACCGGCCGTCCCAAGGCTCCAACCACCCCATGTCCAAAGTGCAAGAAGGGCCTTCACTGGGCCAGGAATTGTCCGAATTCGGGAAACCGGAACGCGGGCACGTCTCTGGCCCCGGTCCAAACAGAGGCTTCCCTCGCTCTGGGCGCGCCAGAGCTGGATTAGATTCCATTCACATTCCAGGCATTGCGAAGGCGCAGGCCAGCCCCAAGGGTAGCACAGGGCTAGAATTGACTTGCCAGGCAGACGTCACATGCGACTTGCCAGGCACAGTCTATCTGATGGATTCCCAGTACATGGGACCCCTACCCAAAGGCTTCATAGGCTTAGTTTTGCCTCGTAGTGTAGCAGGAGCACGCGGAATTCTTGTAATTCCGGGAGTCATTGACTCCAATTTTTCGGGTGTTCTCCAAGTTCAACTCTGGACGCACCTACCCCAGACCATTCACAAGGGAGACACGCTAGCATAACTGAATATGGTTCCTTGTAACTCGCCAGCAGATAGCCAGGGAAGGCTCAGGGACAGCTCAGAGTCCGGGTCGGCGGACCGCTCGAGCGCAAGTGAGGCAGTGCAAGGATACCAGGTCTTAGCGACAGTGGAGACCAACATAGAATGGAAACAGCAGCCAGTTATTGAGGTATTTTTGAATAAAAAATCATTCTCAGGGCTGCTCGATACCGGAGCTGACGTCAGCATCATCAGCCGAAGTCAGTGGCTGAAGGAATGGGCTATTGAGCCGGTCTCCGATGTGTGGGGGGTAGGCGGCATCCAAGAAGCGTTTAGAAGCCGGGAGTGGGTGGAAGTCACAATCCCTAAGGCTGACGGCACGGCGGTCATTCGGCCGCACATTCTGGACGTGCACATCAACCTTTGGGGGCGAGACATTTTGCAGCAATACCGTGCCACTCTTACCTTCGGGTAATGGCTCTGCCACTTAAATGGCTTACCAACATGCCAGTATGGGTAGAGCAATGGCCGGTAGTGGGGGAGAAATTGGTCGCCCTAAAGCAACTGGTTAAATAACAGCTAGACGCAGGACATATAGAGCAGTCCACCAGTCCCTGGAATTCGCCCATTTTTGTCATCAAGAAAAAGTCGGGGAAGTGGCGACTCCTCCACGATCTCAGAGAGATCAATAAATGTATACAGCCAATGGGTCCGCTTCAATGCGGCATCCCAAATCCAAATATGATTCCTGAGGGTTGGGAGATCCTGGTCGTAGACCTCAAGGATTGCTTTTATACCATTCCCCTGGACCCGAGGGATCGGGAAAGGTTCGCCTTTACGGTGCCGGTTGTGAACCACAGCGAGCCCACGCAGCGTTACACGTGGAAGTATTTGCCACAGGGGATGCTCAATTCGCCCACCCTGTGCCAAATTTATGTTCATAACGCACTGGCAAAGTTTCGAAACTTTCACCCCACAGCCTTAGTATGTCACTTCATGGACGATATCTTGGTCGCAGCGCCGCAACTCGGCAGCGAAATGTTTAAAGACCTCCAGGCCAGCCTGGGGGAGAAAGGGTTACTCATTGCCCCAGAGAAAGTAAAGAGAACCGAGCCATTCTCATACTTGGGTCATCGGCTTCTCCGTTCTTTCGCAGCACCAGTTTTGCCCCAGATCAACTTAAAAGACTCAGTCACCTTGGTAGAATTGCAGCAGGTTTTAGGTAACATTAATTGGGCCAGACCGTTTTTCCGATTGGATACGGATCTTCTAAAGCCGCTCTTCTTGCTGCTAACATTAGGTAAGCAGCCGTCAGACCGGATACAAATTCCTTGAGAGGCACGCTTGGCCCTCGAGAAAGCCAACCAAATTCTCAGCCAAAGATGGGTAGACAGGATCACTCAGGGGCCATACGCCCCAATCCTGAACTTGTACATCGTTCGGGCCGGATCCATGTTCACCGGAGCCCTAGGAGTGGACTCCGAGAGAGGAGCGAGTATCGTGGAATGGGTGTATTTACCGAACACCTCTTCCTGAAACATCGTTCCCCCCCAAGAGTTGGTCTCCGCGGTGGTCCACCGCGGAAGGCTGAGAGCAAGGGACATTTCAGGGCACGACTTAGCAAAAATCGTGATCCCATTCACCAAAGAGCAGGTTCAGCAGCTGATGCAGCTCAGTGACTCGCTTCCAATTGCCTTGGAGGGATTCACCGGATGCTTGGCATACCACTTGCCAAAGGACCCCAGACTCGTCTCGCTTCAAACGCAGACAGTCAGCTTGTATGAATTGATCTCGCTGGTCCCACTTCAGGGGGCCAGAACAGTCTTCACTGATGGGGGTTGCACATATGGTGTCTTAACTTGGCAGGAGGGCCAGGCTTGGCGCACGCTTCTAACTCTCCCACAGAAGTCCATGCAGCGGGCAGAGTTGGCAGCGGTGAACCTTGCCTTGCGCACCTTCGCCAAAGAACGCCTCAACATTATTACTGACAGTCAGTACGTTAGGAATTTGCTTCACAGTCTCCCGGGAGCATACATCACTCCCGCGATAGACAAAAATTTGCTGAGTTTGTTCCTCACAGCTCAATTTCACTTGCGGAACCGCACGGAAGTGCTCTATATCGCCCACATCCGAAGTCACCAGGACCTACCGGGTCCGATTTCCGCGGGCAATAGCAGAGCGGATGCGGCCGCAAAGGAAATTCAGCAACGGTCAGTTTTGGGTGTTTTCAATACTCCAATTCAGAGTCATGCATTCTTCCATCAGAATGCCAAGGCGCTCGCCAGACAGTTTAACCTGCCACTTTCTCAAGCCCAAGGCATAGTTCGCTCTTGCCAGCATTGTGCAGGGGCACCGGGGGGCCCCTTGTGGGGGGTCAACCCACGAGGGACAGAGGCTAATCAGGTGTGGCAAATGGACGTCACACATGTCCCGCAGTTTGGCAGATGGCAGTACATGCACATTTGCATTGATACTTTTTCACAATTCGTTTGGGCAACGGCAAAAAATTGGGAGACAGCTTCCCACGTGGAGCAGCATCTCCTTGCCTGCTTCGCGGCAATGGGCAAACCTCGGCACGTGAAGACCGATAACGCCCCGGCCTACAGCTCTAGGCAGCTGGCCGACTTCATGGCCACCTGGGATATCAAGCATACCTTTGGCGTTCCATACATTCCGCAGGGGCAAGCGATTGTGGAACGAGTCAATTGGACACTCAAGTCCTACATTGACAAACAAACAGAAAGGGGGGAGCCACCAGCCCTCCCCAAGTCTCAGGGTCAGGCACAGCATTGTCTGAAAAAGGTGTTGTTCACGTACAATCACCTTAATGTTTTTTCGGATTGCACGCCGCAGGAGAAACACTTCCGCTGCTCGGAAGCAGTCCCCCGGCCGCTGGTTCGTTACCGAGTGCCACTGGATCCTTCTTGGAGGGGCCCGGCACCGCTCGTAACCTGGGGAAGAGGGTATGCTGCAATTATGTCTCCTACAGGTGTCATCTGGATTCCAGCCCGGTGCATCAAGCCCCACTTGGAGCCACATGGCATGGACCCAGACCGACCCGAATCCGATCCCGGAGATGGAGGACCTCACCCTGACCGAGGGACCCGGCGGAAGAAGCGGCGACAGCAGACCAAGCCGAAGGTCACCTGGGGGATGGTCAAGACCCTTTGCCGTGAGGCCGAGGACGTCGTCCGACGCGAGGACTGGGAACCAACGCCGGAGGCCATCGTATCTGCAGTTTTTTCCCTGATTACCGCCAACACCATGGCAGTCACCGTCATCCTGACCCTCTCCCTACTTGCGGGGGGAGGCATTCAGGCAGCTTCACTGAAGGCCAGCGACCTGATGCCAGGTGGAGACCTCTCTGCCCGGATGCACTACAACCTATGGGAAAGGTTGGCAAGTCTCGTCAACCAGTCCGATTTTTGCCTGAAGCAGAACACCGGTTCTGCCTCAATCTTGAGCTCCTGCCTCATCCCGGTGTGCCACACTCCCGACGCACACACCAGGAACGGCGACTGGCTGGTGAAGCAGATTTTTGGTCCGATTCTCCCAACGAGTTTCTCAGCATACGCTCGCTGGGGAATGCAGTTAACCATGACTTTGCCGGCTGACGCAGCCACTCTCCACACCCCTCGAGTGGCAGTCAGCCCGAACTCTACTTGTGCTCGAATGACCGGCTGCTCCGCAGTCGGCCGGACTCAGCGTCGCTGCCTCGACACTGGCAGCAGCAACTGGACTTGTGATAACCCAGAGACACTTGGCTCAATGTATGCTCATGTTACCCTGCCTTCAGGTTGGTTCTTCACATGCAATCAGTACACTTGGAATTACATTCCCACAAATGTATCAGATTCCATATGTTGTATCAGTCGCTTGACATTGTTACTCCCCACTAGGGATATGATTGTTCCAAGCACAAATGTTTCCTCACCCATACGGCGCATTCGCGCCACCCAGCTAGACAGCTCTTGTGATAGCAACATTAGGGTCCTGAGTCAAGCCGAATACGTCTCGTTGGCAGTCAGCATCCTTGGCGTGCCAGGCTTAGCCATTGGCAACGCTCGGAGGATTGGTCAGTTGGCTTGCGGTCTAGCAAAAGCCATCAACCATACCTCCTCAGTGATAGCGCTGCTCAACCAGGAGCAGGCAGAGCTTCGCCATGCCATACTAGACAATCGAGCAGCCATCGATTACCTTCTGTTGTTACATCATTTGGGCTGCGAGTCTGTCCACGACATGTGTTGCTTTAATCTCACAGACAATACACGCAAAATACAGAGCCAGCTCACGGACCTCCACACCCTAGTCAAAAACATCAAGGAGGATGCTTCGTGGGGGTGGTGGGATTCGCTGTGGTCGTGGTTCCCATGGGGGTGGCTTCAGACGACACTCAAGGTGATTGTGGGGGTGGCAATACTGGGAACAACGGTGTGTTGTTTTGTGCAATGTATTCCCTCACTGCTGTCAAGATGTCCCCCATGGAGGGAACCCCGAAGCGTCATCCCCCCACACCAGCTGATGCCCCTCTTGCGCAGGGCCGTCTGTCAGGTCCAAAAATAACAAGAAAAGGGGGAGTGCGGGATCCGCAAGCACAATTGGCATTAACAGTCCCTGGCAAAGGTTACACCGGTCAAGGGAGGCTCCTGGTCACTGGCCTTTGCGGGTACAAATTGGGGTGCGGATTAATAGTCATAAGATTGATTCACCCACATCTGACCTGACCGGCAGTTCTGCTGAGGGAAGCGGAATCGCTAACTCCCATTAGACATTAGGCAATTACACACTTGCAGATTAGCCCAAGCTGAGTGCAAATAGTGGCCATATTTACTCTTGTGTAAGCCATGAACAATGGACTTCCCCTGTCAGTATTTGCCTTAGTTAATTAACTTCCCCCAAGAGAAGTTCCCAATTAACCCGGGTAAATGGGTGATGTGATTTTCTGTCAGATGACGATTCTATCACACGCTGCCTTGAATTCCTATATATGATGATGATTTTCCCTCAATAAACCACTGGTCTTCGCTCCATCTTGTCTCGTGTCGTTCCTCGACCAGTCTCCTCCGGGACCTCAAGGGCCACTCCACGGCCCCAATCCAACAAAATGCTTCTATTCTTCTTTTCTCTATTTTAAAACTTTTAGAATTAATGTACTGTATTGGGTTCTCCATTCCATTTCAGAAAGCATGAATTCATTAAATGGCTTTTAGTTTGTTTCTCCTTAACAGATACTGCAAATACTATAAAGCAAAGTGAGAACAGGTATTGCCAAGGTCCAATTACAGTATTAGCTATTTGTAGAAAGCTTATTTGATCTTCTTTCTGATTAAGTTTGTAACTTTAAGGTTCAAGTCAATGCATTGCATTGAGAAGAGTAAGGTTTTCTTTGTTATTTACTTTACTTGCAAAACCTATAAATTACTCTATGTTCTGCTAGTACCATAGATATCTTAAGCCATTTTTAAATTTAAAAGTGGCTAAGATGCTGGCTGGAAGGTGACAGGTCAGCAGTTTGATACCCCAATACTGCAGGATGGAATGAGCTCCCATCTTTGTCCCAGCTCCTGCCAACCTAGCTGTTCAAAAGCAAGAAATTGCAAGTAGGTAAATAGGGACCACTTTGGTGGGAAGGTAAACAGTATTCTGTGTGCTTCGGTGCCACATGACTATGGAACCGTCTGCAGAAGTAGACAGCACTGGCTCTTCGGCTATGAAACAGAGATGAGCACTGAACCCTGGAATCAGATACAACACCATAAGTCCATATATCCATGCCATATTATATCCTCTGTTTTTTGTTGTTCAGTCGCATAGTCAAGTCCTACCCTTTGCGACCCCATGGACCATTGCATGCCAAGCACCCCTATCCTCCACCATCCTCCTCAACCCATCCAGCTCTGTGCCCATTGTGTCAACAATACCATCTATCCATCTCATTTTCTGCTGCCCCTTCTTCTTTTGCCCCTGACCTTTCCCAGCATTAAGGCTTTCTCAAGTGAATCCTCTCATTTTATGTCCATAGTACTTTAGCTTCATCTTTAATATTTGACCTTCCAAGGAGTAGTCGGTCTTGATCTCTTTTAAGATCAACCTATTCATTCTCCTTGCTGTCCAGGGTATTCTCAAAATTCTCCTCCAACTCCACATTTCAAATGTGCCTAACTGATATAAGCTGTAAGTGCTTTTTAATACTTTGTCATTTACATAAAATCATCTTTTTGATGTACTTAGTTATGCCATTTATACTCACACATACTCATGTTGAATAAATGTTAAAAAGGAATCTTTCCTTTTCTATGTTTATTGCCTCTCAAAAATTGTTTTAAAAAGGTGCACATCTGCAAATACCTTATGCAGAGATTCCAGAAAACACAACATTTTCTTGGAGAATTTAAGATTTTGGCATAAAACCTAGAATCTGGTTTGTAAGGGTAGAGATCCAGTGTCTAGTGTGCATTTTTGTATAAGAGGCACTAGTTCCAGTCCAGTTCCAATTTGGCCTTGTCAAAATCTGTTCTCATAGCATGTTCTTCCTCCAAAGGAAGAAGACTTCTGCAGTACTCAGGCTAGCATGGGTGCTTATGTATCTCTCCAGAATAATTATACTTTAAACAGTAGGTAAGAACATCTCTTCTTATATGTTTTAATATGTCTTTAAAAAAAACGTATTGTGCATGATTCTGGGTGTCATAGAAGAGAAGAACAAAATATAAAGTAAAATAAGGAAGCCCTACTCCCCAATTTCCCCTGAGCCTCAGCAATTATTACAAGCCATAAAATGCATAAGGCTAGCTTGGAGACACATTCAACCACGCTGCTGAATCATGGCAGCCATCTCTCTTTTGGACTCCTTATCTTCCACAAATATGTATATTTATTGTATTTTTATGATGTAATTATGTGGTGTAGTTTTTGTATTTTGATATTATGCTTATCTGGATTGTTCTCTATTTTGAATTTATTGTATCTCTGTATTATTATTTTGTTGTTATTTTGTTTGATTATGTTGTTAGCCGCCTTGAGTTGGCCTAGGCTGAGGAAGGCGGGATACAAATTAAACTGATTGATTGATTGATTGAATATGTGACAGGTAGGTGAAAAGTTCGGTTTCACTTACCAGTGATAACTTTCGTTCTTCGAGTATATAGTTTGTGAATACACACTCATGGGTTATGCGCCTGCGCAGAACGTCGATCGGAGGCTTGAAAAGCTATTGGTCAAAAGTTTTGGCGGTAAGACCGCCCACCGTACCGCCCACCCTGAGGCACCCGCGCGCCATTTTACCTCAGTTCCATACTTAAGCCAAGCACAGGATAAACCAATTGATCTCATCCGTGCAGCTCAAGAGGGGAGGCAGGGTGGGTAGTGTGTATTCACAAACTATATACTCGAAGAACGAAAGTTATCACTGGTAAGTGAAACCGAACTTTCTCCTTCGTATAGTTTGTGAATCCACACTCATGGGAGATTAGCAAGCTCACACTTACTTGGTCGGTGGGCAGTCGGATGAGATGATCCCACGATGAAGATGATGATGATGGTCAGGCAGGGTGAGCTGTCAAGGGCGGTGAGCCCGGAGCCCCCTAGTGAGGACGACGCGGCCAAGCCTGGCGTCCGCAGTGGCTCTGGTGTCCACCCTGTAGTGCTGGACAAATGTAGAAGGTCTGGACCAGGTGGCAGCCTTACATATGTCCTCAAGCAGTGTGCCCTCCAGAAAAGCCGTGGATGTTGCAACCGCTCTGGTAGAGTGTGCCCTGACATGCGGTGGAGGTGGCAGCGAGGCCGACTCGTAGGCCAAGTAGATGGTAGACGTGATCCATTTGGAGAACCGCTGCGCAGAGATGGGTTCCCCTTTGGACTTGCCTCCATACGCCTGCTGGTGTAAAACAATAAAGCTCGTTTGACATCCAGCGTGTGCCAAGTCCTTTCCTGGGCATTAGTGGGGTTCTGGAAGAAGTTTGGCAAGGAGATAGTCTGTGCCATATGAAACTGGGAGACCACCTTGGGAAGGAAGGTGATGTCCGCTTGGAGTACCACACGGTCATTGAAGAATTGAAGAAAAGGTGCGTCCGCCCGCAGAGCAACCAGTTCACCAGCTCGTCGAGCAGACGTGATAGCCACCAGAAAAGCCGTCTTCCATGTGAGGAGACGAGCATCCGCGGTAGCCATGGGCTCGAAAGGAGTCCTGGTGAGCGCGATGAGGACGGTAGAGAGTGACCATTGGGCCATCGGGGTCCTGACCGGAGGGAAGGCGTTCCGCAGCCCCTTGAGGAAACGCTTCACTGTTTGGTTGCGGAAAGCCCCAGAAGCGGGCGAGCCAGCCGGAGAGTGAGCCACCACTGCTGCGAGGTGTACTCGGAGGGAGGTGATGCTGAGGCCAGACTCCGCCAGATGGAGGAGGTAGGTCAAGACGTCCTGGAGTCCCACCTATGAAGGGGATGTCTGCTGGGATGCCAGGAAAGCACAAAAGCGTCTGTATTTGGACTTCCTTGTGGAAGGGCGCCTTGCTAGTTCCAGGATCCTGGACAGTCTGGGGTTATCCTCCACGCGGTGAGGTGGAGGCTGGGCAGGTCGGAGTGGTGAAGCTGGCCCTGCTCCATTTGGAGAAGCGTCGGAGACTCCGGCAACGTGCGATACTGAGACAACATGCGTAACAGCAGCGGAAACCAGGGTTGGTGAGGCCATGCTGGGGCCACCAGGATGGCCTTGGTCCCGTGTTGACACATTCTGGTGAGAACCTTCTGGACCAGAGGAAAGCGTAGAAATAGTCCTGATCCCACCGTGTCATGAAGGCATCGCCCTCGGAGTTCATTCCAATGCCTGCCCTGGAACAGTACCTGCGGCATTTCGTGTTGGACTCCGATGCGAAGGGGTCTATGTCCGGGGTCCCCCAGGCCTCGCAAAGCGACTGAAAAACCTCGTCGTCCAGTTCCCATTCGTGGGTCGTCGAGGTGAGGCGGCTGAGATGGTCGGCCAAGACATTCAGCTTCCCCTGAATGTGCACTCCAATCGGGAAAATGTGCCTCTCTAGGCACCACTCCCAGAGCTGCACAGCGAGGTAAAGAAGGGTGGTGGATCGTGTTCCTCCCTGCTTGTTCAGATACGCCACAGCCGTGGTGTTGTCCGAGGCTACTTGGACCGCCTTGCCCATGAGCAGGCTCTCGAAGGAACGTAGGGCCTTCCAAATGGCCAGAAGTTCCAAGTAGTTGATATGGTACACCATCTCCTGAGGCGACCAAGGGTTGTTGACCGTGAGAGTCCCGCAGGCAGCCCCCCAGCCGAGGTTGCTTGCGTCGGTCAATATTTGCAACGAGGGTTGCGGGGGGTAAAAGCTCTTCCCCGTTGTCACGTTGAGTGGTGCCGTCCACCACAGCAGCTGGTCCCTCAGCTCCGGTGGCGGAGTTAGCCGTTTGGACTTGCTCTCCCGGAGCGCGTCGAATTCGTGAAGAAGCCATGACTGCAGGGACCGGAACTTTAACTTGGCGTGAGGGATCACAGCCGTCGTTGAGGCCATGAGGCCCAGTAGTCTTTGAGCCTTTTTCGCCCGGATGCACGGTTTGGTGCGAAGGTCGTTCACTCCCTGCGCGATGTCCTGCAAGCGCTTCTGGGGTGCAAAGGCTCTGGTGGCAAGCGAGTCGAGTACCGCTCCAATGTACTCGACGCGTTGAGAGGGAATCAACTTCGATTTGGTGAAGTTGATCCTGAGGCCGAGACTCTCCATGAGGTGGACCGTGAATTGCGTGTCCCGAATGGCCAATGAGCTGGTGGGGGATACAATCAGCCAGTCGTCGATGTATGGGAAGACCCTGATTCCCCGCTGGCGAAGGACGGCAGCCACCGGAGCCATGCATTTGGTGAAGACCCGTGGTGCCGTGGCCAGACCGAACGGTAGACACCGGTACTGGTACACGGAGTCGCCGATGCGGAAGCGAAGGAACCTTTGGTGCTCCTCGAGGATGGAGACATGGAAGTAAGCGTCCTTGAGGTCTATGACTGTGAACCAGTCCCCTTTGTTGATGAGGGGAAGGACGGTTTGCAGGGTCACCATCCGGAACTTCCTGGTGTGGATGCACTTGTTGAGGCGGCGTAGGTCCAGAATTGGGCGAAGTCCTCCGTCCTTCTTCTGAACCACGAAGTACCTCGAGTAAAAGCCGTTGTCCCAGTCGGGCGGCGCCACCCGCTCGATGGCTCCCTTGGACAGAAGAGTTGATATTTCTTCCTCCAAATGGGGGGACGAGGTGGTGAAACGATGTCTTCCTACCCGAGGCGCCCGCATGAACTCGATGGCGTAGCCAGAGGACAAGATCTTTAAAACCCACCGGTCGTCCGTGATGCCTGACCATACCTGGAGGAAGTTCTGGAGGGGAAGGTACGGGATGTGGAGCGAGAGAGACTCGGCCATCGCAGCTTCAAACGCGGGACTTGGACTTCGCATCCGAACGCTTGCCCTGCCCGTAGGGCTGGTAACGGGGCTTATGCTGGCGCCGTTGCTTGTAGGAGCCAGACCTGGGCTGCTCCATAGGGCCACCTTGTTGTTGCGGGTTCCCCTGGTACCGCCGGGTGAAGGGCTAGAATCTCAGCCTGGCAGGCGGAGCCGGCGTGGTGAGCCCCAGGAACTTGGCCGTGGAGTTTGTTTGCCGCATCTCGTTCAGGACCTTGTCCGTGTCCTGACCGAAGAGGCCTTGTCCGTCGAAGGGGAACTCCTCGATGAGCTTCTTCATAGCATCATCGAGGGAGGTGCCCCTGAGCCAGGCGTGGCGATGGAGCAGGATCGCGGAGGCCATGTCCTTCGCCGCGTAGTCATTGATGTGCCTGGCCGTCCTCATTTGTTGCTCCGATAGGAAGTCTCCTTCGGATGCCAACGCGTCGATCCGTTTCTGGGCGTCGGCGGGCAACGTCGCCGTCTCGGCCTTCACCCGCTCCCAGAGGTGGGACTGGTAAAGGCCCATGGCAGCCGAGTAGTTGGCGGCGCGGAGGAAGAGGGAACCGGTGGCGTAGAACTTACGGCCCACCGCGTCCAGCTTCTTCCCTTCCGGGGTCGCAGGCACCGGGAAGCCGCTGGTGGCCGACCTGTGTTGAAAAGCCTTGACCACCAGCGAATTTGGCAAGGGGTGAGCTTGCAGGAACTCGACGTTCTCGTCCAGGACTCTGTACATGCCATCGAGCCTGGACGAAACGGAGTGTGCTGCTACCGGTTTCCTCCATGTCGCCCTCGCCGATGTTAACATGGACGGAAGCATGGTGATATGGACTGGCCGAACCGCTCATCTGTCCAGTTTGGCGGTCATTTGGTCCTCGCCTTCCAGTGGCGGCTGGTCCACCTTCAGGTTCAGGGCGGTCCCCAGGCGCGTCAGCATAGCCATAAGCGAGCGTTGATCCTCACCACGCGGTGGGTCAACCGCGCCGATGGCTTGGTCCGGTGTCATTTCGGCGCCGACGTCTCCCTCGTCCTCCTCCGAGGAGGCGCTGGAGTCATCGGAGGACGAGGGAGGAACTCTTACATCCACATCGGGACCGCGCCAGTACGGCCTGGGCGGGCCGGCGGGATGGGAGTCCACCGCATCAACGTCTGGACCACACCGCGATGATGTGGGTGGGCCAGTGGAGCGGATGGCCGTCGAAACGGTGGCTGGTAGAATCGGCGACGAAACGGTGGCCGGCAAGGTGATTGCCGCGTTGTCGAGTGTCGGAGTCCTGGGCCTTGGGGAGACGGAGGCCTGTCTCGTAGGCGAACGGGCCCTCCCATGAGGAGGGGATGGGAGAACCTGAAGTGGGCGAGCTGGAGCCCCAGCCCTGCGTCCTTTTTCAGGAGATCCCGAGGAGGACCGTCCTCCCCAGATGGATGACCCGGGCGAAGGACATCTTGCGACCGAGTACGGAGGCGAAGGCCCCGGCAAGACAGGAGGGCAAGGAGTAGGCGGGAGCGATCGCCTCTTCTCCGACCCGTGCTTCTTTTTCTTCTCTCCGTTCTTGTCCTTCTTCTTCTTCTTCTTGATGGGGAGAGTGGAAGAAGAACCAGAAAGCGGAGGAGGCTGAGAGGCACTAGCAGAGGTAGATGCGGCCGCGGCGGGAGCCAGAGAGAGTTCCATCAGATGGGCTTTGAGCCGGTAGCTCCGGTTCTGCACTGCCAGACGGGTGAACTTCTTGCAGTGAGGGCAAGACTGGCTCTGGTGAGACTCCCCCAAGCAGAAAAAGCAAAGGCTATGCCCGTCGGAGGCAGGGAACTTCTTCAGGCAAGCAGAACACTGCTTGAAGGCAGTGGCCATCAAAGAAAAAATTCTTCCAACGGAAGGTTCTGGAACGCGGGTACCCCGAAGAGGCGGGCCAGCCGCCACCCCCTTGAGGGGGGAAACGGTGACCGAAGCGAGTAGGTAACTGAGTCCACCAGAAGGAAGAAACAGCACCGGGGTGGCGATCCTGCCCGAAGGACAAGATCACCGAAAAAATTGAACGCGAAGTTAGCCAAAAGACTTTCCCTCAGAAGGGCGAAAAAATTGAGGAAGCTCTCAACGATCGTCCTGCTGCTACGGCGGAAAGAAGAGAACTGAGGTAAAATGGTGCGTGGGCGCCTCAGGGTGGGCGGTACGGTGGGCGGTCTTACCGCCAAAACTTTTGACCAATAGCTTTTCAAGCCTCCGATCGACGTTCTGCGCAGGCGCATAATCCATGAGTGTGGATTCACAAACTATACGAAGGAGAACCTGGTTTTCTTTATGCAGGGCACACATCTTAAAACCACTTTAGCTTTGGCATCTTTACTTCCTCTTTTACCCTTTCGGATGCCAAGAAAACCACTTATACTTGACTTGTCCAAGCAGAGCAGAGTTTTGTTTCAGTTTGTTTTGCAGGAAAAGAAATATCAAAATTTACAATTGCTTTAATGCCAAGTGTCAGGTGGCAGTTAACTAACCTGACCACCCAGAGGACTAATGGCCTTGAATGCCGAAGTCCACAGGAAAGGATGATGGTCCCCAAGTGGATTAAATCATACTTGAATCCATCTTGATGGAAGGCAGCAGCTCCATCAATACTGACCTGGGGCTCATGAGGACTTTGCATGTCAAAAGGGCTCAGGACCAGAAAGTGACTTGCGGAACTGGATCAGTGGTATGGGTGTCATGCTGCAATGCAGAAGGCAAATGAAAGGCCACTGTGTTATATTCTCAGGACAGTCTTCATGGCTTACCATCATGATGATCGCCAATATTCGGATTCAGATGACGAAGGAGGGAGAGGGGGAGAAAACAAAGGAGGAGAAGGAGAAGAAGAAGTTTGAGGTGGGAAGAGTTAGAATGTTTTAAACATTCAAACGTGAAAAAAAAGAAAATGGAAGGCAAAGCATGACAACGATCACTGTTTCATTTTACTTTTGGTGACACAGAACTGCTTCATCTCTCTCTAGAAACAGAAATGATTGTGGAAGGTCATTCAAGGTCACCGGTGGTGTCAAAGAATCTCGGGAATCTTGTAGACTTGACTTCTCTGTGATTTGATAGAGTTGAAAGATGCTAACTTGTGTTTTCTTTAGTCTCTAAGCCAATATATGCAAGGGGCCCTCTTGCGCCAAATGCTTTGCTGTATAATGAAGGGGAAACAAAGGCATATGTATTCTATGCCTTCAACATATAAACCACATGCATTCAAAATGGGTTCTGTCTTCCGTATTGCAGGGGAATAAAAATAGTTATTGATGGTGAAATGCTCCAGACCTTAACACCGAGTAATAGCAGCAAATTCCTGAATAGCAATTACTGTTTAATTATACAATAATTGTGGTATTTTCTCCTTCCCTTGTAGCCTAAACACTTCTGTGTTTCACTGCTGTACAGCTTGTTTTGGTATTTGCTAGAACTTTAGAT
Source organism: Bradypodion pumilum (assembly GCA_035047305.1). Taxonomy (NCBI): domain Eukaryota; kingdom Metazoa; phylum Chordata; class Lepidosauria; order Squamata; family Chamaeleonidae; genus Bradypodion; species Bradypodion pumilum. The sequence goes on along the minus strand of JAWDJD010000001.1, from coordinate 186,331,106 downwards.
ATTTTTAGAAGCTTTATTTTGGGACATTGTTATTAGTGGACTAGATTAGAACTTTGGGATGTGACTGATCTTGAAATTATTTTAGACTGCAAAAGGTCTTGGTGTCTAAACAATGTCACATACGTAAGGTAGATTTTCATCTTCCAGGGGAGCAGGAAAATGTGTCACAGGGCATAGGTTTGGTGAAATACTCTGTGGAATTGGACCAGTAAGCTCACACTATTTTTGGGAGTCTCTTGGTGTGGCTGGGATTTAAGGAGGAAGGGGAATGTGTAGTGATGGCATGGTTTTGGGGTTGTGTACACTGCACAATTTTAGTGTTTACCCTGGGAAACCCTCTTCCTCCCTCTGTTGCTTCGTGGCCCAGGCTGAGGCGTTCCACTCTCCGTGTGTATTACCGCCGGCACGGACCTCAAGCACAGTTAACCTAGAGTTCTATTGGGAAGATGGCACACCCACTTCCTAGCAGGCAAAGTGGTAGCAGTTAATGTGGAAATGTGGATTCCCCGTGCCCTCATGGGCACGGAATGGCCCGGCAGAGGCCATTCCGGGAGAAAGGCTCCCTGGCCCGTGGGCTCTGCGAGCACCCAAATTAAGGGGGGTGGATAAATTATAGGGTTTGATTCACCCAATTCCTTGACCTGACCTAAGACTCTGCCAAGTAAGCAGATCGCTAACTCCTGTAACATAATTAGGCAAACATTCATCTCCGAGCTTAGCGTAAATCCCTGGCGCAAATAGTGGCCACGTTTACCCAGCTCCTAAGCCCAAAACAATGGTGTTTTCCCAGTCAATGTTTGCCCGTACTAATTAACTTCCCCAAGAGAGATTCCCAATTAACCTGAGTAAATAGGTGATGTGATTTACTGTCGGGTGATGGTTTTTTCTACCTTGCCTTCTGATCTATAAAAGGTGATGTTTTTTCCTCAATAAACTACTGATCTTATCCTCCTCCATGCTGCCTCGTATCGTTCCTTGATCAGTCTCCTCCGGGACCTACGGCCCGTAGCGGCCCCGATTCGCTACACCTGGTGACCTCGACGTGATCTACTCGTGAGTAAGCGACCCCCGAGCGGTCTTCCTCAGAGTAGCGAGCACACGGTCTGGTTCTGCGCTTGAACCGTGTCCGAATCATCCCGGAGGACAGCGCGGCACTCCGTCCGGCAGCCAGCCGATCGGAGGGACAGCCTGCGGTGAGGCAGTCCAAAGAGGCATCCTACAGCTTGCTCCCGACTTCCTCGGCGGCTTGCGCCAAAGGGAAAAACGCATTCTGCTTAGGGCAGCTGTGAGCCCCTGACAGCGCAGTGGCCACCGAGGGCCCGTGGCCGCAGTCCACGCTCCGAGCTCTACCCAGAAGCATCGTCGCCAGAACCTATTGCCTGCCACAGACGCGTCGACTCGTCCCGAGGAGGAAACTTCCGAGGACCCAATCGCAGGTAATATGGGGACCTGTCCTCAGCGACAGCGTCCATCCGCTAGCCAAAGAACTCGTGAGGGAGAGTTCAGAATCCTGGCCAGGGTATTTAAGGTGCGTTTTCACAGCGGAGAGCTAGCGAGACTTTTGGTGTACCTAGGGAAACACTGCCTGCTTTACCCAGAAGTAGGTACGTTAACCCTTGAGCTCTGGGATCAGATAGGAGACTGCATTCAGCAACCCCCGAAAGCTCCAGGAGGCGTAATTCACACATGGAGAAAATGTAGGAAGCTCTTGGCGGAGATAGAGCCAGTCCGGGTAGAGGCCAAAGAACCCCCAAATCTGCCAGATGTGCCAGCCGAACCAACAGCGCCTACGGCGCTCTATCCGTCACTCCAGTTTAGGCAGAGTAGTGTAGGGAGCTTTCCCTCGGTGACAGCTGCAGACGTCACCGACGGAATGCAAGGAATGAGGAGCGCAGGCGCTTCTCAGATAGCAACAGGTTCCCTAGCTACCAAAAGTGCCCTTCAGCGCACAGTAGAGGAAGAACTCAGGAAGGGGGAATTGCCAGTAGAGGAGCTAGCAGAGCTCAGTCAGATATGTCCCATCCGCATGGAGATGGACGCGCTTACGGGCGCCCAGCAGATAGTACATTCCCCAGTCCCGTATAAGCTTCTCATGGCTATACGGAAAGCCATTTCAGAAACAGGGCTCAAGAGTCGCTTTACCAGGTGCACGCTTCAGCAAGTGTGCGAGAACACCATGTGGATTCCCCATGACTGGAAAGCCGTCATGCGGATGATGCTCACCCCTAGCCAGTATTTAATTTGGGACAGTGAGTTTCGCCTTGAGGCTCAGACAAGGGCTGCCAGGATGGGAGGCGCAGTACTTCCTGACCAGTTATATGGTTCAGGTGCCTTCGAGCCCATCGATGCCCAAATCAACTTGCCTCTAGCCACTCTCCAGATGTCGGCCGAGGCTGCCTTTAGGGCGTTTTTCAAAGTCCCAGCAACTGGCAAAGCGGCTAAAAACTACACCGCTATTAAGCAAGGAGCCCAGGAACCATACATGGACTTCATTAATCGTTTGGAGGAGGCCATCAGCAGGCAGATTGATAATGAGCAGGCCCAACAAGAGCTCATGATGAAGTTAGCCAAGGACAATGCCAATTTAGACTGCCGTAAAATCTTGCAGTCCCTGGGCAATCGTCCTGATTTGACCCTTACGGACATGATTAGAGCTTGCGCCGACATTGGCACAGAATCCTATAAGATGGGTTTGCTAGCGGCAGCGGTGCAAGGGAGTAAGAGACCAAAAGGAAAGACACAAGGAGCATGTCACAATTGTGGCAGGGTTGGTCACTTCGCTAGGGAGTGCCCATCCAAGGGAGGCGGACAAAAGTCCAGCCGTCCCAAGGCTCCAAACACCCCATGTCCAAAGTGCAAAAGAGGCTACCATTGGGCTCGAGACTGTCCGAATTCGGGAAACCGGAACGCGGGCATGTCTCTGGCCCCGGTCCAAACAGGGACTCCCCTCACCCAAAGCTCGCCAGAGCTAGACTAAATCCCGGTCACATTCCAGACATTGCGAGGTCACAGGCCAGCCCCAAGGGTAGTACAGGGTTATACTTGACTTGTCAGGCGGACGTTACATGCGACCTGCCAGGCACGGTCTATCTAGTGGACTCCCAGTACATGGGTCCACTGCCCAAGGGCTTTATAGGTTTAGTTTTGCCCCACAGTGTAGCTGGAGCACGCGGAATTGTCATAATTCCAGGAGTCGTTGACTCGAATTTTTCAGGCGTTCTCCAAGTTCAGCTTTGGACTCACCTGCCCCAAACAATTCACAAGGGAGACACCTTAGCGCAACTTATCATGGTTCCTTGTCACTTGCCAACAGAAAGCCAGGGAAGGCTCAGGCACAGCTCAGAGTCCCGGTCAGAGGACCGCTCGAGCGCCAGTGAGGCAGTACAAGGATACCAGGTCTTAGCGACAGTGGAGACCAACATTGAGTGGAAACAGCGCCCGGTTATTGAGGTATTTCTGAATAATAGATCATTCTCAGGCCTGTTAGATACCGGAGCTGATGTGAGCGTGATAAGCAGGGGCCAGTGGCCAAGGGAGTGGGCCATTGAGCCGGTCTCTGATGTGTGGGGGGTAGGCGGCATTCAGGAAGTGTTTAGGAGCCGGGAGTGGGTGACAGTCACAATCCCAAGGGCTGACGGCACAGCGGTAATTCGGCCGCACATTCTTGACGTGCACATCAACCTTTGGGGGCGAGACATTTTACAGCAGTACGGTGCTACGCTTACCTTCGGGTAATGGCGTTGCCACTTAAGTGGCTCACCGACACGCCGGTTTGGGTAGAACAATGGCCGGTAGTGGGAGAGAAATTAGTCGCCCTTAAACAACTGGTTAAAGAACAGCTAGACGCAGGACATATAGAGCAGTCCACTAGCCCTTGGAATTCGCCAATTTTTGTGATAAAGAAGAAGTCGGGGAAGTGGCGACTCCTCCACAATCTCAGAGAGATCAATAAATGCATACAGCCAATGGGTCCGCTTCAATGAGGCATCCCAAATCCCAACATGATTCCCGAGGGGTGGGAGATTCTAGTCGTAGATCTCAAGGATTGCTTTTATACAATCCCCTTAGACCCCCTGGACCGGGAAAGGTTCGCCTTTATGGTGCCGGTTGTGAACCACAGCGAGCCCACGCAGCGTTACGCGTGGAAATTTTTGCCACAGGGCATGCTCAATTCGCCCACCCTGTGCCAAATTTATGTTCACAACGCACTGGCAAAGTTCCGAAGCCTTTACCCTAAAGCCATAGTTTGCCATTTTATGGATGACATCTTGGTCGCGATGCCGCAACTCGGCAGCGAAATGTTTTCTGACCTCCAGGCCAGCCTGGGGGACAAAGGTTTACTCATTGCCCCAGAGAAAGTGCAGAGAACCGAGCCCTTCTCATACTTGGGTCATCGGCTTCTCCGCTCTTTCGCAGCGCCAGTTTTGCCTCAGATCAATTTACAGGACTCAGTCACCCTTGTAGAGTTGCAGCAAGTTTTAGGTAACATCAATTGGGCCAGACCGTATTTCCGATTGGATACGGATCTTTTGAAACCGCTCTTCTCGCTGCTAACTTTAGGTAAGCAAACAGCAGACCGGATAAAGATTTCTCGAGACGCACGCTTGGCTATCGAGAAGGTCAACCAAGCTCTCAGCCAGCGATGGGTAGATAGGATCACCCCAGGGCCATATGCTCCGATCTTGAATTTGTACATCGTACGGTCAGGATCCATGTTCACTGGAGCGCTCGGCGTAGATGCCGAGAAAGGGGCAAGTATCGTGGAGTGGGTGTACCTTCCGAACACCTCTTCACGAAACATCGTTCCTCCCCAAGAATTGGTCTCCGCAGTGGTTTACCGTGGAAGGCTGAGAGCTAGGGACATTTCAGGGCACGATTTGGCCAAAATCGTAGTCCCGTTCACCAAGGAACAAATTCAGCAATTAATGCAGCTCGGTGACTCGCTTCCAATTGCATTGGAAGGATTCACCGGATGCTTGGCATACCACTTGCCAAAGGACCCCAGACTTGTCTCACTCCAAACGCAGACAGTCAGCTTGTTTGAATTGCTCTTGCTGGTTCCACTTCAGGGGGCCAGGACAGTTTTTACTGATGGTGGTTGCACATATGGTATCTTGACCTGGCAGGAGGGCCAAGCTTGGCGCACGCTGCTAACTCTTCCACAAAAGTCCGCGCAGCGGGCAGAGTTGGCAGCGGTGAACCTTGCTTTGCGCACCTTCGCCAAAGAACGTTCAAACATCATTACTGACAGTATGTATGTTAGGAATTTGCTTCACAGTCTACCGGGAGCATACATCACTCCCGCGATAGACAAAAATTTGCTTAGTCTGTTTCTCACTGCTCAATTTCATTTGCGAAACCGCACAGAGCCGCTCGATATTGCCCACATCCAAAGTCATCAAGACCTACCGGGTCCGATTTCCGCGGGCAATAGCAGAGCGGATGCGGTGGCAAAGGAAATTCAGCAATGTTCAGTTTTGGGTGTTTTTACTACTCCAATTCAGAGTCATGCCTTTTTTCACCAAAATGCCAAAGCGCTCACCAGACAGTTCAATCTGCCACTCTCTCAAGCCCAAGGCATAGTTCGCTCTTGCCAGCATTGTGCAGGGGCACCGGGGGGGGGCCTCGTGGGGGGTCAACCCACGAGGGACAGAGGCTAACCAGGTGTGGCAGATGGATGTCACGCATGTTCTGCAGTTTGGCAGATGGCAGTACATGCACGTTTGCATAGACACTTTTTCTCAGTTCGTTTGGGCAACGGCGCAGAAAGGGGAGACTGCTTCCCACGTGGAACAGCACCTCCTTTCCTGCATTGCAGCCATGGGCAAACCTCGGCACGTTAAAACCGATAACGCCCCGTCCTACAGCTCTAGGCAGCTGGCCGCCTTCATGGCCACTTGGGATATTAAGCATACTTTTGGCGTTCCTTACAATCCGCAGGGGCAAGCGATTGTGGAACGGGTCAATCGGACGCTCAAGTCCTATATTGACAAACAAACAGAAAGGGGGGAGCCACCAGCCCTCCCCAAGTCACAGGGCCAGGCACAGCATTGCCTGAATAAGGTATTGTTCACTTACAATCACCTTAATGTTTTTTTCGGATTGTACGCCGCAGGAAAAGCACTTCCGCCGTTCGGAAGCTCTCCCGCGGTCGATGGTCCGATACCGGGTGCCACCGGACCCTTCTTGGAGGGGCCCGGCGCCGCTCGTAACCTGGGGAAGAGGGTATGCTGCAGTTATGTCTCCTACAGGTGTCGTTTGGATTCCAGCTCGGTGTGTCAAGCCTTACTTGGAACCACATGGCGTGGACCCAGACCGACCAGATTCCAATCCCGGAGATGGAGGACCTCACTCTGACCGAGAGGACCCGTCGGAAGAGACGGCCACTGACGACAGCACCCAAGATCACCTGGGGGATGGTCAAGATCCTTTGTCGTGAGGCCGAGGACACCGTCCGGCGCGAAAGGAAGGAGCCAACGCCGGAGAACCTCACAGCTGCAGTTTTCGCCCAGATTCATGCCAACACCCTGGCGCTCACCATCATCCTGACCCTTTCCCTGCTTTTGGGGGGAGGCGCTCAGGCCGCCTCGTTGGAGGCCAACAATCTGCTGCCCGGCGGAGACCTCTCTGCCCGGATGCAGTACAATATTTGGGAGAGGTTGGCGGGTCTCGTCAACCAGTCCGATTTTTGCCTCAGGCAGGACCTTGGTTCTGCCTCGATCCTCAGCACCTGCCTCATCCCTGTGTGCCATTCTCCAGGCGCGCACCCCAGGGATGGGGACTGGCTTGTGAAAAGACTTTTCAGCCCATACATTCCAGCGGCTTCTTCAGAGTATGCCTGCTGGGAGATGCCCGCTGGCTGACCATGACTTTGCCGGCTCATGCAGCCACCCTCCACACTCCTCGGGTGGCGGTCAGCCCGAACTCTACCTGTGGACGAATGTACGGCTGCGCCTCAGCTGGTTGTACCCGGTGCCGCTGCCTCAACGTTGGCAGTAGCAATTGGACTTGCAATAACCCAGTACCACTTGGCACCATGTACGCTCATGTCACCCTGCCATCCGGTTGGTTCTTCACATGCAACCAGTATACGTGGAACTACATTCCTGCAAATGTTTCAAACTCTATATGCTGTATCAGCCGTTTGACATTGTTACTCCCTACTAAGGATATGGTCACCCCAAGCACAAATGTTACAAATGTTTCAAATGTTCCCTCACTCATACGGCACACTCGCACCACCCAATTAGACAGCTCATGTGAGAGCAGCTTTAGAGTAATGAGCCCTGCCGAATATCTCTCTTTGGCAGTCAGCATCTTTGGCATGCCAGGCTTAGCCGTCGGCAACGCAAAGAGGATTGGTCGCTTGGCTTGCGGTCTAGCAAAAGCCATCAACTATACCTCCTCAGCGATAGCGCTCCTTAATCAAGAGCAGGCAGAGCTTCGCCATGCCATTCTTGACAATCGAGCGGCTATCGACTACCTCTTATTGTTGCACCACCTGGGTTGCGAATCCTTTCATGGTATGTGCTGTTTCAACCTTACTGACAACTCCCGCAAAGTACAGAGTCAGCTCACTGATCTCCACACCATAGTCCAGGGCATCACAGAGGGTTCTGCATGGGGAGCTTGGTGGAGTTCATTGTGGAACTGGATGTGGTCATGGATCCCCTGGGGGTGGTCCAAACGGTACTCAAGGTGGTTGTGGGGGTGATTATACTAGGCATAGCAATCTGCTGCTTTGCGCAATGTATTCCCTCGCTGATCTCAAGGTGCCGCCCCAGAAGGAAACCCCGAGACGTCATTCCCGCTCAACAGCTGATACCGCTCTTGCGCAGAGTTGCCGGTCAAGCTCTTAAGAAAAATTAAAAGGGGAGATGTGGATTCCCCGTGCCCCCATGGGCACGGAACGGCCCGGCAGAGGCCACTTCGGGAGAAAGGCTCCCTGGCCCGTGGGCTCTGCGAGCACCCAAATTAAGGGGGGTGGATAAATTATAGGGTTTGATTCACCCAATTCCTTGACCTGACCTAAGACTCTGCCAAGTAAGCAGATCGCTAACTCCTGTAACATAATTAGGCAAACATTCATCTCCGAGCTTAGCGTAAATCCCTGGCGCAAATAGTGGCCACGTTTACCCAGCTCCTAAGCCCAAAACAATGGTGTTTTCCCAGTCAATGTTTGCCCGTACTAATTAACTTCCCCAAGAGAGATTCCCAATTAACCTGAGTAAATAGGTGATGTGATTTACTGTCGGGTGATGGTTTTTTCTACCTTGCCTTCTGATCTATAAAAGGTGATGTCTTTTCCTCAATAAACTACTGATCTTCTCCTCCATGCTGCCTCGTATCGTTCCTTGATCAGTCTCCTCCGGGACCTACGGCCCGTAGCGGCCCCGATTCGCTACATGGAAAAGCAAGAGTCTTGTTTTATAATGCCAATTCCCACACAACCAGGCAAAGCACACAGAGAGGGCTCAGCTCTGGGGAAATGATGAGGTGTAAAAAGTAACTTTACCTTCATAGATGGAATGTCCCACTGATAAAGTTTCCCAGGCTGATGGAAAGTGAAAGCAACCTCCCTCAGGATCATGGTAGCAATCCCTTATCTTGAAATAAAATGTCCCATTTGAGATGAGCTGCTGCTCAAGGTTATTTTGGTGTGCATGTAAAGCCTTATCCCCGGCTTGCAAACCTGTTATCACTTCTCCGGCAAAAACTCCCCTTCTTCGGAGCAAAGATGCGACTCCATATCTTGCCTTTTTGGAGTTTTTATTAAAGTTAATATTCACCCATAATATGCAGCACAAACATTGTGAAGAACTAATCTAGACTACTCTGACTTAGAATCTAATAAAATAATAAATGAGAAAATAGCTAACTTCCATAGCTGGTAAAGTGCGGGCTTTAATACTAATACTAATACTAATACTAATACTAATACTAATACTAATACTAATACTAATACTAATACTAATACTAATACTAATACTAATACTAATACTAATTAATACTAATACTAATACTAATACTAATACTAATACTAATACTAATACTAATACTAATACTAATACTAATACTAATACTAATACTAATAACAACAACAACAACCATCATCATCATCATCATCATCATCATCATCATCATCATCATCATCATCATCATCATCATCATCATCATCATCATCATCTCCCACCCTACTCGCACAGGCCGACTCAGGACGGCTACAACATAGTGATGATACAATATAGCAAAACCAATATACAATATATCAAATGCAAAACACAAAATACAGTAATAGAATGCAATAGGGTTCAACAGTGGCAGCAACAAAAGTCTTTTAAACCCCCACCAAAAGGGGAGAAGCGCAGTGTTCGGTGAGGTCACAGTGCTCATGTCTTCCTCCTCTTCAGCCACCTCGACGCCTTGAAGTCCCAACGGCCCTTTATCCCCCTCCGGCGATGGTGTGGCCAAAGGGGGGGAGGAGGTGCGGTGCTCAGCAAGGTCATGGCACTTGGCATCTTCCTCCTCTTCGGCCACCTCAACAGTCCCGGCAGCCCTTTATCCCCCTCCGGCAATGGTGTGGCCAGAGGGGGGGAGGAGGTGCGGTGCTCAGCAAGGTCATGGCACTTGGCATCTTCCTCCTCTTCGGCCACCTCAACAGTCCCGGTGGCCCTTTATCCCCCTCCGGCGATGGTGTGGCCAGAGGGGGGAGGTGCGGTGCTCAGCGAGGTCATGGCACTTGGCATCTTCCTCCTCTTCGGCCACCTCAACAGTCCCGGCGGCCCTTTATCCCCCTCCGGCGATGGTGTGGCCAAAGGGGGGGAGGAGGTGCGGTGCTCAGCAAGGCCATGGCACTTGGCATCTTCCTCCTCTTCGGCCACCTCAACAGTCCCGGCAGCCCTTTATCCCCCTCCGGCAATGGTGTGGCCAGAGGGGGGGAGGAGGTGCGGTGCTCAGCAAGGTCATGGCACTTGGCATCTTCCTCCTCTTCGGCCACCTCAACAGTCCCGGCGGCCCTTTATCCCCCTCCGGCGATGGTGTGGCCAGAGGGGGGGGAGGAGGTGCGGTGCTCAGCGAGGTTGTGGCACTTGGCATCTTCCTCCTCTTCGGCCACCTCAACAGACCCGGCGGCCCTTTATCCCCCTCCGGCAATGGTGTGGCCAGAGGGGGGAAGAGGCGCAACACTCGGTGTGGTCACTGCGCTTGCCATCTTCCTCCTCTTTGGCCACCTCAACAGTCCCGGCGGCCCTTTATCCCCCTCTGATGATGAATAAATAAATAAATATAAACTGGTTAGGTTTAATGAATGGTTAATCAAACATTCCAAAAATATTTATTGCATAGGATGATTATTGAACATGATGATATAATGAGACTTTACTGAGGAAGAAATTGATTGGTTGAAGTTCTGGATATAGTGCTGGCAAGAGGGTTTAAGGAAGAAGTCAGATGCTTAAGTCAGTATCATCATTTAAACAGAAGAGAAAGAGAAGGAGGAGTTTGTAGAAGGGAAATGGCAGCCACAAGCCTGGAAGCTGAAATCCTTCAAGGCCTGAACTGAGGAGGGTCTGAGAAAGAGGAGAAGAAAAATCTCTGCCTCAAATCCCAGATTTCTTTGGGGGTGGGGGGTGGGGGTGGGGGCAGGATAGAAATAAATAATTAAAATAAAATTGCTAGTATTTTCCGGAGTATAAGATGACTGGGCGTATAAGACGACCCCCAACTTTTCAAGTTAAAATATAGAGTTTGGAATATACTCACCCTATAAAACTACCCCTCTTCCAATGCCGCAGACAGCCAGTGCCTGCCTACACTGCCCCTTTAAGGCGGCCCGCGGCCCTTTATCCCTCCCGGTAGGAGTGCCGCCACAGCTGCAAGGGGTCCTGCCTCTCCCTCCCTGCTCCTATCAGGAGGGATAAAGGGCCGCCGGCCGCCGGGGCCAAGCTTTTATTCTAAAGCTTAGAAATAACTAATTATCAAGTGGCTACGATGCTGACTGGGAGGCGGAAGGTCAGCAGTTCGATTCCCGAGGGCTGCAGGACAGAATGAGCTCCCGTCTTTGTCCCAGCTCCTGCCAACCTAGCAGTTTGAAAGCAAGAAATTGCAAGTAGATAAATAGGGAAGGTAACAGCATTCCGTCCACTTTGGTGTCTAGTCATGCCTGCCACATGACCACGGAAAGGTCTGCAGCAGCAGACAGTGCTGGCTCTTCAGCTTTGAAACAGAGATGACCACTGCACCCTAGAGTTGGATACGACTGGCTTTCGAGCAAGAGAAACCTTTACCTTTACCTATTATTATTATTATTATTATCATGAAAGCAAGAAATTGCAAGTAGATAAACAGGGACCACTTTGGTGGGAAGGTAACAGCATTCTGTGCACTCCTGTGTTCTGAAGGCAACAGATCATTTCATGTCCTACGGTGCTATCTGCCACTTTTTACATCAGCTCTCACAAAATTTCATGCCTGCCACATGTCCATGGAAAACGTCTGCAGAAGCAGAGAACTGCTGGCTCTTTGGCTTTGAAACAGAGATGAGCACTGCACCCTAGAGTCAGATACGACTGGCTTTCGAGCAAGGGAAACCTTTACCTTTACTAAATAGGGACCACTTCGGTGGGAAGGTAACAGCGTTCCATGCACTCCGGTGTTTAGTCATGCCTGACACATGACCACAGAAATGTCTGCAGAAGCATACACAGCGCTGGCCCTTTCGGCTTTGAAACAGAGATGAGCACTGTACCCTAGAGTCGGATACGACTAGCTTTCGAGCAAGGGAAACCTTTACCTTTACTAAATAGGGACCACTTTGGTGGGAAGGTAACAACGTTCCACTGTACGACTGGCTTTCAAGCAAGGGAAACCCTTTACCTTTACCTTTAAGCCATGAGCATCAATATTAAAGTAAGGCTTGAACCATCTCACTATGCGTGCAATGAGTCAATCTCATATATTTGTTTGACCTTTTAAGTGAAATGAATGAACATTTGCACGATATTCTAATTTTCCGAGTTTCACCTGTAAGTAAACCACATAGACATCTCTCGACCCGGGCCAGTGGAAGGGTGGGGGAGAGTCTGGACTCCCTCCTGCCCTCTGAGCACGACAAGACCGCCTTTTTTCCCCGTCCTCCTCTTCTCTCCTCAGTGGGGAAACTCGGAGACTTCAGGGCAGATTCAGAGCAGAGCGGTGATTAGTAGCCACTTTAAGTGGATGAGAAAGCAGCAGCAAAGCTTGGGCGAGGGCGCCGCTTCCCTCCCTCCCTGCACGCTAGAGTCGGCTACGACTAGCTTTCGAGCAAGAGAAAACCTTTACCTTTTCTAAATAGGGGCCACTTCGGTGAGAAGGTAACAGCGTTCTGTGCACATGACCATGGAAATGTCTGCAGAAGCAGACATAGCGGTGGCTCTTTCGGCTTTGAAACAGAGATGAGCACTGCACCCTAGCCGGGGAGTGAGGAGGAGGAGGCGTGACGGAAAGGTCTCCGGAGCAAGGGGCCGCCCAGATATCACCACCCTCAGCCTCGCAGCAGCGATGGCAGATGGCTTTCCCCGCCGGTCCCGTGTGTGTGTGTGTGAGGAGGAGCAGCAGCAGCTGACCAGCAAGGAAAGCTACCCGCCGCAGCCGTGAGGCTGAGGGTGGTGATATCCGGGCGGCCCCTTGCTCCGGAGACCTCGCAGCAGCTGACTGGTGGGGAAAACCACCCGCCACCGCCGTGAGGTCTCCGGAGCAAGGGGCAGCCCAGATATCACCACCCTCAGCCTCGCAGCAGCGGTGGCAGATGGCTTTCCCCGCCGGTCAGCTGGTCCTCCACCTCACCACCTCCCGGGGGGGTAGGAGCAGCAGCAGCTGACCGGCAGGGAAAGCCACCCACCACCGCCACTGCCACGAGGCTGAGGGTAGTGATATCCGGGTGGCCCCTTGCTCCGGAGGCCTCGCGGCAGCAGTGGCAGATGGCTTTCCCCGCCGGGCGGCCTCTGGCTCCAGAGTACCCGGTGTATAAGATGACCCCCGACTTTGGCACAGATTTTTCGGGGTTAAAAAGTCGTCTTATACGCCGGAAAATACGGTAAATATTATAGAGAGCCCTGAAGGCTGAGGCTTGAGAAACAACTAGAGGAAGATGAATGCTAAATCAAATTGAAGTCTTTTTTAAAAATTAGTCTGGTTTAATATTGTGAAGTGTCAGGAAACATTTAAATCCACTTAGGGGGAAACCTGTGTATCAAGCTCTCAGTGCTTGGACTGTGGAGCTGGACAGGATAATTCAGCATTGCCTAGTTCCATGATGGCGAACCATGGCACTCCAGATGTGCTTGGAATTTAATTCCCAGAAGCCCAAGCACCCTGTGAATCCACACGAATTGGTTTACTGCAATTCATCCGGCCCGTGCTGCCCTCGTCACTCCTGGAAGCGGAAGTAAAATGCACCCGTACAGAGGAAGGGTTAACCCAGAAGAGCCTTAACCATATGAGTGTGTGTTACTTCCGCTTCTGGGAGCGACGAGCGCAGCGCGGGCCAGATGAACCACAGTAAACCCATTCGTGTGGATTCCCAGGGTGCTTGGGCTTTTGGTAATTGAAGTCCAAGAACATCTGGAGTTCCAAGGTGCACCATCACGGGCCTAATTAATGAGTTGAATGTTTGACTTTATTTGCTATTTTGTTGTGGCAACAAGAAAAGGATCAATGCCATCTAATGCCCCATAGAACAAACATATTTAGAAAGATACATTGGTGCATTCACAATGTTTATTATTTATTTACTATTTCTTTAACGGTTCTGTTTGCTTTAGCCTAGAGAAGGAGATAGGAATCACAAAACAAATAGGGTGTTCATAACAGTTGGTTTGGAAGAAAAAGAGATTGAAAAGATCATGAGATATCACAATTTGAACACTGAAGTACAGCATCTCCAGGAGAAAAGAGCAACAGTGATGCCAGTGGTGATAAGAGTGCTGGGAGTAACCCTCAAAGGGTTGAAAAAACATCTGAGTGTGATTGGCATTGATAAGATCACAGTAGAGCCATTGCAGTGAGTAACACTACTAGATACTGCCACATTATCAGGTGATACCCCACAGATTCTTAGTCCAGGGCTAGGACCTGAGGAGTGTGGCTCCAAAACTCCAGTACAAACATATGGTAGACTATGTACACCTACACCTACATCATCATCATTCTTCCTTTATCAAAAGCACTGCAGTACAATTAATAAATATATTCAATACGTATTGCCCAGTACTGTATTGAATAATGTCAAGAACATGTATAGCTAATGTTAAAGTGTTCCATGTTGAGAGGCATAAAGTGAACTGGCTTAGGTATGATGTTGCCTATTCTCTGCACTTGTGAAGAGCTGGGTTGGTGTGAAAATTCCACTTCCTTAAATTCATTTTGATTCTATGATCCATAGCTCATTAGATTACTTTCAAGTAACCTAGTTTTCTGTGAGAACAAGGACTATGTATTTACCTGGAAGTTCACCCATTTCATGAGATGATTGGTCTTTTCTTTTCAAATTATAATCTTAGCATTGTCTACTGTTCCGTCTAGAATGATCAACAGTTGTTCTGAATAAAACATAGCCTTGATTTTAAGATGGGTAGAGTTGGATGGTAGCCAAAGAGTGAATGTGCTTTTAATATAGCTGCTTTTAGTATTTTTGTTAGCTGCTACCTCTCTCCATATGTCACTGAGAGTAAATGCCTGATAGTTAACTGATTTTATTAGTATGGGTTGTCTTCAATCATCCTATTATTTTTCTAGGAATAATAATACAGGGTATATAGAAAGAAGATTGTGGTGTTTTTGAACTGCAATCAAGCATGCCCTGGAAAGGGCAACCACGTGTTGCTGGCTAATCTATCTCACATTAGATCAGGTGGAAAAAAAACCTGCAGAATGAACTCACCAAAGGGAGCCTTCATTTTGGCAGTTTCACATCTGGCCTAGACACAGAAGAAGAAGACTGAGTGCTGCATCTATCTGCTTTGCATGGGTTGAACTGCACCATACCAGGTTGGCATATTTACCTGCAAAGTAGCTCTAGTTCTTAGTGTTTGTCACTGATGTCAGCACCGCGCACCAAGGGAACTCTTCCAGTGGCACGGATTATAACGCGAGGAAGCAGCACAATATATATAAACTGCAGCAGGGAGAGAGCACCGCCACCGCCGTAAGTCATGTATTGCAATGTCAGGCAGTGGAGGCAGGTGGGGGTGGTCCTAGAGGTGCCCAGGTTCTCACCACAGACTGGAATAATGATATGCATGGGCCCAATTTCATTCTGTTTGTTTCAGCCCAGTGTTCAAGCCTATCAAGATCTTTTTTGAATTACAAATTCCCAGTAAATAATGTTAATTAATGGCATAAGTAGCAAACATTTCCCTCTGGGCTTGCTTTTATAGAACACTTGCTATTCTTTTCTCACCCCTAATCATCAGAGGTGCCTCCAGATATAGGCAGGAGAACAGGTAAAGCCCACAACCTTTGGATGCATAAAATTGCAAGTAGAGGGGAATCTTGAGCTTCCTTTCTTTTATGTTGTGATAGTAGGATCTTTACTCTCAAGTAGGCCCTATTGTCCTTCTGAGTTGCAGCCCCTTGGCTGGACAACCCAGGCATCAGATGTGTGTAGAATCAGGTAGCATTGAGCCAAGAAATCGCTCCAAGTCTCTTCATGCATTTTATAATTGTATTAAAAGCATAACAAGATTCAGGATACAGTCCATTTCAAAGCAGAATTAAAGCAAGCATGTTCCAGGGATAACCCGTAAGCCTATACCCCCCCCCCTTTCTCCCAAGCCTCTACATTTTGCTGGCTGGCAAAGCACACATCCCAGAGAGTGTCTGAGTAGCTGCTGTGACTGTGTGTCTCTGTGTATTATCTCCCCCCCACAGGGTCCACCTTTGGCCCTACCTCTCAGGGATTCCAACCAATGATCTTACAGCAAGACATGTCAATCGCACATTAAGTTCCATTTCTTCTCCACCATGAGGCAAAGAATATTTACATACTTTCTAACTCCCAAAGATTTGAAATCACCATTTTGCAGAGGCTAAAGAACAAGGTATGGAAAAGCACAGGGTATACTCCAGTCCATCACATATGTTTGGTGGCATACTTAGGTGAAGCAAATGGCAACACACCCTGGACATTACCTGCTAAAGGATGCTCTGTGTACCCTCTACAGAAGTATCTATTGTCTCCTAATGTCCCGGAAACATGCATGCAGTCCAGTAGGGATAATATCTCATGATTTTTTTTATTGTAGCCCAGATTATATCTGCAACAATTTAACACTGCACCTACCTTTAAACTTAATTGCAACAACTTCTAAAGTTAATTTGTATTTAGTCAGTGGACACTTTGCCACAATTTTCAGAAAAGTTCCCCACCCCATTAAGAGCTGCAGATGTACAGAGCTATGCACACACAATGATTAAAACAGTAGTGAAAGGGAAAGAAGACCCATGATCTAATGATAATGTATCATTGTATGCTGTGAACTGGGCTCCTTCCCCACCCCACCCCAAACCCAGACAATGTTGTACTTTTTGTTGTAAATCAATGCACCAGGGTTGCGCTCAGTTATCATTAAATGCACATAAGCACACTCGTAACCACTTGAGACATTTTTTTTAAATCAAAGTGAAATCTGAATCAAAGCACATGTATGCAGCCATCTGACAAAACCAAGAGCCAGAGAATGGCAAATTGCTAATACTTGGGTACTGCTCAGCAAACAAAATCAGTAGCTTTTTTAAATAGGGGAGGGGTCTTTGGGATTCAGACATGGAAAATGGCATACAAATGTCTATCCAAAATGACTCGCTAAAAGTGAGAGTGGAGGGAGGCAGAGAGGGAGGGGAAAGTGCCTAATAGTCACTTATAGGACTCCAACCTTGAGTGTATTGTTTTGTGAACTGAACAGCTAGGAACCAATAAATTATACTGCTGAAGCTATGGGTGCCAAACCCTAAAATTATAGCTTTTAAGAAGAAAGTAGGCAGAAGGATGTCCAGTTTTACTTCACATTTCCCTTAATAGATATCCTGACCCAAAAATATTGCTGTTGGCTGTTCTTCTGTTTGGAAGTGGGATGATGGGGAGGGGGAGAAGGAATTGATGGGTTTTGGTTGCCACTCAAGAGTAAAGTGGCCTCAAGTTGTCCTTAGATTCTTGGCAGATGTTTAATGGTGATCAAGAGCAAAATTGAAACAATAAATATTCTCACCCCTGAGTAGCCCAAGAAGGAGCAGGTGCAACAAGAAGCATATGCTAAGCAGCAGAAGCTATAGTGTATAAATCCCCTGAGACCTTCCAGCTGCAGAACTGCTTCACCTGGGAATATCATAAATGACTAAATCAGAAAAATACATTTGTTTAACTTCATAACTTTGCTTCTTAAAATTAGCTTGTAAAAAAGGGAAACAGCAATATAAATATAGTTCACTGAAACAGCAATGGGCATAATCAGTCTGCCCAGGTTGTGCACTTTACACACTACAGTCCAAAGCAAAAAAAGGTAGCTGCAACAACAAAATTTACACTGACGTTCTGTATACATCTCTTACCAAGGAATTTTAGTGTATGGGACCAAAGACAACCGGACAACCGAAAGGTTGGTTTAACACAGGTTTATTGCATTGCATGAGGTTCCAGTGAAGCATGAGGTAATGGCGGTGATACATCTCAATATATACAGTAGCTCTCTACATTTGAATCTTGTAGCACGGTAGCTCATTGGCTGCTAACGGCGTGGCCTCGCCCAGGCACGCCTCTTTCTTCAGCTGCTGAATGCGGGGAAGGTTTTCCCGCGGCTGTCCGTGATTGAGCAATGTGAACCATGTGAGGCTGAACGCTCGCAGCTGCCCTCTATGGGCTGTCTGCTCGCGTTCCTTTACAGCTGGTATCGTTTGTATCTGGAGTGGTTACATTCTTGCCTTTACAGTATAATGAACATGCATACATACATACATAACATCCCTCCCCCCTAGGATGGGACGAAGTCCCGCAACCATTGTGGCTTGCCGCACGTGCGCTTGGGACGCGCTTGCGTCTGACCTAGTACTGGAGAGCCTGTGATCCCTGACTCCGCGGGTGCTTGTCCTGCAACGGGAAACGGGGATTCGTTAGTGGCTCCGTGGGGCGTCCGTGCCTGCCTCGCGCCCGGGGATGGGAAAGGAATGAATAGTTGGGAGGTGAACCCCTGCCTGTCGCTCTCTGACCCCGGGGATCCACCTATTGTGAACCGCGGAACCGATGAGGTCGCCCTTGCGGTTCGGCTACCTTCTGATCCCTGCTCGGGGGACCTTGAGACTGTGGTGGTCGGACTCGCTGATGCCTCCCGTCTTGGGGGTGTCGGTCTCCGGGAAAGTGGCGCTATATTGCATTCTAACTCACAGGGGCTACTGGGACTGAGGGTACCAGGGGCTGAACTGAAACCCCTCTTTTCGCTAGGACGGGTGGGGGACCACTCCGCTAACTCCCCCTGGTACTGCAAATCAACGTCTAAACTTCTAAGGGCATCTGTGTTTCGGGGAAACTCCCGCGGGGTATGTGTGTGGTCGGGGCTCTTCCATTTCTTCGGGGACCCCCGCAAAAGATTTCTGTGGATCGATTCCCTTTCCTCCCCCCTTGGTGGGGACCCATGCTCCCCTTTTCCTCCCCCTTGGGTTAAGCGGGTGGGGGAGTACCCTAACGCTGAATCGATGCTATTCTCGTCTCCGTCCTGCTCTCCGGGGACCCTGCGCCTGAGTTGGTCCACGTGTCGCCTCCACAGGAAGCCTGTACTGGTTTCTACGCGGTATGAGACGGGGCCGGTTTGTTCTACTACGGTGCCCGGCACCCAGGCTGGCCCCGCGCTGGCGTAGTTCCTGCAATGCACCGAGGCGCCTACGCTGAAACTCTTTGTGGGTTCCACCCCTATGTTCCACCCCTTGTCCTCTACTCTCGTGGGGTCTAGCTTGGAGATTCCCGTGGCCAGCTTCCTGCGCATCAACAG
Source organism: Bradypodion pumilum (assembly GCA_035047305.1). NCBI lineage: Eukaryota > Metazoa > Chordata > Lepidosauria > Squamata > Chamaeleonidae > Bradypodion > Bradypodion pumilum. Next base: position 186,312,093 of record JAWDJD010000001.1, on the reverse strand, counting down.
CTCTGCGGGGGAGTACCCCGACGCTAGTGGGGTGACCCTGTATCTTAGCAGGAATTGGCACAATTTCAGGTCGAGGTCTCCGGGCCCCATGCGCAGTAGCGCGTCTTTCGTGGTGCGCACGAGGCGCTCTACTTGGCCGTTGGTGGCCGGGTGAAAGGGGGCAGAGGTGACGTGCCGAATGGCGTTGCGCTCCAAGAATGCCCCGAACTCGGCGGACGTGAAACAGCTGGCGTTATCGCTGACGAGGGTGTCGGGTAAACCGAACGTGGAAAAGACCCTCCTTAACTGTTTAATTGTTGTGGCCGAGGAGGTGCTCGAGACTGGAATGACCTCCAACCACTTGGAGAACGCGTCCACCACGAGGAGGAAAAGCGTTCCCCTGAACGGGCCAGCAAAGTCTACATGTATCCGGGACCAGGGCCCCCTAGCCGTGTCCCACTCCCTAGGTGGCGAGCGAGCCTCTTCTGGCCTTGAGCTTTGGCACGCTTCGCAAGTGCCGACCATGTGTTCAATGTCGGCGTCTAGCTGGGGCCACCAAAAGTAACTGCGGACCAGCGCCTTTGAGCGGACGATCCCCGGGTGGCTGACGTGCAGCAGTTTAAGCACCCTCGGCCGGAGAGGCGTGGGGATTACTACCCGCTGTCCCCACAAAAGGCAACCCCTCTCTAGGGACAACTCTAGTTTCTTTTTGAAAAATGTGTCGAATTCCGCTGCTGGGGAAGACACGGGCCACCCTTTCTGTACCCAGGAGCAAACTGTGGCCAGCGTTTTGTCCTTGCCTGTCGCTTTGGCGATGTCGGCCGGTACTACTGGAGGGGAGTCTAGGACCTCTATCATTAAGACCTGATGGTCCCTCTCTACTTTGTCCACGTGGCAGCAATCCCGAGGAATGGGGGACCTCGACAGGGCGTCGGCATGGCTGATCTCCCTCCCGGGCCGGTACACCAACGCGTGCTGATATGCGTTGAGAAAAATGGCCCACCTGAGCATTCTCGGGGACAGGATTTGGGGTGTGGGCTTATCTGCGGTGAAAATGCCTAACAAAGGCTTATGGTCCGTCACTATGGTGAAGGGGCGGCCGTACACAAAATCATGAAATTTCTTGGTCCCCGCAATTATTGCTAGTGCTTCTCTGTCTGTCTGAGCATAGTTCCTCTCTGCTTGGGACAAGGACCTAGAGTAGAATGCTATCGGGGCCTCCCTACCGTTGTCCAGCACGTGGCATAACACCGCCCCCACCCCCACCGGGGATGCATCGCATATCAGGACCACCGGGCGTTTGGGATTGAAGTGGGTCAGTACGGCATCTGATGCCAGGAGTCGCTTCAGGTCATTGAAAGCCTTTTCCTGGTCGTCGCCCCACTTCCATGCCTCGTCCTTTTTTAACAATTTGTGTAGCGGTTCTGCCACGGCTGCCTTCCGCGGGAGGAAGGAGTGGTAGAAGTTGAGCAGTCCGAGGAACGACTGCAACTCGGGCTTGGATGTGGGGCGAGGGGCCTTCTTGATGGCGGCTACCTTGGATTGGGCTGGTCTTATTCCCTCGGGAGTGACACGGAACCCTAGGAACTCAACCTCTGTAGCGAAGAAGACGCATTTGTCTTTCCGCAACCGCAACCCCGCCTTTTCGAATATTGTCAGGACCTTTCCCAACCTAGTTGCTAATTCGGCCCGGCTCCCCCCTGTAATCAATACGTCATCAAAGTAGGGTAACACCCCCTCTAACCCCTTCAGGAGGCGTTCCACAAGTGACTGGAAGATCCCTGGCGCCGAATTCACGCCGAATTGTAGGCGCGATACCTGGAACGCCCCTTTGTGGGTGACTATGGTCTGCGCAGCAGCTGCGGCGGGGGTCACCGGGAGTTGCTGGTAGGCTTGGGCCAGGTCGAGTTTAGCGAAGCACCTCCCCCCGTGTAACCTGGCCAACAAGTGGCTGACTACCGGCACCGGATACGCATTAGGGCGGATCGCCTTATTGATGGTGCACTTGTAATCAGCGCATATGCGGACCTCCCCGTTGGCCTTGAGAGCCGTTACAATTGGAGTTTCCCACTCCGCAGAATCAACAGGAACAAGAATCCCCTGGCCCACCAATTTGTCCAACTCCGCCTCTATTTTGTCCTTTAGTGCGAAGGGCACTCTGCGCGGTTTAAGTCTGATTGGACGTACTCCAGGGTCCAGGTCGAAAGTCACTGGGGGGCCCTTGAATTTCCCGAGCCCCTTTTTAAAAACCTCGGGGTGCGCGTCGCACACGCTCTGTATTGGATCAGTCCCGGCGGGGTGTGCTTCCACGGCGTGCACCCCCCCGATGAACAACCCCAGGGGCTGGAACCATTGAGTCCCGAGGAGGCTGCATTTACCTCCCTTGAGGACGACTAGGGGAAGCGTTGCGGTGTGCTTTTTAAACTGGACCCGGAACTTCCCAACCCCCAACACTGGGATGCGGTTCCCTTGCACGTCCTTCAGTGTGGCCCTCAGCGCCTTGAGCTTGGGCCGCACGCGGGGGGCGATTTTCATGAATTCCCCCTGGGAAATAATGGAGTATGAAGAACCCGAGTCCACCTCCATTCTAACAGGGGCCCCTTGTATTACTACCTCAACGAAGTAACGGGGGTGCTCCGTGGAAACGCTGCAGACCGGCGCGTCGTCCTCGCTGTCGTCGGAGATGCGCCCTACTCCGTCCCGCGTCCTCGTGGTCCGGGTGCCGTCCTTTGGCCTCGTGGTGCGGTCCTGCCTAGCCGAGCGGTCTGGAGAACTCCTGGTGGCCTCGCGCCGTTTCCGGCAGACCTTGGCGATGTGCCCGCGCCGGCCGCAGTTGTGGCACTCGGCCTTGCGGAACGGGCATTTGGCGCGGGCGTGGGCGGCGCCGCAGCCGTCGCAGCGCCGGCCCTCTCTCTGGACCCTCCGGACGTCCTCGTCGTCGCCGCTCTCCGCAGACGAGTCCGCAACTCGCCGGGCCGCTCGCACCGAGCTCTCTGCCTTTGCGGGCTTCGGGCGCCAGTCCTGAAGCTCGTGCACCCCAGCAGTAGTGGCCTCCGCGGCCTGTGCCGTGTCGAGGACTTGTTGCCACGAGGGAGGCGGCTCCCTCTTCATCAGCGCACGCTGAGTCTCTGTGTCCCTCAGACCGCAGAGCAGGCAGTCCCGGAGGGTGATGTCGGGGAGCTCCCACTTGCATGGGCCGGCGGCCAACCGCAGGGCCGCGGCGAACTCCTCAACCGATTCCCCGGGTGCCTGGACTCGCCTCCAGAACGCGCTCCGAGCGGGGAACATCGCTATTGCTGGCCGGAGATGGGCGCGCAATGCCGCCAGGAGCTCTGTAGCTTTGAAGTCGCCCACCTTCCTCGGGGCGATCAGGTCCACCAAGGTCCTCTTGGTCTCGTGTCCGAGCATGCGGACGAAAATGGCCCTCTTTTTGGCCTCATCGGAGACTTCGAGCTCCACCAGCGCTGCGTTGAAGTCTATCTCAAACAGCTCCAAGTCTCCCGGCTTCTTGATCTCGTAGCCGGCGCATGTCTTGGTCCCGTGGGCAGCCATATCCCACCTTCGTCGCCAATTTAGTGTATGGGACCAAAGACAACCGGACAACCGAAAGGTTGGTTTAACACAGGTTTATTGCATTGCATGAGGTTCCAGTGAAGCATGAGGTAATGGCGGTGATACATCTCAATATATACAGTAGCTCTCTACATTTGAATCTTGTAGCACGGTAGCTCATTGGCTGCTACCGGCGTGGCCTCGCCCAGGCACGCCTCTTTCTTCAGCTGCTGAATGCGGGGAAGGTTTTCCCGCGGCTGTCCGTGATTGAGCAATGTGAACCATGTGAGGCTGAACGCTCGCAGCTGCCCTCTATGGGCTGTCTGCTCGCGTTCCTTTACAGCTGGTATCGTTTGTATCTGGAGTGGTTACATTCTTGCCTTTACAGTATAATGAACATGCATACATACATACATAACAGGAATAAAGCCTCCTTTGTTTCAATCAGGATGCTGTGTATAAGATTATAGCCTTAATGTCTATTATCCAGGCTTAGCCTAAGACATTTGTTACCTGGTGCCAGGAGGGAAATGATATTTCAGGCAGAGGCTGGCTGGAGCGGCACTGCCAACAGAGGTAACAGGACAACATATTCCACAACAGCTAAAACTACAAAACATATTGTCTAGTCCACATAGTTTTGTCCTCTGTGAGTAATGGAGGTCAAAGAGGAATTGAGAAGGCCACTGCCTTCTGTCTGTGTCAGCTGCCTGAGATAGTTGCCTCATTCTTTCTAATGGTAGGACTGGACATGTGCAAAGCAAGACTCTTCTTATTGGTAAAGCTAGCCCAAGATAGGTTCTTGCCAGAGTCAAAAGACAAGATGGAGCCCTTTTCTCATCCCATGTTCAGAAGCTGACTATCAACTGAATGTCAAATGTGGCAATTGACTGGCAATATCATTTGCTACATATGGGAGAACAGGCTACTTTAGGGGAACCAGTACAAGATTCATGCGCTATAAAGCCTTGGTCGTGCAGTGGTAAACTGCTAAACTGCAGCCAAAATTTGGTGAGTTCAATCCTGACAAGAATCAAGGTGGACTCAGGCTTCCATCCTTCTGAGATCAGTAAAATGAGTACCCAGCATGTTGGGGGCAAATGCTAATTAACTTGTGAACTGCTCAGAGAGTGCTCTAAGTGCTTTCCGGTGGTATATAAATGTAATTGCTATTGATACTGCTACACAGTTATGTTCCTCACAAGAAAGGAGAAGAGGGTTCAGCTGGAAGAGATAGAAGACTGCGTCACTTTAGATAGCATCTGCTATCTAAAGTGATCTGCTCATGCTATATGATGACAGCCCTATCCCTAGCCTAATGGCAGTAAAAATTGAGATATATCTCCTCAAGTCAGTCAATAAATTGCGTTCAGTGTTTTGTATTACGGGATTTAAGAAATCTGTAGTCTGAATATGAAGTCTTCACAGTAAGTGGACAATACAAATGGTTTAATAATATCTTTTTTCCTGTATGGAGAAAATGAAACCACAAATATCCTGATAATTAAGCCTTACTCATCCAATGTGTACCCTGGGAATGGCTTTAACTTTGGACTGGCAACTTGTTTAGTGTCAGAGGCCAAAACGGATATATATCTTGTTTCTCAAAGCCACAGATAATATGTGTCCGCTTCTTGGACTGTTATTTTTGAATTGTTTTCCTGAATTTGTGGGTTGTAAAGCCTGAAATGATGCATACCTTGTAGTTATTCAATAATATTTCTGTTCTTGAATTATTAAGAGTGAATGTAAATATCCTTGCATAAACCTCTTCAGATTATACGCTGGGACAGGAATAAAAAATAATGTGAAATTGTGTAGTTCTTCAAAAGATAAGGTCTGCTAAACATCTAATGCAGGAGCAACTGTCAAATATGCTATTCAAGGCATCTTTTCTTCACTACCCAGCTAGTTGGTGAACCATCCTGATTACCTGTGCTCTGAATACTGTGAAGGAACCTAGCCTACTACTTTGTGATAAGGTACAACCTCCTGCTTGGACCAGAGCCACTCTGCTTGACTATTGAATAGGACTTTTTTTTAAAAAAGTCAGATTATCTTTAACAAACACTTTTGTACCTCACGGGTCTACACCGCTAGATTGCAAGGACTCTGCGAAGGTGTGTGCTGTCTAACTATGATTCCAGTGGTTCTAAACAACAGCTGCTTTCTGCCAAAGTGCTAGTGACCTCCAGATAAAGACATATTCTTTTGGCAGCAGATTCTTTAGCTTTCTACCACTGCAAACTAGTTAGAGATTTTGGAAGGCTAGCATGTGAAGGAAGGGATTCTTGCTGTATGTCAGAAATGTTTTAATGTCTGTACTTCCCACTGTGCTGAGCTGCTCTGCTGGTCTCTGCCTGACCATGTAAGAGGTCATTTGGAGAGTTCACACCCAGAAATAATGATAGATAGATTATGGTTGGACCTGCAACAGGTTCATGCTTAAAATAATCTGGTGAGTGAATTACCTGTATTTATAAATGACAGGCTAGGACTAGATTGCCCTTGAGTCCCTTTCCAACTCTACGGTTTCTTGGTTTTGTGACTACAGAATGAACCTACTCTACTCTACTCTACTCTAGAGATATTTCATATTCATGGAAATGAAATAACAAAATTCACTGGCTGTCCTTTATTTCAATCCAAGAGGGGCAAGTGGACAGCATGTGCTAGAATGTTGGAGCTTAACCTGAAGGCAGAACTCCCCCAATTCTGGTATACCATTACATACAAGTGTGATTAGTGTTATAGTATCTGCAGCTTCACTGAAATCAAAAGCTTCTCTTTTCCTTTGAACCCAATAAAGAATTCAACCTAGTAATTAAAAGTTTTAGTTTAAAATTAGGTATTTTGAAGGCTGAAGGGTTGAAACAGTATGAAATTCCTTATAAATGAATAGTGTAATTGGAACAGGTTCTGTCCATCTAATTCTCACTCAAGGGGGTGAGAAAGTTTCAGCAAGGAAGCTCGAATCCTCTCAAACTTCCGTATTAGAAGGCGGTTGCCCATGGGGCAACAGAGAGGAAGGTTTTTGGTTTATTTGTTAGTTGTTTGTTGTTGTTTTGTTGTCAAAACAGGTGGGTGGAGGGAAGGAAATTTTCATGGTTAATGTATGGTGATATTGTTGTCTAATGGTCAGTTGTAATTCCATAATTTTATGTTATTTATTCACTCGAGAGTTAATTAGTTTAAAAATTTACTCATGTCAAGCACAATAAAGATAATATCATGGAATGTGAAAGGTTTGGGAACGGTGATAAAGAGAAAAAGAATTGAGAATGCATTAAAAAAGGAAATGCCCGATATTCTATTCTTACAGGAAACACATCAAAAAATGGATAAAGTGAATAATCTTTACTTAGGATGGATGGAAGTATATGAAAAATCATTTGGATCATCAAAAGCAAGGGGTGTAGCTATCCTTATCTCCAAAAAATTAAATTTTTCAATAACAAAAGCAGTAAAGGATGAAGAGGGGAGATTTTTGTTGTTAAAGGGAAAGATTGGGGAAGAAGAAATATCATTGGTCAATATTTATGTTCCAAACCAAAAACAAGAAGAGTATTTAGAAAAAATAAGGATAATTTTGCAAAATGAGGATGCACAGAACTTGATAGTAGGAGGAGACTTTAATTTAACCGCATCAGCATTAGATACGTCTGTAAAAATTAATGTAGGAAAGAAAGTTAAAAAATCAGGATTAGAAAATTGGATAGAGAGTCTAGGGATTAATGATGCATGGAGAATTTTAAGAGGAACTGAACGAGGTTATACTTTTTTTCCCCAAATGCACAAAACATATTCGAGAATCGATTACCTGATGGTTTCAAGCAATTTGGTAGGACGGCTGAAGGATACAGAAATCGGAATAATCAGGGAATCAGATCATGCAGTACTCAAGTTGGAATTGTTGTTTAATAGGAATAATAAACAAAAGAAATGGAGGTTTGATATATATTTAATTAAGAATAAGGAGATATTAAACAAGTTAAAATCAAAATGGCAAGAAGACTGGACGTTAAATGATACAGGAGAAGTAGAGATGCATACACTTTGGGATGCTATGAAAGCAGTGTTTCGGGGGGATTGCATTAAAGAAATAACAATGTTGAATAGGCAAAGGAGGTTAAAAATGCAGAATATAGAAAAAGAGATAAAAAGTTTAGAAAAAGAACATGCCAAGGGTCAGAAGGAAGAAGTATATCAAAGATTAGCGAAGTTGAGAAGTGAGCTTTTAGGACAGGATATGGAGAAAGTTAAAAGGGAACTGATTTATTTAAAGAGAGATAGTTTCGAATTTAATAATAAAAGTCTTAAAAGACTTTCAAAAGCGGCCAGAGACAAGAGAGTGAGGAGGGAAATAAAGGTATTAGTAGATGATAAGGGTAACCGTATGGTAAAAACGGAGGAGAAAATAAGAATAGTAGAACAATTCTTTAGTGAGTTATATACAGGAAAACTTATAGACATGGAGGAATTGAAAAGGCAACTAGAAATAGAAACTATCTTAAAAATACAGGATGATCATTAACAAATAATGGAGGAAAGAGTTACTGAGAAAGAAATAAAGGAGGCTATAATGAAACTTAAACTAGGGAAATCTCCAGGTGAAGACAGGTATACGACTGACTTTTATAAGGCATTTCAAGAAATTATTATCCCAAAGTTATGCATTTTATATAATTCAATATTAGATGGAGGAAAGGTCCCTGACTCCTGGAATAAATCAATAATTGTATTAATCCCAAAGCCGAACAAGGATCCAGAAGTAATTGATCATTATAGGCTGATATCACTTCTAAATCAAGACGCCAAATTATTTACAGCTGTAATGGCTAATAGACTGAGTACTTTTTTAGGAAAATATATTCAGAGGGATCAGGTAGGATTTCTCAAAGGACGTCAATTAGGAGAGCACATAGTAAGAATAATCAACATACTTGAAATAGCGAAAAGGGAAAGAACAAAACTATGTATTCTCTCACTTGATTTATTTAAGGCATTTGACTCAATACAATGGCAAACACTACAAACTATAGTACAGACAATGGGCTTTGGGGATAAATTTTTACATGTATTTAATCAATTATACAGTAAAGCGCAAACAGTTATAAAAGTAAATGATGGATTTACTAAAAAGATTGATATTACAGCAGGAACAAGACAAGGGTGTCCATTGTCCCCGTTATTATTTGTCTTGTCTATGGAATTATTAGCAAATGTCATTAGAAGGAATAAGGACATTCAGGCTATTAATGGTCAAAAATTAGTATGTATGCCGATGACACATTACTTGTATTAAAAATGCTAAAAATACAATTGGTAAAGTTCAAGAACATCTATACAGGTTGGAAAAAATAACTGGTTTAAGAATTAATTGGAAAAAGACTGAAGCGATAGCTTGTAACTATAATGAAAAGGACAAGGAAGAGATTAAAAAACATTATAAAATAGATATAAAGAAAAGTTTGAAATACTTGGGTATATATATAACTGAGGATATTAAGGAACTTCATAAGCTAAACATAGACAAATTAAGGCAAGATTTAAAGTTAAACATAGCTAAACTCAATAAATTAAAAGTGTCCTGGTTTGCTAGAGTGAGTTTGGGGCGAATGAAAATTTTATCAAAATTAAATTTTGTCATAGGTAACCTTCCTCTTAAGATAAGTAATAAGCAATTAAAGGAATGGCAAAAATGTTAAACAATTTTTGTAACGGAGGAAGGAAACCAATGATAATGAAATCATTATGGTACCAAAGTCAAGACGACGGTGGGTTGGGTATCCCCAATATAACAAATTATTATAAAGCATTTCAGCTAAACAGAATTGTTAATTTGTTAGTACAGAATAAGGATGAATTAGAAGATATAAATCAGTTGGAATATAAAAAATACAATGGTAGTTTATTCTTAGAAACGCAGGTTAAGAAAATACAATTAAATACTAAGACTTTAAGAGAATTATACCAATTTTGGAAGGGAATAAAAGAAGAATTAGTCAGAGGAGATTCTCCAATATTAGAAGTGACGGATTTTGCAGATTGTCCATTAAATGAGATAAAGGATATGAAAAAGAAATTAAGGTTGAATAACTTAATACAAATTAATGACTGGATTTCAAAGGGGTCTACATCCCAATTGAGGGAAGAAATTTATCGAAAGTTAGAGTTAAATTGGTTTCAAAAAATTCGGTTGGAAAAATGGGATAGCAAAATAAGAAAAAAGGGACAAAAAATTAGAGAGGTATCAAAGTTTGAAGAATTGATATACAGCTTAAGAAAGGGGATTGTAGTTAAGAGCGGAATGGTAAGTAAATTATATAAAATAATAAACAAAAAGGAAGATCCGCAAAGATTAATAAAGAATGGATGGGAAGAAGAATTAAATATAAAGATAAGTGAACAGGCATGGAAAGGAAGGTGGAGTCAAAGAATAATGAAGCAGTTATCAATGAGGGAAAGGGAACATAACTTTAAATTAATTTGGAAGTGGTATTTGACCCTGGTTATTTTACATCATATGGATAAAGCAAGATCAAATAAATGTTGGAGATGCAATAGAGATTTAGGTACCTATGTTCACATGTGGTGGGACTGTGAATATACACAAAACTATTGGAAGATGCTAGAACAGGAAATAAATAACATCTTTAATAAAAACATAGTATTGAACCCTAAAATTGCTTTGCTGGGACAGTTAGAAGATATAAATATTGATAATAATGAAAAGGAGTTGCTATCCATTCTGCTTACTGCAACAAGGCAGATAATTGCTTTGGAATGGAAGAACAAAATAAATAAATACAGAAAAAGATGGTTTAAACAAATATGGTGGTTGGCGTTAAATGATAAACTAACATCAGAAATGAGAGTAGAAAGAGGTGAAGTTAAGAGTAACCTTTTCTGGAAAATTTGGAGACCTTGGATAGTATATGGTATGTCAAGTGAAGACAGAATAAAGCCTGTACAAGAAGAATATGAATTTGGGCAGATTTATAAACTTATAAATAATAATTGAGCGACAAGGGTAGTTTTTTTTAAAAAACTTTATACAGGGTTGGGCGTGGGTTGGGTGGTGGGGGTGCTATGTTGTATGCATTGTATGTAATGTTATTTTGTCGGATGTATGTATTGTAAAGTAATTAATAAAAAATTTATTAAAAATAATAATAATAATATTTCTGTTCTTGAATTATTAAGAGTGAATGTAAATATCCTTGCATAAACCTCTTCAGATTATACGCTGGGACAGGAATAAAAAATAATGTGAAATTGTGTAGTTCTTCAAAAGATAAGGTCTGCTAAACATCTAATGCAGGAGCAACTGTCAAATATGCTATTCAAGGCATCTTTTCTTCACTACCCAGCTAGTTGGTGAACCATCCTGATTACCTGTGCTCTGAATACTGTGAAGGAACCTAGCCTACTACTTTGTGATAAGGTACAACCTCCTGCTTGGACCAGAGCCACTCTGCTTGACTATTGAATAGGACTTTTTTTTAAAAAAGTCAGATTATCTTTAACAAACACTTTTGTACCTCACGGGTCTACACCGCTAGATTGCAAGGACTCTGCGAAGGTGTGTGCTGTCTAACTATGATTCCAGTGGTTCTAGACAACAGCTGCTTTCTGCCAAAGTGCTAGTGACCTCCAGATAAAGACATATTCTTTTGGCAGCAGATTCTTTAGCTTGCTACCACTGCAAACTAGTTAGAGATTTTGGAAGGCTAGCATGTGAAGGAAGGGATTCTTGCTGTATGTCAGAAATGTTTTAATGTCTGTACTTCCCACTGTGCTGAGCTGCTCTGCTGGTCTCTGCCTGACCATGTAAGAGGTCATTTGGAGAGTTCACACCCAGAAATAATGATAGATAGATTATGGTTGGACCTGCAACAGGTTCATGCTTAAAATAATCTGGTGAGTGAATTACCTGTATTTATAAATGACAGGCTAGGACTAGATTGCCCTTGAGTCCCTTTCCAATTCTACGGTTTCTTGGTTTTGTGACTACAGAATGAACCTACTCTACTCTACTCTAGAGATATTTCATATTCATGGAAATGAGCTAACAAAATTTACTGGCTGTCCTTGATTTCAATCCAAGAGGGGCAAGTGGACAGCATGTGCTAGAATGTTGGAGCTTAACCTGAAGGCAGAACTCCCCCAATTCTGGCATACCATTACATACAAGTGTGATTAGTGTTATAGGATCTGCAGCTTCACTGAAAACAAAAGCTTCAGGTCAGCTAGTGGTATCCGAGAACCCAGCTACACTGTCAAATTCCACAGGATCTGCTTCTCTTATGAGGATCTAATAATTACTGCCCACGTGATGCAAAAGGTGGACTGAATCAATCCATCATCCCCGCCCCCTTCCTGCCCTTGGGGATTATCTACTTTTTCAAAACAGAATGACTTGGACAGACTTTGCCCAATGTATTCATTCTTGTAAAGACAAAGGGACAGACTTTGCCCAATGTATTCATTCTTGTAAAGACAAAGGGAATGTCTGTATATGGGGTTTCAGTGATATAGGCAGTTGAGGCATGATGTTCAGAACCAGGAGAATATGCCCCCTTTTTCTTTGCTTTCCATCAATCATCATCTTAAACATTTTCAAAAGTGTTTTACATATAGAAGATTAGCACTAGAGCACCCAGTCACGTTATCACTGGGTCACTGTTATTTGTCTTTACCATATATAAGCCCCTATGCTATGTATATGTATTGTAGTAGCAGAGTGAGAACAAATAGCTTCATAATGTTGTTCTTGCCAAAAAAAAATCCATGCTGACCAATGGTCAAGGAAAAGAAACTTTGTTCTATAGCCATCCAGAAGGGAGATGGGGGAATGGAGCTGAAGGTTTAACAGTACTTTCAACAGAAGTTCAGATGGAAAGATCATCTTATACCCTGAGAGAGACCTAGGATGCTTAGTGTGTGACTAGGAAGACAGATGAGGTGAATCCCTCACTGTGGAACTTTTTTTTTTTTTACATTTTCTGACTGGTATTATAAGATTGCTATGGAGGTTCATTTTTGTGGATTGAATGATCCACTGAAAGAATGGGATGTGTTAAATCATTCCTTACCTAAATTCCATTGATTCGTTTAATCTATTTTATTTGAATCCAACTCATGGATTTAGCAGAAAACTTTCAATAGATAAATGTTAGAAAATGTGTAGTTTTCAATTAAACATATCAATTACTAATTTTGAGCAGACACAGCTCCTTACAGGCAGGGCCAAACTGTAATCTAGAAAAATCTGCTGGGAGATTAGGGGTGGGTGAGGTAAAGCAGCAAGATGGTTTTCTTATTTTCTAAATAGCAAGATCTCTGTGATGGAACATAAGCAGCTTTTAAAACTCTTCTGAATGTGTGTTCCAGTAAACCATGGCAATGGTTTTGTTTTTGTCTGTTGTTCATGGGGAAAACATTTTTACAAGTAAAAAAAACCTGATTAATTGTGCCTGACACAAAATATTTAATGCGGAACACAAGCTTGTAGTACTTTATTTTGTGGGATCTAATATGCTGGTCTCTTTCAATCCACTGTTTGGCCCAATCCTTAAAAAAATTAATCTAGTGATAGATGATTTACGCAACTACATGCCTGTCAGAAGTATTCCATTTACAGGCTAATTCAGGGGTTTTCAACCTATGGCCCACAGGCTGGCCTGCAGCACCATTTCATGTGGCCCACACCCTTGCTCCAGTCACTGATTCTGCCACCACCTCAATCCTTGTTTCCTCCATTGGCTTGGTGTGTCTCTAACAGCGCTCCATAGCAGGGTGGATTTTGTAAGCCTTACAACACCTACCCTGCTAAGGATCATGAGGAGACAAGGACTGAGATGGTGGCAGCGGCGGTGGTGACAGTGGCTGAAGTGGAAGCAGGCGAGCATGGGTGGACTCCTCCATGCAGCTCCTCCAGGCTGGTAAGCAGGGAATCAGCATAGGGGGAGTGGTAGGAGCTTGGGATGGTTCCACTGGTGGCAGCAGTGAGGGGAAATGGAGGTGCTTGGGATAGTCCCACCACCACCACTGCACCACCCTGAAACCCCCCCCCCACTCCCCTGCCACCACCACTGGGGGGGTCTGGCCCTCCAACAGTCTGAGGGGACATGGTCCAGCCCACAGCTTAAAAAGACTGAGAACCCCTAGACTAGTTGATTGAGAAGGCTGTGATGGATCAGGTAGAGATGTTCTTGGAGGAAACCAATTGTCTTGATCCATTCCAGTCTGATTTTTGGCTGTAGCATAGGATTGAGAATGCACTGGTTGCACTGCATGATGACCTTTTAAGAGAGGCTGACCGGGGAAACATGACCCTGTTGGTTCTCTTCGATCTCACAGTACCTTTAGATATTGTGGACCACTGTATCCTCCTGGACATATTGTTGAGGTTGGAAATTGGAGGCCTTACATTGCCATGGCTCTAGTCCTTCCTTGATAGTTGTTTCCTGACAGTTCATCTTGGGAATGCTGTTTTAACCTCTTGGGTTTTAAGATATGGAGTCCCACAGGGGTTGATCATTTTCCCAATGCTGTTTAATATCTAAATGAGGCCATTGGGATAGGTTATCTGGATATTTGGGGTTCACTGTCATCAGTACTTGCTGTACTATCTGTCCTTTATCTTATCTGCAGTGGATGCTGTCCAGTGCCTTGAATGCTGGTTGTCCTTTATATTAGATTAGATAATGGCCAACAAATTCAAACTTAATCTGGACAAGATGGAGATCCTGTTATTGGGAGAAAATTCCCCTAAATTAGATGGAATTATTCTCCCACTTAAGTATCAGGTGTGCAACATGGGAGTTCTTTTAGATGTTACCATGGAAGAGCAGGTGGCTGCAGTGATCCAGTCTGCCTTTTTTAAGCTTTAAGAAATTGTTCAGTTGTGTTCTTATTTGGACAGTAGGTCCTTAATAATGCTGCTTCTGGTAATGGTAGTCTCATAAATCAACTACTGTAATGCTCTCCATGTGGGGCTTCCTCTGGAACTGATACAGAAACTTCAGCAGGTCCACAAGGCAGTGGCCAGGTTGATCATTGAAGTAAATAAATTAAAATGGATATGGATACAGATACTGATATGAGTAGCAGCCACCAACTAATGCTAATGCTAATGCTAATGCTAACACTAATCATCATCAATAAACAAATAGTGATAACTGAAACAACCAACCCAATAGAATTCCTACCTGGGAAGTATATTATCAAAATAACTCTGTTTTTATAACTTTTAAAATATCTGGAGGGAGGGGGCCTTGCATTCATCCTATGGGAGGGAATTTAACAAGAATGAATGCATTACCAAAAAAAAAGTCAATCAATTCCTAATTATCCTTATAGCCTTTCTTGGTCTGCCCACCAGAAGATCAAAACCAATAAGGATCAGGTGGAACTGGCAGCATAGCTTTGCAAGAGACACTTCTACAGATAATGAGATCCAAAGCCATTCAGGGCTTGATATGTTAGTACCAGCACCTTGAATCTGGCAGAGAAGTAGACAAGGAGCAGATGGAAGCAGTTTCTGATTTGTTTCAACTTACAGTTATGATTTGTTTAGCAGTATGGGATTGGACAGGGGTTGAACTTTGTTTGTAACGCACCCAGAGTACTGGATATCACTAGATAGATGGCTTAGAAATCCAATCCATCAATAAATAAACAATGTCTGGCTTCATCTGCAACCACCACACCCATACACTTCAGTAGGAAATTGCTTAGTGTTTCACATTTGCATTCAGACACAAACGTCTCAGATTGACTACAAATAATACTTCAGGATGACTCTATTTGCACATTCAGCTTGTTTTGCATTGGAATTTTTTCGAGAGTGTCAACAAGCATGTGGATAAGGGGGGTCCAGTTGACATTGTTTATCTGGACTTTCAGAAGGCTTTTGACAAATCCCGCACCAAAGGCTCTTGAATAAACTTGCCAGCCATGGAATAAAGGGACAGGTCTTGTCATGGATCAGCAACTGGCTAAGGGACAGGAAACAGAGGGTAGCACTAAATGCTACCTCCAAGTGGAGAGAAGTAAAGAGTGGGGTCCCCCAAGGTTCAGTACTGGGACCCCTGCTTTTCAACCTCTTCATAAATGATCTAGAAGTAGGAGTAAATAGCAAGGTAGCCAAATTTGCTGACGACACTAAATTATACAGGGTAGTGAAAACTGTGAGAGATTGTGAGGAGCTCCAGAGGGATCTCTTGACACTGGGGGAGTGGGCAAAACAGTGGCAAATGAGCTTCAATACTAGTAAGTGCAGAGTGGTGCACATTGGGGCAAAAAAACAATTACATTTATAAACTGATGGGGTCTGAACTCCTTGCGACAAACCAGGAAAGGGACCTTGGTGTCCTTGTGGACAGCTCAATGAAGGTGTCGACCCAGTGTGCCTCAGCAGTGAAAAAAAGGACACTGAATGCTATGAATAATTAGGAAGGGTATAGAAAATAAGTCAGCAAGTGTCATTTTGCCTCTTTATAAATCTATGGTAAGGCCCCATCTGGAATACTGTGTACAGTTCTGGCCGCCATACCTCCAGAAGGATATTATGGAGCTGGAAAAAGTGCAGAGGAGGGCAACCAGAATGATTAGGGGGATGGAACACCTTCCTTACCATCTGAGGCTGCAATGGTTGGGCCTCTTCACGATGGCGTCTAAGAGGTGACCTGATTGAAGTTTATAAAAGAAGTTTATTAAAGAGGTTTTGTTATAATCATGCCTCCTGCAAGCCTGAATGTCTACAGCACAAGCTGCTTTAACACGCTGCAAACAAGAACTGATTGTTAATTTGCTCTCTTGTCTCCTATGTGGTCAACTAAAGCAAACTCACTTAGGTGAAGCTGACTTCCCATGTGCAAATTCACAATGGATCAATTCATATATATTTTTCCATTGTGTAGTTGTCCCCTCAAGTAGCTTTCAGGATTTCTTATTACAAATAATTCCAGACTCTTGCCTTCCTCCACAATTCCAAGTTCTTCTCATTTGTACCATAGGTAAAATATAAAAATATATCAAAAATATTTTCAGAAGATTGTTAAGAATGTGGCATTCTCTCACTTAATATGGTAAATTGGTAATTTGAATGAGTTTAGAACAAGCCTAAATTTTAGAAGCTGTCTGTATTTAATATGAAATAATTACAGACTGTCAGGTTATATCCAATGTATGATGACCCTTTCCAGGGTTTTCTAGGCATAAGGTACCCAGACACAGTTTAAAAACTCCCTTCTTCTAGAGCATTTTATGTGCCACTCCCACCCCACCCCACTCCTGGCTGTGTGAATAATGATCATTCATAACGTTTATGGTGTCACTCTTAAACCACACCTGATGACATATAACATTTATTTATCTCTTGACATGTGATATGATTTGTGAAATTGGTTTTGTGATATCATCATGTAGTCAAATCTGGTGACTTATTACTGTATATGTGATTGCTCATATGCTGAGTTTGCCAACAGTTAAAAAAGAAAAGAAAAAGAAAAGATGTTGTAAATCAGGGGAAATAGAAGCGGTGAACACGTGATTACTGTTTATCTTTCCTATACAGAAAAGATGCTACACATAGACAGAAAAGATGCTACGTGTAGACATGGTCCCAACTAAATATGGAACTGAGCCTTGAATATTAACTATTTGGTAACATCCATTAACTCACAAGATGAAATAGTGTCCCATTTTCTGTTCAAGTCTTTTTCAGATTTGACCAGGATTTTTACCTTCAAATTAAAGGAGTCGCCCATGGGGTCGCCCATGGCGCCCAGCATAGCTAATTTGTTTATGATTGCTTTAGAAAGAAACACCATTTAAAAACCCAACCCAGAATCCTTTTTTCGAACACATTACTTTATTTAGAAGATTCATTGATGATTTAGTCTTTGTTTTTGATGATTATAGCCTTATCCCGGACTTTATTAATTGGCTGAATTCTCGGAATGAACATCTGAAATTTACATATAATATGGATAGTCTATTTCATTTTTAGACCTTATAGTCTCTGATGAGCACAAATTGAGGATGAAATTATTCAGGAAGGAAATGGATAGGAACTCTTATCTACCCTATGAGTCATTTCACCCACTACACTTGAGAAATGGAATTCCTTATGGGATCTTTGTGAGGGCCAAGAGGAATTCCTCCAGTAAGGTTGACTTTGATATATCAGATATGTAAATTAAGGTGAATTTACAACAGAGGGGGTATCCTTTGGCTATTTTGGAGAAATCTTTGGTTAAAGTTAGGAACATGCCACGAGACATGTTATTTAAAAGACGAGACAGGGAAGGTAATGTAGGGATTCAGTGGTCCATTGAATACTCTCCAAGAGCTAGGGAGATACAAAAGATCATCAATAAATATTGGTTTTTATTATCAGATATATCTGGATGCCAGAGGAGACCTACTATTGGGTTGAGAAGGACTAGAACCTTGGGGAATATTGACACACGAACTGACAAAACTCTGAGAGATGAAAATACAAAGAGTATCATCAAAGGGCACTTCTGTTATGGTAACTGTGGGATATGTAAAAATATTTGGGAGATTAAGTCTGTCAATCTCCTAGAAGTAGATTTCCATAAGACTTTAACTTGTTTCAGCAATTGTGACAGTACACATTGTGTGTATCTCTGGATTTGCCCTTGCAGACTTAAATATGTGGGTAAATCCTCCAGAAAATTGACAGTGAGACTATCAGAACATCGCTCTAGAATTAGGGGTCAAATTTTACAAGCGCCCCTTACGGCTCATGACATGGACAAAAAAAACGGTGACTCACAATTTAGATTCATGGTGTTGGAGAAGTTGAGTGTCACTAGATCGTGTGTAAGGGACATCGATAGACTGTTGTTGCAAAAAGAGGCATTTTATATACATCACCTCAATATCATGCACCGCAATGGTTTAAACCATGAAACAGATTTGTCATGTTTTCTGTAAGTACTTACGTGTCAGCAGGTGCGCAGACTCCTGGGTCAGTTGGTTGTTCTGTCGGGACCAATTATGTGCAGGTGGTTATAGTTTGAATGTTTAAATTGGGGCTCTCACAGGGGTAGGCAACGTCCATGAGCACTGACAACAGCATAGCGGTGGAGGCTCAAGGGACGCGCTTTAAGGTAAAACGGTTAACCTCGCTGGAGAGAATAGGTTGCATGTCACTGTTTATGTGTAGTGACAAATGTTTACTGGTTGTATTGATAATTGTTCATTATATATGTTAATTCCACAGATAAAACTTATAGACACTCTCCTGAAGAAACAATAGTGAAAAGTCTTCAAACCGGGTAGACTTCAGGATTCTTTATTGTTATTTGTCGATTTTCCAGCGGACGGTCCCCCCCCCCGGTCAAACTTTGAGAAGCCTTACTGCTCTCAAGGACTGTTTTGAATCATTTTTGTGGGAACACCACACCTGAGGGGCCATTGTTTCTGTGGAGGCTTTGAAATAGAAACATTGCAACATTTTAGACTTTAGAGAAGATATCTGATTTGAGTTTGTACCAAAGAGGAGCTATCTACTTTATGTTATGAAAGAAACTACATATTGCTGAAAATAAATAAGATTCTTTATTGTTTAAGAGACTATTTGAAGTATTTGGATATATTATTGTTGTTGTTGTCTCAAACGGATTTCACTTCCAGATTAATAGGTGACAGCAGCTTGACTATAGCACATGTTTACAGAAAGCACCCTGAATAACTCATATATTTATCTACAGTATCCTTGCCATTCAAGAGGAATGTCACTTTACCCTTGTATACAAAGTCAAAGCAGAATCTGATTAAATCAACAGCAAAATAATTATTGGTCATGAAATAATAGCACAAGTAATAAACCCATGATTGAGGGGGGAAATAGATATTTTTAAAATGAGCTTACAGTCATGTGCATCTGTTTTCTATAACATTTGTGTCTACAAACACAGAACAATGGAGACTGCAGACTGCTTAAAGAAAGGGAACGACTCTCTTTCCATTTCAGCTAACTCTTCAAATATTAACAATACAATTTCAGGCAAAGATATACTGTACATAGATGTAGCTCTGCTGAAATGTATAACAGAATCCAAAATCTGACATATGGAATAGAATGTTGAGATGCCATTATAAAATCCATTGATATCAATTGGCAAGTTAAGGGGATGCTTATGTTTCTTTTACTGAAATCAAAGCACATAACTTTGGCTGGGGAAAAATGAAATTATAATGAAGACTTAAGGGGTGTGTGTGTCCTCAATTAAAAACAGTCACAAAAAATCATCAGACAACTCCAAGACATTTGGTCTACACATGACCATGCAGCACTGCTCACCAATATGTTCTATTTGGCAGATCTCACTGTTAATATTAAATATCTGGAACACAGAGATGTACATATTGCAGCAACTTTGGTAGGATTCACAAAAAAGGAGGCCAACTGCTATCAGCAACAGAGTTTTATTGGCTTCTAATGCCATATCCCATAAACCACTTTGCTAGTGCAATAGAGCATATGGTCTGGCCATGTGTTATTAATGGCTTAAATTAATTTTAAAAACCAGAGCTTATGCTTATTAGACTTTTTAAGCAGAAAAAGACAGTCAAATCTATTCCTTTGTGATGGCTCAGATCTGCTAAGGGGCATATTCCTCAAGAGGAAGCCCTGTCCTCTTGGTCCTTAAATGACTCTGATTAGTCTGAAAGCAGCACAAGCCTGGCTACTCCCAAGCTGTCTGGGCCCTGTGCTAACTAATATTGCCTGGCATTAATTAAGATCACATCCCAGAGACCCTTGCAATAATGCAAAATCTGAGATATTATCATAGCATAAGCCCTTTCTAGCTAGTTATCACAAAATTTCCTGTGTCCTGCATGCCCAAGTTCTAAAGGCATCTGAAATATTCCTATTTCTCTCTGTCTCTTAAGCCAGATAGACCCAAAGAAGTAAGAGAACATAAAACCATGGAGCTCCACTTCTTCAATGTGGTCTTCTGGTTCCTACACCCACCCAGGTTCCTGATGTCTGGAAAACCATGAAATAGGATGGGATATGATGAGACAAAAGGAATAAATATAATTTGGGTGGTTGAAGGAGGCTGTCTTCCAGAAAAAGAGGTGCCTTACTGCCTTAACTTCCATGCAAGGCATTTTGAATCTAAACAGAGCCTAGTTAAGGTATGTTTCATCTTAGAACTCCCATAATATCCCAGACATCATGGACACTGGCATACTGGTGGTCACATTGGCTGTGGGATTCTGAGGGCTGTGGCTTTAAAACGTAATGTTTCCAAGTTCCAGATCTAAGCAGTACTTTACAGTACAGTCCTTCACATACTTAGGTCTTGAAAGCCAGGAATGTCCAACTCTAGGGGGCGCTGCTCATCTCTATTTACACCAAAGAGCTACTGCTGTCTGCATCTGTAGATGTTTCCATGGTCATGTGACAGGTATGACTAGATGCCATGGTGCATGGAGCACTGTTACCTTTCCCACCAAAGCACTAGCTGTTTATCTAGTTGCAATTTCTTGCTTTCAAACTGCTAGGATGACAGGAGCTGGGACAGGTGACTGACACTCATTCCATCATACAGCACTTAGGTCTCAAACTGCTGATCTGAGCAGGTAGCAGTTGTGGCCAGGAGGGCTTTTGCACAACTTTTTGTTATACGCGAGTTACGCCCACTCCTAGATCTGGACTCCTTGCTCATGGTCACGCACACTCTGGTCACCTCCAAACTTGACTATTGCAATGCGCTCTACATGGGGCTGTCCTTGATGACCATTTGGAGGCTGCAACTGGTCCAGAATGCAGCTGCCCAGGTGGTGATGGGGTGCGGTTGGTATGCCCGTGCCTCGCCACTGCTTCGGGAGCTGCACTGGTTGCCAATGTGCCTCTGGGTGCAATTCAAGGTGCTGGTAATTACCTTTAAAGCCCTACATGGTAGTGGGCCAGGATACTTAAGAGACCACGTTACCCTGAGAACATCTGTCCATCCCACCAGAGCAGACAGGAGAGGCTCTCTCATTGTGCCATCTGCTAGGGAAGCTCGTCTCTCTAGCACCAGAAGGAGGGCCTTCTCTGTGACTGCTCCGGCCCTTTGGAACCTCCTGCCAATTGAGCTGCGTCTCCAGATGGAGTTGCTGTCCTTCAGGAAAGGGCTAAAAACCTGGCTGGCAAAGCAGGTGTGGGGCACCAGCGATGTGGTGACCCCTGCCTGCTGGCTGATTTAGTAAGAATACTCCCTCTTTTAATTTCTTTTAATCTGTAGGGGTCGGAGTAATTTTTGGTGGCAGTTTTAATGGGTTTTTTATTGGTTTTTTAAAATGTGATTGGTTTTATTTTCTGTGAGCTGCCCAGAGTCTTCGGAGTTGGGCGGCAATATAAATCAGAAAAATAAATAAATAAATAAACCTTCTAGTTGTCAAGCTCAGTGTTTGAACCACTAAGTCCTCATGGCCCTCACATGTTTACTTTCAAATAGTTTCCCATAGGCTAAAATCCTACTGGGCTTCTATGCTCATGCAAGAAGAATCAAAGACATTGCCATGGCTAATGATGGTTGACTGATGAAGGGAGAGGTACATGAATCAGGCACACAGCACATGGAATCAGCACCTCATTAATGAGCTGTGGAAAGGTCCTCAATTGCTCTTTCATGTGTATCCAATAAGAGTATGGCCTTGGAGTTCAATTGGTGTTTTTGGTGTTTTGCACGGAAGACAAAGAAGGAGCCACAGTAAGGGCTAAAACACAACTTTATTGCATGGTAGTCAGAGTGAACATGAGGTAATGGTGGACCAAACAGCTCTATTTATAGCACACTGTACATTTTGAATAACCCGGGTGATAGTTGATTGGTTACTGTCCGCGTGACATCATGGATCGTCACACCCATCTTCTCCAGGTGCGGTGTGGCGGGAAGGTTTCCTGCCCTTCAGGTATTCAGGGGAATCTGTATCATGTGAGCTGGATGCTGCTACTGCCACCGGCAGTAGCATCCTTAACAGCTTGCTACAATGTGTCTCTGATTAGTTACAATTGATACAATTGCCAGATACAATCAGTTAAAGAGTACTTGTCACATTCTATTCAGTACATAACAGTGTTCCTCAACAATGTTTTTATAAATGCAGCCCTTATTTCTAGCAACTGCAAAACAAAAGGTTTGTAACACCCTCTTTCCAAAGGGATCTGTGATCCTGAAACAGGGACAACAAACATGGAGTATTTCAGCTCAAATAAAAGATAACTTAGCCTGTCATAATGTGATGCTTGGCCAAGGGTAGCATGCTGTAAAATAGATATAACCAAAGGACCATTAAACTGGAACCTGTAAATCCATTGCGATATTTACTGATGGCTTAGGATCTAGGATGTGGCTTTCCTTAATGGATCAGATGAAATAACTTCAGGTATCCAAAATACAATCAAACATTTAATAGAGGCAAATTATGCTTAAACAAGGAAACCTTCCTGAAGGACAAAGTCTAATCTTCAATAAAGAACAAATTGGCTAAGCATTGAATGCTACCTTTTTAAAATCAAGTTGCAGCAAAGTGCTATTAGCTCAGTTTTGTGTTTGAATAAATACTAATTTCATAAAAGATACCATTTCATTTATGCCATAAGGCGGGATTCTCTCCTCCTCCTCCCCCCAAATAACATAAATGCCAGCTAGTGCCATAGGAGGATGTGTCCAGTGAAACAGTGACCATCTGAAGCTGAAACAGCTGACTGTTCATGTTACAGCTCTTGTAGACCATTAGAAATTGTGCTAAAGTAAAGGTAAAGGTCTCCCTTGTTTGAAATCCTTTCCTGCCAAAGCAGTACCTATTTAGCTACTTGCAGTTTCTTGCTTTCAAACTGCTAGGTTGGCAAGAGCTGGGGAAGATAATGGTTAAACTCAAGTCAGCTGCAACTCGTATCCAAGAATGCATTTTTCTCCTGAAGCAGGAAAAATGTCATTGGTGTGAATTTTTTTTAAGGTGGATCCCAACTACCCACACGGAGCCATCTCCTGCGGCACAAATGAAATGAGACATGCAGGATTTAACATCAGGACTCGAATGGACTGGCACAGCCTTGAGGATATTAACAAGGTGCGCCTTCGCAGCCAGTCCATCTGGCATGGCCTCTTCCGTCTCCATGACCAATGGGAATCAGAGTTGGGCAGAACAGCAAAAAAGAAAAAAGAAAAAGACTAGATTACTGGGCAGAATAAATCAGAGGCACAAAAACAGGATGAATGTATGTGCCTATAGCTTTAAGAGCATGTACAGTGATACCTCATACAACATCCAAACTTGGTTCTACAAGTTTGGACTTTATACGGATTTGGGCTTTGTATGAGGCATGCAAAATCCTAGCCACGATGCCTCATACAATGTCCAAATCCTTGCCGCGATGCATCATACAACGTCATGTCCATGGAGATACATTGTACTGTAACAGCAAAGACTTCAGGGCAAAGTCAAGGAAACAGACAGGAATCTGACAGAACTTTAAGAAATCATTGTCTAAAGGCTAAAAACATTACAAAAACATGTCAAACAACCCTGATTGTCCAAGAACCTGAAGAATGCTGCAAAAATCCCAGGAATGCTTCTAAAATTTCTGACAAAAAAATCCAAAAAAATCCAAAATCATGCTCAAAACCACTCCTAAACACTCTTCGCCTTATGCAAAACCCACAAGAGCAATGCATGCATGTGTCCTGCCTTTTATACTGCCCAGGCACAATGCAACCTGGGAAAACCCCAATGCCTCACACAAAGTTGCACAACTTTGTATGAGGCAACTTTTTTCAAGGAATTAGGTGATGTTGTATGAATCCAATGTTGTATGAAGTGGACTTTGTATGAGATATTACTGTATCTGTATTGCACAGCTGATACCACTGATACAGTTAGCCACAGTATTATGCTCTATAAATGAAATGCTTCCAGAGCACTTATTTGGAGGAGTCATCGAGGAGTACTAGGAGGTCATACTGGAACTCATGCTGGAGTTGCTGGAGCAAGAAGAGAGAATACAGAAGGACTGTTTCTGCAACTCTTGCTGAAGTTGCAGGGGAGCAGCTCAGGCAGAAGCTCTTCTACAACTAAACCTGCACTGGAACCTGGAAGTATTCAGTAAGCACTAACTAATCTCTTTTGCCAGAGTTTGTGTATGTTTGTGCTTGAAAGAACTAAACTGCTTATGTCATTGAACTTGAGAACTTGAAGCCGGAATGAGTCTTGGTTTTCATTCCTGTTGAACTGTTGTGAATGAACTGAACTACTGTTCTGAATTTACCAAAGACTGTAAGCAAATCCACAAGTCTCTAATCAGCCTCAGTAGGTGTTGTGTACTGAATGTAGTGTGTTGAATGTATTTGTAACCACACGAATGGGTACAGGTAACACTGTAACCTTCTGTATGAGGACGCGAGCTAGTGGCCACCGGGGGCAATAGCGAGCGCCCAGCTCACATGGTTCACATTACTCAAATGCCTTCAGCCGCGCGGGAAAGATTCCCGCGCTCACCTCACCTGGACAAGAAAGGCGTGACCAAGGATGACGTCACCTGGACAGCAGCCAATGCCTGTCGAAGAGCCAGATTCAATTAGATAGCCACCGTATAAAAAGAGCTGTTTGTCCGCCATTACCACATGTTCGTACTGTACTCTATGCAATAAAGATGTGTTAGGCTAGCTTACAGCCGTTTCCATTGTCTTGATTCCCAAACATTAAATTGGCGACGAAGGTGGGATCATGGATTCCCACGGGGACAAGACAATATCACAGAAGCCAGTTTTCGACGTGACCCATCCCGAGCGATGGGACTGGTTTGAAATGCATTTCAAGAGTACGGTGGCGTATGCGGGCATCACCGACGCCGGGAAGAGAGTAAGCGCGCCTCGAGCAGCCGGGATGGCGTCGGCAGAGTCGGTGATGGCGGCGACGGCCCAGAGGGGAACCACGTGTGCCTGCGAGTGCACGCGGAAGACGACGTGGCCGTCCACAGCGTGCCTCTAGGGCAACCACGTTTTTATGCTGAGGTACTGTTGCAAGGGGTCCCTGTTAAGATGGAGATAGACTCGGGGTCTGTTTACTCCCTCATTTCCCATAAGGAATTTTTGCGGATTCCCCCCAAGGAGCGACCCAAACTCAAGGAGATGGGGGCGAACTTAAAAGATGTGCAGGGAAATGCGATTCCAGTATTGGGGATTGGGGACTTTGAGACACAGTACAAGGGACTCCGAAGGAAACTCCCCCTGGTAGTTCTAAAAAATGGGGGGTGTAATCTCTTGGGAACACAATGGTTCAAACCCCTGGACATCTTCATAGGCGGCGTCCATGCCATCGGGGGGAATGAGATTCAGGCAGTGTGTGATGCACACGCAGAGGTGTTCAAGAAGGGACTCGGAAAGTACAAGGGGCCCCCAGTTTCCTTCGACCTGGACCCGGAGGTCCACCCAATGAGACTAAAACCACGCCGGGTTCCATTCGCCCTCAAGGACAAAATTGAGGCGGAACTGGACAAATTAGTGGGGCAAGGGATTTTAGTGCCGGTGGACTCTGCAGAGTGGGAGACTCCTATTGTTACAGTATTGAAAGCAAATGGGGAAGTGCGAATTTGCGCTGACTACAAGTGTACAATTAACAAGGCGATCCGCCCGAATGCCTATCCGGTGCCGGTAGTTAGCCATCTACTGGCCACTTTACATGGGGGAAAAGTTTTTGCTAAACTAGATCTGGCGCAGGCGTACCAGCAGCTTCCAGTAACCCCAGCCACAGCTGCTGCACAGACCATTGTAACTCACAAGGGGGCATTCAAGGTGACGCGCCTACAGTTTGGCGTGAACTCGGCGCCGGGGTTGTTTCAGTCTCTTGTGGAACGTTTGTTAAAGAAATTACCGGGGGTCTTGCCATTTTTCGATGATATATTGATATCTGGGGAGAGCGAAGCAGAACTGGCCCAGAGACTAGATAAGGTCCTCACAGCCTTCGAATCTGCGGGGTTGAGGCTGCGGAGGGACAAATGTGTGTTTCTGGCCAGGGAGGTGGAGTTTCTGGGGTTCCGCATAACTTCTGAGGGGGTGAAACCCGCTGAGTCCAAAGTCTCAGCCATTCGAAACGCTCCTCGCCCCACCGCGAAACCGGAGCTGCAGTCTTTCCTGGGGCTGCTGAATTTTTACCATTCCTTCCTGCCCAGGAAAGCGACGATTGCAGAGCCCCTGCATGGGCTGCTGAAGAAGGATGCGGTTTGGCGGTGGGGGGAGAAGCAGGAGCGGGCTTTCAGGGAACTCAAGCAACTCCTCTCCTCGGAGGCTATTCTAACCCATTTCGACCCAAAGAAGCCGGTAGTCTTGGTCTGCGACGCCTCGCCAGTGGGGGTGGGGGCGGTCCTGTGCCACGTGCTAGAGGGGGGCGAGAAGCCCCAGTTGCATTCTACTCGAGATCATTGTCCAAGGCAGAACGAAATTACGCCCAAACAGATAGGGAGGCTCTTGCCATTGTTGCGGGCACAAAGAAGTTCCATGATTTTCTGTATGGTCGCCCATTCACCATTGTCACCGATCACAAGCCGCTGTTGGGTATCTTCACCTCAGACAAGCCCACTCCACAGATCCTCTCCCCCAGGATGCTTAGGTGGGCGATTTTTCTGAATGCATACAGGGGGGCGTTAGAGTACCGTCCCGGGAAAGAGATAAGCCACGCGGACGCCCTCTCAAGGTCTCCTCTTCCCCACCTGGGGGACCCAAAGTGTGAGGTAGAACAGGATAGCCAAGTCCTCCTCATTGAAGCCCTAGATGCACCCCCCATTTTGCCCAAGGAAATTGCTGCCGAAACGGCCAAGGATAAAACGTTAGCCCTTGTGAGATCCTGGGTACAGAAGGGGTGGCCCGCAGCTCCCCCTGCAGACGAGTTTGCGGCATTTTTCAGGAAGAGGGTTGAGTTGTCCGCAGAAAGGGGGTGTCTGTTGTGGGGGGAGAGGGTGGTGGTCCCACAGGCATTAAGAGCAAGGGTGCTACGGCTTTTACATGTCAGCCACCCAGGGATTGTGCGCTCTAAGGCGCTGGCCAGAAGCTACTTCTGGTGGCCTCAGCTAGACGCAGACATTGAACACATGGTGAACACCTGCGAAAGTTGCCAGAGCTCTCGGCCTGAGGAGTCCCGCCTTCCACACAGAGAATGGGACACGGCTAGGGGACCATGGTCCCGCCTCCACATAGACTTCGCAGGGCCATTCAGGGGTTCATTTTTTCTACTTGTGGTGGACGCATACTCCAAGTGGTTGGAGGTAATTCCTATGCGCAACACCTCATCAGCGGGGACCATAAAACAGCTGCGCAAACTGATATGTACGTTCGGGATACCTGATGTCATAATTAGTGACAATGCGAGTTGTTTCACGTCAGCCGAGTTCCAGGCGTTCTTAGAGTCCAACGCCATTCGGCACATTACCTCAGCCCCATTTCACCCTGCAACAAATGGCCAGGCGGAACGTCTGGTGCGCACAATGAAGGAAGGGCTGCGGCGCATGGGTCCCGGGGATCTGGACCGGCAGCTCTGCCAGTTTCTGTTGGCATATCGAGTGACGCCATTGGCGTCGGGATACTCTCCCGCGGAACTCCTCATGAAGAGGAAGTTACACTCACTATTAACTAGATTGGATCCCACCCGGGTGGAGGATAGAGGAAGAAATATTGAGCACAGCCCCACCAAAAATTTCCAGATAGGAGAGCCTGTTCATTGCAGAAACTACGCCACCACTGGGCCAGCATGGGTGCCGGGGGTAGTCATTAATCAAACAGGACCAGTCTCATTCTGTGTCGAGACCAGCACGGGTCTCCTCTGGAGAAGGCACGCTGACCAACTTAGGCACCGAGTGATTGGGGGGCCGGACAGAGGGGATCAGCAGCAACGCTCAGCATTAGGGTTCTCCTCCACCCGTTTAGACCAAGGGGGAGAAAACGTAGGGCAACAGTCCCAAACAGGGGGGGGAAGCTTAGGGTCACACTCATATCCTTTTCATACGCCAGCTCTATCCAGTCCCTCGAGAGAGAGGAACGAGTTTGCCCCTGTAGTTCTACCCAGCCCCTCGAAGGAGGGAAATGAGTTTGCCACTGTTGCCCCTGATTTAGATTTAGAGTTATCAAACCGGGGGGGGGGGGTTTCGGAGTGTTCCCCCACCCGTCCAAGCGAAGAGCGGGGTTTTTCTTTAGCCCCTAGTGCTCCCGGTTTGTCCACATCCACGTCGGGAACCCCTCCTCCCCCTTCTCCTGGCCATCCTAAGGCGGCAAGCCCACGGCAAGTCACTAACGAGTCATCCTCTCCAATTGCAGGACAAGAACCAGGAGGACACAGACGAGGGGGCATGGCCGAGTCAAGCATAACGGCCGCACGGCCAAAACGCACATGCGGGAAACCAGCTTGGTTAAGGGACTTTGTCCCATCTTAGGGGGGAGGGATGTTGTGTACTGAATGTAGTGTGTTGAATGTATTTGTAACCACACGAATGGGTACAGGTAACACTGTAACCTTCTGTATGAGGACGCGAGCTAGTGGCCACCGGGGGCAATAGCGAGCGCCCAGCTCACATGGTTCACATTACTCAAATGCCTTCAGCCGCGCGGGAAAGATTCCCGCGCTCACCTCACCTGGACAAGAAAGGCGTGACCAAGGATGACGTCACCTGGACAGCAGCCAATGCCTGTCGAAGAGCCAGATTCAATTAGATAGCCACCGTATAAAAAGAGCTGTTTGTCCGCCATTACCACATGTTCGTACTGTACTCTATGCAATAAAGATGTGTTAGGCTAGCTTACAGCCGTTTCCATTGTCTTGATTCCCAAACATTAAAGTAGGACCTTGAGAGATTCCTGCTGAGGTGAGAGACTTTGACTTTGTGTAATACCTTTTGTGAGAGATGCTATCTATATTCATGTTTTACATCTGAAAGATAACTAGCACCAGAAAAGTAAATGCCGTTTGTTTTTCTGTTTAACTACGCTGTCGTTCTTCTATTGTGTGTGGGCAATCCAAGGTGCACCACTGTAGGAATGCATCTGGATTCTGTCAGGCTGTCTTCTGACACATTTTGTAAACAAAAGCCTCTTTGCTTACTGAGAGACAACGCTAGATTTTGGGCTCTGACACTTCTGATTGGCTGTATGCCCTGAGTTTTGTTTCTGTTAAGTTTCATTTCTGGTATACTCTGCTTGAATAAGTTTCGTTTCTGAGACTCTCTGCTTGAATAAAGAGAAGGCATTAGTATCCTTTGTCAGCCAAAGACTGCAGCCGTGTTTTCTGTATCTCTCTGTTTTTTCCTTACACTGAGCCTAATGAAGCTGGACTTCGTGGACTCTGAAGTTTCTATCTTAAAAGATCTGATGATATAAACTGCTACTTCATGAGACTGATTGAGACATGAATCAGATTTCTACAAGTGGCGCTCCGTGTGACGCTTTGAACTACAATGAGAGAGCCTTCTTTGAACTCTGCTTCAGCAATTAACACCTCATAATTGGCGACCAGGGACAAGGTCTTCACTCGCTTCGACCAGAGGAAAGGTCATAAATCGAGCGCTTGAGAATTACAACTAGGTGAGTGGAAAAGTGGAAAACACAATTTAATTATGGGGTGCATATTGTCTTCGCAAGGGAATGAACTTTGTAAAGATATCTCAGATCTTTTGATTAACAATGGGCGAAAGGCTGAAGAGAAGAAGATACAGCAGCTGGTTAAAGCTATAGAAAAAATCAGTCCTTGGGTTAAATATGATCAATGTCTGGACTTAAAACAGTGGAAACAGATTGGGAGAGAAATGCAGAAGCATAATGGAATTCCTATATCAATATTATTTACATGGGAGGAAGTCAGAGACTGCCTTCAGAGACTCACTCCAAAGAATATGTTATTCTCTCAGAGGCTTGATGGCCCCCTCCCAAAGCTTTTGCCACCAGACAAGGGAGGGCTATGGCAACTGCTCCTCCATCATATGAGAAACAACAGCCCCCTGATGGGGGTGGAGGTGGAAATGGAGATGGGACGTTATATCCTGCCTTGCAGCAATCAAGCACTTTTAGCCCTACCAAAACACAATTCTCTGCTGCTTTAACAGCAGCTGTACTGGATGTGGAATCTCCTGAGATATACCCAGTGATAAGGGGGGCTCCAGCTGTGGGCAATGCATTGGCAGTCCCAGATAGATATGAAACCCTCCATTACAAATATCTGAAGGAACTGAGGGTCAGCATACGTGACTATGGGGCTAATGCACCTTTTACTAAAGCTCTGTTGGAAGCCATTGCTTCTCAAAAATTGCTACCAGTTGATTGGAAACAGATGATTAAAGTGCTCCTGCCTCCTGCAGAAGCCATGCTCTGCTTGCAAGAGTGGAGGGATATGGCTTGGGAGGTAAATCGCACACGCCCTGCACTCACGATGGATATGTTATGTGGGGAGGGAAATTTTGCCAACCCCACACAGCAGTTGGCACTCACTGATGCCCAGCTGGGAGAGATTGCACAGATAGTCATGCGCGCCTGGAGTAAGATTCCTTCCAAAGGGGATAGCTCAGTTGCTGGGTTTGCAGCAATAAGGCAGGGCCCTAAAGAGGATTACACTGAGTTTATTAACAGACTCATGACTGCTCTCAGCCGCCAGGTGGAAAATGTGCCGGCACGGGAAATGCTCATGAAACAACTGGCTTTTGAAAATGCCAATGAGGATTGTAAAGGGGCTCTGACAGCTGTTTATGCTAGGCCAGGAACATCTATAGCAGACATGATGAAAGTTTGTCAAAATGTGGGGACTCACAGTTGCAAGGCTCAACTTCTGGCAGCTGCAGTTCAGTTGCCCACAACTCAGGCTCAAAACAAACGTTGTTTTGGCTGTGGAAAAGAAGGACATTTTAAAGCACAATGTCGCTTCTCTCAAAAGCAGGCAGCACGCCCTTCAAGGAAGTGTCCCATTTGCCAGAAGGGGTACCATTGGGCCAATCAGTGCCGCTCAAATCCTAATGCCAACCCCTCAGCTGCTCAGCACAAAGACTCTGACTTTTCTCCACAGCAGCAGGGAAATGGGAGTGCGGGCCAGGCTCAGGCCCAGGCAAAATAATAGGGCTACCAGAGGTCAGTGAGGAAGCAATACAGGAAGTTTTGGAAGAGATGGCAGAAGATATGGAACTTGCCCAAGAAATGATTTCACGATATAGAAAAAACCATCCTTTAAAAGAAGGACTTTTATTGAGGTTATCTAAGGACTGTACTTTTACTATGCCAGGGTGTGTGGAGGCTCTTCCCACACTGGTTGATGATGTTAATTTCCAGGGCATGATGGGCATCGTTCTTCCTTGCCCAGACCCCTTACCCGCTTCTGTACACATTGCAGCAGGGTCAGTTACATTGGGTCACCAAGAAATTGTCGTCCCTGCATCAGCCACGCAACATCTCACCCTGCCTAAGGGACAACCTGTAGGACGCCTTCATCTGCTCCCACTAGGGACCACTGCAACTCCATCCCAGGAGGCGACTGTAACAGCAGCTATGGCGGTGATACAAATCACCGAGGATAGACCGACCCGCTCGCTGATTATGGGTGGACGTTCAGTGTCTGGATTGGTCGATACAGGAGCCGATATTTCAGTGGTGGCAAAAAAAGATTGGCCAACTGGATGGGCCGTCCGCCCCTGTAGGGAGGTTTATGGGGTGGGCGGGTACGAGCCAGCACAGCAAAGTGTTCATCCAATCGTCTTTGAGACCTCAGGGGGAACAAAGGTTTCTCTTCACCCCCTGATTATGGATATTCCTATTACTCTGTGGGGCCGGGATCTCCTGGCTAAAACAGGGTGTACCTTGCAGACAAATTTTTGATACGGGCCTCCCCTGCAGCGCCGTTGCATGCACTTCCACTACAATGGAAAAACACCCCGCCAGTGTGGACGGATCAATGGCCGCTCTCAAGAGAAAAGCTCCAGGCGGCGGAGGCCCTTGTACAGGAGCAATTAAATCTGGGACATATTCAACCAACCACTAGTCCTTGGAACTCTCCGATTTTTGTGGTGAAAAAGAAGTCTGGAAAATGGCGATTGTTACATGATTTGAGAAAAGTTAATGATCACATCTTGTCAATGGGACCTCTACAATCTGGACTTCCTAATCCGAACATGATTCCTGAAGATCATCAACTCATGGTTATAGATTTGAAGGACTGTTTTTATACAATCTTGCTAGCGCCACAAGACAGAGAAAAAATTGCATTTACATTGCCAGTATACAATAATGAACATCCTACTCAATGGTTTGAATGGTGTGTCTTGCCTATGGGTATGGCCAACTCGCCGACTCTATGCCAACATTTTGTGAACAAGGCTTTGGAACCTTTCAGGCAACGTCATCCAGAGGTTAAAGTCTATCATTACACAGATGACATTTTATTGCATGGTCCACAAGTCACGGAGAAACACCTGCAGGACCTAGCAGACATTTTGCAACAAGCGGGCTTGATCATAGCTCCTGAAAAAGTACAGCGGATGTATCCATTCCAATATCTGGGACGTAGGCTCTCAGCTACAGCTTCGACTCCGCTATTGCCAACGATAGCTATTCCAGAGCAGTTCACTCTTGTACAATTGCAACAGTTGCTAGGGAACATAAATTGGGCTCGTCCTTTCTTGGCCCTGAGCACGGAGGAACTGTCACCACTCTTTGCTGCTCTTTCTGGACACACTTCTCCAGCGGACATCATTCCCTGCACAACGGAGATGCGTACAGCTCTTCAACGCCTCAACGAAAAGCTGCATACCATCGCTGTGGATCGGGTGCCCTCAGGCACCATTGCGCTGGCATGCACTCTTCTTCCCACACCAATGCTGCCCACTGCGGTTTTGTTCGCGCCTGTCAACGCTCAGAAGGTGGCCATCGTGGAATGGCTACACTTGGCGCACACTCCCTCGAAAAACTGTTATCGCCTGGCTGATGCGATTGCTGATCTTTTCCTCAAATGCCGTACTAGGGCAAGGCATTTGACTGGCTATGACGTTGACTTTGTTTGTTTTCCTTTTCGCAGGATCAGCTAACCGCCTTGCTACAGCATTCTGAGGCATTTCAGGTGGCCATGGCGGACTTTGTGGGACAAGTTAAATTTAACCCCCCCAAGGATAAGTTTACCTTGCTGAATCTCACTTCTTACTCCCTGTCATCCCCGCTTTGCATGCAACCTATCTTGCATGCCGTTACTCTTTTCTCGGATGGCTCCCCCTCCCGTGGAGTCCTTACATGGCAGGGTCCTACTGGGGAATGGGAGGTTGTTTTTACAGGACCTCAAGCATCGGCCCAGCGGTCGGAACTGGCAGCGGTCATACTTGCTTTCTCTACGTTTTCTGATGTGCCTTTTAACCTGATTGTGGATACTCAATATGTTTACCGCCTTGTTTTTACTTTAGCTCAAGCTTATTTGTCTCCATCGATGGATAGGGATCTTTTTGCTTTATTCCAACAGCTTCAAGGTTTTCTTTCCAACCGTACGGTCCCTTTCTTTATTGCCCACATACGCTCTCACACAAGGATCCCAGGTTATTTGACGGAGGGCAATGCACGAGCAGATTCTGCTCTCCGGGACACTGCTGAGGTTTTTTCTCTCTTTGACAACCCCATTGACAGTCAAGCAATGTTTCATCAATCTGCTAAGGTTTTGCATAAACGATTTTCCATTCCTATGTCACAGGCTAGAGACATTGTGTCATCCTGTGCTTCCTGTACGAAGTCTCCTATATTCCTGCCATTTGATGCTGTTAATCCTCGAGGAACAGAAGCTAATCAGCTATGGCAGATGGATGTCACGCAAGTACCTGCTTTGGCTCCGCTTTCTAAGTTACATGTGACTGTTGATACCTTCTCTGGATTTATATGGGCTACACCCTTACGGGGTGAAACATCCAGACATGTTATACAACATTGCATTCGTTCGTTTGCGGTAATGGGTAAACCTAAAAGCCTTAAGACAGACAATGGGTCATCATATGTTTCTTCTGCCTTTCAGGACTTTTGCCGTCAGTGGGACATTAAGCTAACCCATGGAATACCCTATAACTCGACTGGACAGGCGATTGTTGAAAGAGCCCACCTGACATTCAAAAATTTGTTACACAAGCAAGTGGGAGATAGAGGGGTTCCTGTGGCTGAAATACCTACAGCTGTTGCTAAAGTACTGTATACTCTTAATTTTCTTCTTGCTCCCCATAACAGGTCACACTCTCCAGTCGAATTGCATTTCAGGACCGAGGAGTGTCTTCCTAAGCCATTGGTCGTTTATCGGCAGCAACCCGATCCTGAGTGGAAGGGTCCTGTACCTCTAATCACCTGGGGACGAGGATACGCAGCGGTTTCTACAACCTCAGGACCTGTGTGGATTCCTGCTCGAGCGATCCGCCCATGGAGAGAGAAGAAGGTTACTCAGCTCCAGGATGGTGGTTCACCAGTAGACTAAATATGCTGACATTTGTTCTTTTCTTTCTTACTGTGCTTCCAGCTGTAAGAACAATACCTCATGGGGGCAACCCCAACTTTTGGATTCGTCATGCTAACTATATGTTTGAGGTTCATGGTAAGAATGCAACGTTATACTATGAGCATCCTCTGGCAGTGTCTCAAATGGCCTTTCTTCCGGCATTGTTCAACACGCCAGAGTTGGTTATTGGACATTTGCAACATATTGATAGATCTACACTCTTCTCTAATCCTCCAGAAAAATTTAACAACACCCGCTGGCGAAGCATGACATTCAAGAAATACACTAAAGGACTTTGTTTCTGCTGTCATAGTTCTTTTTTTTTTAAATTTTTTATTAAATCTTTAATAAACATACAGAAAAAAGAAAAGAAAACATTAACAATACATTAACAGTACATTACACTAACGAGTCCATAATATCATACTAACAAACATTACTATATGGTAGCACATAACAATATCTATATTCATTAACTACTATTTAACCACCAAATATTAAGAACCTTTATTTCAAAATCCAAAATAATAGGAAAAAAAACTTTCTGTACTACCACTAATCTTTTTAACCAATAAAAAAAAAAACACCCTGTGAATATATACAATGCCCGGAGAGTTTATTTTTAACTCAAGTCCAGAAACTTCTTTGAGATGGTACTGGTCCTGAACTATCACCTGCCATAATAGAGTGATCCACGAACGGTTTCCATATATTCCAGAATCTATTCTCTTTTAAATTATCTCTTTTGACTTTAATCTCCCATGTCAATTTATCGTTCAATGCTAAACTCCACATTTCTTTATACCATTCTCCAACCTGAATATCTACATCGTTTTTCCAATTTCTGGCTATACATTGTCTACCCGTTGTCAGTGCAATTTCCAGTAGTTCTTTTTCCTCCTTGTTTAAACCCAGATCTTCCACATTCGTTAAAAGAATAGTACCCGACACCAACTTAACATTTTTACCCAATATTTCACCAAATTCATTTTCTATTTTTCCCCAAAAATCCCTTATTTTTTTACAACTCCACCACATATGTTCATATGTTCCATCGAATTCTTTACATCTCCAACATAACTTATCTCTTTTATTATCCATCTGGTAAAGTCTTAATGGTGTCAGGTACCATTGCCACAACATCTTGAAATTATGTTCTTTAATTCTTACAGACATTGTTCTCATAATTCTCTTTTTCCATTTATTTTTCCATTCAGTCTCCCCAATTTTTATATTCAAATTTTGTTCCCACTTCCGTTTCAAATCCTCCTGTGGATCTGCACCTCTATTCAATATATTATAAAGCTTACTTACAAGACCCTTAATACTACTTTCGCCTTTTCTAATCTTCCTTACCAATTCCTCAAATTCCGTAAGTACTCTATCTGATCCTAGTTCTCTTTTATATTTTTTATTCCAGTTGTCCACCTTTAACTTCTGAAACCAATTCAAGTTTAATATCTCAAACATTTTTTTCCGCTCGGCATCAACATCACATGCTTTTAACCAATCCTTCAATAACAACGTCCCATTTTTATCCAATATTTCTATTTTTTCTTTATCTAATTTTATTGGGAAACACATCATATCAGTCAATTCCAAGATTGGGGAGAGATTCGGAACCATATCTTTTTTTACCTTCTTCCACACCTCCATGAGACCTTTCATCATAGTATTATTTGACCTTTTCGCCTTATCTTTCATTCCCAGAAAATTCAATTTTCCAATATTTCTGTATTCTTTCATTTCCAATTGTTCCCAAATTACCTTTTCTCTTGCCAAGATCTTCACAACATTCTTGACTTGAAATGCTCGATAATATGCTAAGAGGTTTGGCATACCCAACCCCCCTTTTTTCTGAGACAAATACCATAATTTCTTTGGAAGCCTAGATTTTTTTCCTCCATTACAAAAGTCATTAAACATTTTTTGAAACTCATTGATTTCTTTCTCTTTTAAATGGATCGCGAGCGTGTCAAATAAAAAGTTAATCTTTGGTAACAGTATCATTTTACACATAGCAATCCTTCCAAACCATGACAGCTTTAACTTCTGAAGTTCTCGTATTTTATTCCTAAATTCAATTCTCAAGCTGTCATAATTCAATCGTTTAAGTTCTTCTAATTTGTTTGAAATAGTTATCCCTAAATACTTCAACTTATCTTTGATTTGTATATTAAGTGTCGACACCGTCCTACCCATCTCGCTCAATTTCAAATTACACAACATCAATTCAGATTTATCCCAATTTATCTTTAATCCTGTTATAGCTTGAAATACTTGTAGATGATCTTTAATCCTGTCCATTACCTGTTCGGGGTGCTTCACCATAAGCAATGTATCATCAGCGTACATGCTCACTTTATTACCCATAATCCCCTCTATATTTAAATCCTCCCTTATACTTTTAGCTAAAATCTCCATTGCCATTATAAACAAAATAGGAGATAATGGGCAACCCTGCCTAGTACCTGCCTCTAGCTTTACCACATCCGTGAGCTCCTCGTTTACTCTAACCCTGGCATTTCCTTTTTGATATAGTAAATCTATAACCCTATTAAATTTATCTCCAAACCCATATTTTTTAACTATTTCCTTAATTGAAGACCACTGCAATGAATCAAATGCCTTAAAAATATCCAATGATAGTAATCCCACTTTTTCCTTTGTTTGATTAACACTGTCTATTAAATCTAATACCCTTCTAGTCAAATCCGCCATGTGTCGTCCTTTTAGAAACCCAACTTGATCAACATTTATATATTCCCCCATAAAACTATTTAAACGGTTAGCCAATATTGCCGTGAAGATCTTCGCATCTTGATTTATAAGCGAAATTGGTCTGTACGAATCCACTCTTTCCAAATTCTTACCAGGTTTTGGCAAAAGAACAATTGTAGTGTTATACCATGAAGTCGGGATTGATCCTCCATCTAATATATAATTATATAACTTCACCAATTTCGGGAACACCACCTCTTTAAATTCTTTGTAAAACTCTGTTGATAATCCATCCTCCCCCGGGGCTTTCCCTATCTTCAATCCGCTTATTACCCCCTTAACCTCTTTATCAGTTATCTTTTCCTCCATTTTCTCCCTATGCTCTTGCTTTATCCCATTCCCTAACTGCCTCTCCAATATCCTTTTAAGCTTTTCCCTATCTATTTCTTTTTCTGCATATAACACCTGGTAAAATTCCCTAACTATTTTACATTTATCGCTATTCTTATTACACCTTGAACCTTGCCTGTCAACTAACACCCCAATTTCTCTTTTTTCCCTTTTAACCTTAGCTGCTCTTGCTAATAGTTTTGAGTTCTTATTACTAAATTCAAAATATTCTCTATTTAAATAAATCAAATCTCGTTTAACTTTATCAATATCTTTACCCATTACTTCTGCCTTGAGTCCTTGTAGTTTCAAGAGAATTTTTTTATCTTTACTCTTTACGTGTTCTTCCTGTAATTGTTTTATTTCCCTTTCTTTTTCTATGTGTTCTGCTTTATACCTTTTATATTTAAGGCTTGCCACTTTTATGCTTTCCCCCCTAAAAACTGACTTCATGGTATCCCATACAATATTAAAATCAACCTCATTATTATCATTCCATTGCCAACTTTCTTTCCAACTTTCCATAATTGCCTCTTTGCTTTTCTGATCTTTGAACAAATTAGGATCGTACCTCCAATTTCTAACTCTTTGAATATTTTTTGGTGCTTTCAATTCCAGATATACTTTAGCATGATCCGATTCCTTAATAATCCCAATTTCCGTACTTTCTATATCCCCAATTAAATTTTCCGACAGAAAAACATAATCTATTCTCGAGTAGGTCCCATGTACATGCGAAAAAAAGGAATATGCCCTTTCCAAGCCTTTAAACTCTCTCCACGAATCCTTCAAACCCATAACTTTCATCCATTTGTCCATCGCCTTCCCTTTCACACCCATTCCACTTCTAGCTATGTTCGTGCAATCCATTCCTGACCTGATCAAATTAAAATCACCAGCCACAATAATTTTTGCAACATTTTCCCCCTCCACTATTTTCCGAATTTTTTCAAGAAACACTACTTGGTGGTCATTCGGAGCATAAATATTTACCAACAATATTTCCTCATCCTCCAATTTTCCTCTTAACAACAGATACCTACCCTCTTGATCAGCAATCTTTTTTGTGATTTCAAATCCTAACTTCCTAGAAATCATAGTTGCCACCCCTCTTGCTTTAGATGTTCCAAACGCCATCTCATAGTGTTGCATCCAACTCAGATAAAGTTTATTCGTATCTTTTGATTTCTGATGTGTTTCCTGTAAAAATAAAATATCTGGTCTATCTTTTTTCAACGCCGATTCCAACCTCCGTCTCTTAAGAACAGAGCCTGTACCTTTCACATTCCACGATATTATTTTAATACTATCCATAACCAAATTCTTCTCCCAACTTTAAACTCTCCATCGGGCGTGCCAGCAAAAACCCTTCACCATACCCACTACATAAAACACACATTTTTCACTCTCCCCACCTTCCAACGAAAAGTCACCTCTGTCAACCAAAGAGGGGAGAGGGGGGACCTGCAAGATGCGCCCTACTGCCGGCGCTATGCGCTACTTACCCATTCTACCTCTATTAGCTAATTAAGATTACTACTATCTAATGCTCATCCTTCCTTACCTATCTCCTCCTCCATCATAATCAAAGACGGCTCCTCCTCCTCCTCCCCTCGTTGTGGTGTTCCACCTGTTGCCCCACCGGACTCCTCCCTCCCATATTCCCTCCCCAAAGCTCCAGAATCCATCATTTCCTTCTTAAGATTTTTCCATTCTTCTGAATCTACTTGTACCAATCCCAACAAACTCAGGTATTCCAATGGATTAATGCCTTCATCAATAACTTGCATTCTTTTATCATAGAAAAAGCGCAATTGTTGTGGAAATCTCCAATTATACCTTATATTTTTACCCATCAATAATTTAGTAACAGGCCTCATCTTATATCTCCATGTTCTTTCTTTTAGTGAAATATCATTGTAGACTTCTACATCTGAGCCATCAAATTTCAACGCGTCTGAACCAACACTTTTCAGATGAGCCATTACTTTTAATTTATCTGCCCAATTTGCAAATTTAACCAACACATTTCTTTGAGCCACTCTCCCTCTTCTTGGACCCACCCGGAATACACTTCCTAAATCCTCTTGAACAAATTCCTTCCCCATTTTTAAACCATTTAACCACTGAACCACCCTCTCTCTTAACAGATCCGGAGTGCGTTCCGGTACCTGACGGATCAAAATGTTCTGCTTTCTCATCATGTCTTCGACAGCATCTATCCTCATTTCTTGTTCCTGCAGTTTTAACTTACTGTCCCGCACCACCTCCTGAGTCCCTTTTACTTCCTTCTTTACCGCATCCACCTCGATTTGAACCACTTTCAGCATTCCCTCAAATTTATTCAAACTTAAGTCCACCTTTTTGGTATAATCTGTCAGTGTTGACATCATCTTTTCTTGCCTTTTAAACATTTCATTTTTATCTTTCACCCTTGAAGCCTCATTTTTCTCCATTTTTTGCGACAACTTGCCAATTTCCACCATAATTTGAGTCTGGTCCAATGACACTGTGGGCAGAGCTGTTGGCTGAACAGATTCATCCATTGGTGCTTTTTCAATCTTCTTAGGTTTTACAACCTGTTCTTCTTCTTTTGCTTTCGCTCTCGTACCTTTATCCATAGTGATGTAATATATTTCAAACCCAATGTTGCAGATCGCTGTAACAATTCCAATATAGTAAGGCTTACTACACTGCAGCCATAGGTTCCACCAATACAACCGTCAAGTTCTTATGTCAGCAGAAGATCCAAAATTTACTGTAATCCACAACGATGGAACAAAGGAAAACAAAAGAAAACAGCTCTCCAAACAGGCAGTTTAAACGTAAAACTTGTTAACCACAAATAATCCTTTCCCACAAAGCCAGCAGTCAAATGACATCTTCCAACCACAGCAAAAAGGCTTCAGAACAACAGTTAATCAGGTTGCTGAGGGGGGGGGGAGCTCAGAAGGAAAGAGAAATCCAGCCACCAAGGGGTTAAGGTGAGAAGTTGAGAAGCTATTTGTAATCCACACAGTAATGGAACCCTTCAATCAAAGCCACATAATCCTTCCTTTGAAGTGGATAATCAAAACACCCTTTTCCAGCGAGTGCCTTAACTTTGTAGTGAGAAGAGGCCCCCCCTCTTCCCCCTCTTCCCTAAATGAGCAGGCAGTTTAGGCAGAAGAGAAGAGAGAGAAAAAAAAACAAACTCCCACAGCTCTCCTCTTTTCCAGACCAGAGAGGAGGTGAAAAAAAAAAAGAGAAAGGAAAATTAATCCGCCTTATTGATTTCAGAATGTGGCGCGATCCTCTGGTATGTAGAAAAAAAACCACAGTCTATACACGATCACTTTCGTTTTCCCTGGCCGTCGCCATTACAGTACCTCCAGCTCTTCCTCCCCTTCTTTTTCTTCTGAAAAAACTCAGCCGATTTTATAGCTTATAGCTAAGAATGTAGCTCCC
The DNA here is from genome assembly GCA_035047305.1 of Bradypodion pumilum. Lineage (NCBI taxonomy): Eukaryota > Metazoa > Chordata > Lepidosauria > Squamata > Chamaeleonidae > Bradypodion > Bradypodion pumilum. Next base: position 186,270,495 of record JAWDJD010000001.1, on the reverse strand, counting down.
TTCAGGCACTTACACACAAATTGCCTTCTCTCCAGCCGCTTTTTGCCACTTCCAAAACCAGTTCCATAGCCTTCTCCTCTCGCTGATCCCGTTCCTCGGCTCTCCAGCGGGAAAGCTGCGACTGCCGTCACAGCTCCACCGCCCAGAAAAACCTCCCGAACTTCGATCATCCAGCTTCAAAAGCTCAGCAAACTTTCCAAGGAGACAGGCAAGGATCTTAACTTTAAGCTTTACCACTTGAAAAATTTTCTATTCCGCTCCTTCACATCGTTCACCACTTTGTTGAGCGCGAGCGTCCGAAACTAGATGTTACACAGCGGCCATCTTAGCCAAACCCCCCTGCTGTCATAGTTCTGGAGTCTGGAATAGTAAATGGAAGTACTGGACTCAAGCAAAAAGGGTTTTGCAGAATGTAGGCAATTATACGGGTTGTGATGATTATTTTTGGTTATGGGGTAGTTATAACAGTTCTTATAAGCTTAGTTATACCTTGTTTAACACTACTATTGAAGATATATATGATGTGTTTCCTATGTTTACTCCTGATTATTCTGCTATAGATAGTGGTTCAATTTGCAATGGATGGCAAATCAAGGATCCTAACATGTGGTTCTTTTTTAATGGAGTTGCCACGAATTTCCATCCAGGACAATATCAATGTGCAGCATTGGGTTATTTTACCTTACCCGTACAAGTGCAAATGCCGCTTCGGGCAGATGCACGGCGCCGGAGAGCTGCTGCCGGCCCGATGGGTTCTGGGTGCAATGATGAAGTGATAATCTATGTTCAGCTTTCTGATGGTAGCTCCTGGGGGAGAGCTATAGAGAGTGCTATCACTGGAGCACTCACCTTGGGATCATACCCAGGTGTCATTTCCCAGGAGAATAGAAGGTCCATTTTGGGACTCACCTGTAGGCTGGAGAAATCAATCAATGCCACAGGGAGGGTCATACGGGATCTTCAAATGGAAATCACTGAGCTTCATCAAGACCAAATGCAGGACAGACTGGCCATAGATTACCTGTTAGCAAAATCCGGAGGATTTTGTAAACTGGTCGGGAACCAGGGATGTCGGGTAAAATTCCAGGATCTGAAAAATACTATTGAGAAAGAACTTCAGAATTTACAGGAGAGCATTACTAACAATGTACGCACTGATGTTAATCTCTTTGATTAGGTGACTTCTTGGTTGCCTGATTTATCTGTCCTTAGACAAGTTTTCTTTTATGGGTTCATTATTATTATCTGCCTTATATTTTTGTGTTTTTGCATTAATTGTATTCCTAACCTTATTTCTATGTGTAACACATGTCCACTGCGTAGAAGGGAGACATCGAGTTTTGCACGACGGCAATTGTACTCAATGAGGTATCATCCTCCGGAACAAGGTACCAGGAGTCAGGAGGGGTACGATGTTCAGGAGGACAGTGATGATGTATATGGAGGAGTAGTTATGGAGTATGATGACATGCAGGGGTATGATTTGCCGTCCCTCTCTCAAATTTAAATGAAAAAGGAGGACATGTAGGAATGCATCTGGATTCTGTCAGGCTGTCTTCTGACACATTTTGTAAACAAAAGCCTCTTTGCTTACTGAGAGACAACGCTAGATTTTGGGCTCTGACACTTCTGATTGGCTGTATGCCCTGAGTTTTGTTTCTGTTAAGTTTCATTTCTGGTATACTCTGCTTGAATAAGTTTCGTTTCTGAGACTCTCTGCTTGAATAAAGAGAAGGCATTAGTATCCTTTGTCAGCCAAAGACTGCAGCCGTGTTTTCTGTATCTCTCTGTTTTTTCCTTACACTGAGCCTAATGAAGCTGGACTTCGTGGACTCTGAAGTTTCTATCTTAAAAGATCTGATGATATAAACTGCTACTTCATGAGACTGATTGAGACATGAATCAGATTTCTACACACCACTTCTACTTGTGTTACACTTACACACTACTCTGCTAAACATGCACACACACAAAAAAACTTAACAGAAATTATCTTGTCTCAGTTAATTCTATTGTTCCAAATTTTAACAGGATGCAGCTTGCATATCAAGTATGAATATATCCCTGGCTTCTTGCTGGTAACCACCGCCATCTCACCCAGGAAGAATCAGGATCCTATGTTTGGTATTCATGGAAAGCTTTCAGATATCCATAAGGTGAAAACATAACTACATTATCCCAGCTAATTTCTTTCCCTTACAATACAAACCTATAGGGATGAATCAAGAGTACCCAGATCTGCTAAACAGCTAAAGGATGTGGATAGCTTATAAATGCTCTTTGTTTGGAGCATTTAGTATTAGTACCAGCTTTAATTATGCCAGCTCCATTTTTCACAAAGATGGTAACATATAAATCTTGATCATTAGCAGGTACGATGCCTGGAATTATTTTGTACCTTCATTCTGCAATGAAACTGACTCTGTTTTTATGGGTACTATACATTTGAATGGTACTATAGAACTGCTACTGCTGGAATAGTTTTAAACCATTGGCTCACATTTTGATGAGTTCCTGTGCCTTAGAGTGGCTCTGTCCTTTCTCACTCACTCACTCACTCAATCCCCTTTATGCCCAAAAATCCCTCTTAAAATACATTGTTCTTGAGAGGCAAGGGGCTCCTTACACCACTTCCAACTTTGTTAGCTAAAGCCAGCATTCCCATTCTCTCTCCCATCTCAGTGTGAGTTTCTAATTTTTATAGACTATCAAGTATGAAGTGCTTTGTGAATCACACCTATCTTCAGGGACTAAACCCACAAGTTGGTCACTGCTTGATACTGCTTGCTTTGCTAATAAACATTAGCACACTTCTGGGCATGTAATTTGCACTATGCCTCCCATTTAGGAAGATTATCTGTCTTTTCTGGTACACTTGCTTTCTCATACCTACTTTCCATATAGTCCATATTTCCTATGATACATATATTCATAGAAATGCCAAGAGCTTCAGCTGTTCTGTGCTAAATTACCATCTTCAGGAGAAGGCAAAAGGAGACGTCAAAAGTGGGGAAGGGGAGAGAAAAATGAAAAACAATGATGCTCTTGGTTGTTATTGTTTTTACTTCCTCTCATAGTTTGAATTAGAGGGAGAGACTTTCTGAGCTGGGGTGATGGCTTCTATCTATCCAGCATGAACCAATAGTTGCTTCCAGGAACTAATTTCAAAGAGAGCTCGACTTCTTTCTGCTTTATGTTTCTTTTGTCAGCTAATGCCAGTTGTTTGTTGCTTTTACCTGTATGTAATACCAAGAAACTGTAAATCAAGACTTTTTATTCCTACAAATATCTCAGAATGTTATTGAGACTTTGAGTTAATGAGAAAGGGGTGAACTTTGCAAGAGTTGCAGCGATTCTCTTAAATGAAACAGCAAGATTGGTCACAGGATGCCTAAAACCAACACCAATACAAAAAGTGCATTACTTAGCTGGCAACCCTCCATCAAACTTCCATTGAGAAAGTGCTGATCAGAAAGAGTGGGTCAAAGCAAGTTCCTCAGAAACACACCTGCTATTTGATCACCAACCACCAAAGTAGAGCCTAAAATCAAGGCACAGCTTCCTCAAAACTTCTGCCCTTCCGAACAACCAGCCCCCACAGATAGAGTTGCCATATGTCCCTATTTCCTGGGATTTTCCCAGGTTGAAGCAGTCCCAGCCGGTTCAAGAAAAAACATGTAAAAATCCCAGAAATAAAGGGTTAATTTCATAGAGTCACTATTCCTAGAGAGAGAGGACAGAAAGTGAAGAGCTGTCCATTGCAAAATAAGTCCCTTCCTGTCTCCTGCTTTTCTCCTTCCAGTGGGAAATGAAGACTCCATGGGCTACATTGCCGTTCTGGGCCCCTCCTTAGAACTTTCTTCCAAGGGATCCTCATGTGGGGTTTGAGTGTGTGTGTGTGTGTGAGAGAGTGAGAGTGAGAGTGAGAGTGAGAGTGAGAGTGAGAGTGAGAGTGAGAGTGAGAGTGAGAGTGAGAGTGAGAGTGAGAGAAGGGGTAGGGTGGGGTGGTGACCTCAGGGGGAGAAAGGGTGGTTTAAAGAGTGGCCCAATTTTTTTTAAAAAAAAGGTAAAGGTCACCCTTGCTCGAACGCCTGTCATATCCAACTCTAGGGTTCAGGGCTCATCTCTGCTTCATATCTGAAGACCCAGTGCTGTCTGCGTTTGCAGATGTTTCCATGATCATGTGGCAGGCATGACTAGACACCAGAGTGCACAGAATGTTGTTTACCTTCCCACGCCGGTGGCATGGCCGGAAGGCCTCTTTGCCCCCACCGGGGCCAGGAGCGCTGCGCGGTGGATTCGCCCGGCAGACCCCCTCACCTTTTAAGTCCTGGTGAGGGGGGAGGGCGGGGCCCGGAACACCGGCCGGTGGTGTGGCCGGAAGGCCTCTTCGCCCCCACCGGGGCCAGGAGTGCTGCGCGGTGGATTCACCCGGCAGACCCCCTCGCATTTTAAGTTCTGGCGAGGGGGAGAGGGCGGGGCCTGGAATGCCGGCCTGTGGCATGGCTGGAAGGCCTCTTCACCCCCACCGGGGCCGGGAGCGCTGCGGCGGTGGATTCACCTGGCAGACCCCCTCGCCTTTTAAGTCCTGGTGAGGGGGGGAGGGCGGGTCCCAGAATGCCGGCCGGTGGCATGGCTGGAAGGCCTCTTCGCCCCCACTGGGGCCAGGAGCGCTGCGCGGTAGATTCGCCTGGCAGACCCCCTCGCCTTTTAAGTCCTGGCAAGGGGGGGAGGGTGGGGCCCAGAACACCGGCTGGTGGCGTGGCCGGAAGGCCTCTTCGCCCCCATCGGGGCAGGTAGTGCTGCACGGTGGATTCGACCGGCAGACTCCCCTCGCCTTTTAGGTCCTGGCGAGGGGGGAGGGCGGGGTCTGGAACACCGGCCGGTGGCGTGGCCGGAAGGCCTCTTCACCCCCACCGGGGCCAGGAGCGCTGCAATTTCATTCCTTGGTACTTTCTAGATGCCTTATACTAACAATCCCACAAGTCAGTTGCTGGCTGAGGATGGTGGCCTTTTGAGCCAACACATCTGGAAAGTGCCAAGTTGGAGAAAGTTGATCTGAAGTATGATGCTGACAACCTGTTCAGATAAGCTTTACCGATGATCTTCATTTCTCTTCTTTTCTCTTGCTCAACCAAATGGCAACACTTTTTATTTGTTCATTTGCTCTTCAAACACCATCGTCTGTTTCTCTGACTTGAAGAAGGTATTTTCCCCAAGGAGAAAATGTGCAGAATAAATGGCTACAAAAATCTGTTGGTAAATCAAGAGAGTAGAATTATTAGAAATGTTTTTCACGCCTCTGTTCAGTTCCAAAACTTTCCCCCTAGAATATTGGAAAGCCACATCCTTTGGACTTCTCATCACTTTGAAGTGTCATTAAAAGGAGAAAATGCCATGACATTACACAAAGAAAGAGTGGGGAGGGAAGAGAGATTCTTACACCCATTGCATTAATGTATTCTTCAACCCATTGCATTAATTAAAGGGTTCCAGTGTCTCAGTGGTTAAGAAGCTTGCCTTGTTAGCTGGAAGACTGGCAAGCTGGCAGTTTGAGACCTGGGTACTGCATGACAGATTGAGTGCCTGTCCCTGTCCCAGCTATTGGGGACATGAAAGGAGCCTCATTTGGGCATTCCCTGAGTGGAGTTTCTTCCATAAAAACCCCTTCAACCCAGAATAATTTCTAACACAAAATTGCTAATATTATTAATGTAGCTTTGACTGTAAAGATTGAGTGGTAATTTCTTAAACTCCTTATCCTATTATTATTTTTCTTCCAACAGAAGCTCTTGGCTTTCCTCTGTCCTTCTCACTATTTTTTTCTATAAACACAGTTCTGTTATCCTTTCTCTCATAGACCCATATCTCACAACCTATACTCAACTTGCACTGTTTATGGTTACTCTCCTGAAACTATCGTCAGCTTCAAGTAACAGGCAGGAAACTGAAAATAAAAAAGGCTGCCCTCTCCTGTTGCTATTGCTGTCACAAGCAATTCCCTTTCAACTTCTTCTGGTCATTGCTCAAATCTTCTCTGATGGCTACAGTCCCAACAAAAACAGCTCAAGTAAAACTGTGAATCCTATTAAATGGTGGATAAATGTTAAGCTAATTAGGATCTAATTAAGCAACCATATTGCTTGGCTTAATTAGCTGAGTTTATTCCAAGCTATGATTCGGGCTCCATTTACTTGGATTTCTCTTCTGTAGGAATCGGGGCCGCTAGGACGGCCGTTGGGTCCCGGAGGAGACTGATCAAGTAACGATACGAGGCAATATGGAGCGAGATCAGATCAGTGGTTTATTGAGGGAAAAGCATCATCATATATAGATCAGAAGGCAATGCAGGAAAGAATCGTCATCTGACAGAAAATCACATCACCCATTTACTCGGTTTAATGGGGAATCTCTCTTGGGGAAGTTAATTAACTCGGGCAAACACTGACAGGGGAAAACCATTGTCCGAGGCTTACGCCAGAGTAAATATGTCTTCTATTTTCACCAAAAAATAGGCTGATCTGTGAGTCAGTAATTGCTTAATGGGTAACGGAGGTTAGTGTTCTGCTCTCTCAGCAGAACCGCCGGTCAGGTCAGGTGTGGGTGAATAAACCCTTATGATTTATACTATTAATCCGCTCCCCCAATTTCCGTACTGGCAAGGGCCAGTGACCAGGAACCTCCTTCGCCGGTGTAACCTCTGCCAGAGGCTAGTTATGCCAATTGGGCATGCGGAATCCGCACTCTTCAAGATCAGCTTCCCCAGAAGCAATGTTGACATTTTTCAACCCATGCCTGTCACTGGCCCTACACACATTGCAGAACACTCGTTGGACTTTGTTTTCTCTTTGGCACAGGAAGGTGATCTGAGGGTGGAAGATTTCACCACTTGCAATAGCAGTAGCAATTACACTTACCGTGTATTACAGCCTCATAGTGCTTAGTGCACTCTCTGGGTGGTTTACATGGCAATTAGCATTTTGCCCTCAACATGCTTGGTATTTATTTTACCAACCTTGGAAGGATGAAAGGCTGAATCAACCTTGATTCCCATCAGGATCAAACTCACAATGTTTTGGCTGCAGTAAGCAGTTTAACCACTGTGCCATCAAAGCTCACTACCCCTTCGTCATGGTCAGGCCACTTCCCGTTGCTTGCTGTGGGGAGCATGGGCCTATTATGATGGTCTACCCTCACAGGCTGATAGAGCCTATTGGTTTCCAGAAGACTTGGGATAATTAATAAATGTCTACCCAATCACTGTGAAATCAGAAGGGCCCACCTTCTGGATAGGATTGACCCTAATACCACAGGGAATGGTATGCTATAAGTATCCTATTGCATATTTATGCTGGCATGCACAGTCCTGTTAAAGTGTGATGGCGAACTGTTGCGAATTGATGATGTGCAGGTTGTGTTCCTCGTCATGCACCATAAGATGTTGTTACATGCCATCAAGCTGCCTCCAACATATGGTGTCCCTGTGAATGAACAATCTCCAAAATGTCTTGTCTTCGCTGCTCAGCTCTTGTAAACTCAAGCCTGGGGTTTCCCTTGGAGAGTCAACCCCACTCATGTTTAGCCTTCCTCTTCTCTTGCTGCCTTCAGCCTTTCCCAATGTTACTGTATTTTCCAGAAAATCTTGCCTTCCTGCCTCAATTTCATCATTTTGGCACAGAGGGCATCTCTTCTTTATTTAACCCTTGGTGACTCCTTGTTCGATGTATGAACTATCTCCAGAAGACATCTCCTTTCACTCATCTACCTGCTTGGAGAGCAGCCTTAAGCTAAAGTGGCTTTAATACTGAAAGGCTGGCCAGCCCATATTTGTACAAAACATTGAACCTGCAGCTCAGAGGAATGGACAATCTAACTAACCCATTTCTGGTTCTGCCAATAGTCTGAAAAAGGTGCGCGACTGCAATGAACAGACTTCTGTGAGAAGAAACAGGTTTTCATTTATTTTATGAAGAAATATCTAGTATGAATTGGTACATGCAAGACCATGGACAACTTCCAAGCTGTAATTAAGTAATCAAGGCATCTTTCTTACCTTAACAGGGTTTCTAATTTTGTTTTTGTACTTTTGGATGTTCCTATTGTATTTCACCAAGTGCTCCCTGTTAATTAGATGTTGCTGGCAGGAATCAGATACTGATGGCTGCGTGACACAGGGAAGAGTGGTCAAATGTTTATAGAACACAGGCTAACATCCACTTATTTATACAAAATACTCTGAGGATGAACTTTTACAGTACATGGTTCATAGTTGAATATTTACCAAACGTGGCATAGATTGGCTGGATCAGATTCAAATATTTGTGTTCTCTTATGTGAGTAGGTTTTTTTAAAAAAAGATGAAGAAGTGTATGTTTCTTTGCATTTTTCTTTGCTGTTGACACAGGCAATATACAGGTAATTAACACTAGCTATTGGCCGCTGTCTTAAAGCATCTGCTACAAGAACACTCTTATTGCTAACAGAAACATATCAGCTCATATTGCTGATTATTAGGTTAAAATGTAGGGGTAGGAAAACACTACAAGCTCCACATTAAATGCAAGTACGTGTGTAACGCAGTTCTAAATGTACCCAACAGGAAGCATAATGAGCTTGGCACAAAGAGAGGACTAGACAGGATTAGTGACACAGCATATACTCTGATGGATATTTCTGTTATTTATTGCTTACGGTTTATAGTTTTATTGCCTAAGGTTTGTTGTTTAATGTGTTTGTTTATTGTATTATGTCTAATTGTATATTGTATTGGTAATTTCTTATTTGTTGTATGCCACCCAGAGTAGGAGAAGTTCCAAAATGGGTGGGATAAAATAATAATTAAATAATAAATGTAAGAGGTCCCACCAGGTTCTGTCTTTAGCATTATCTCTGCCAAATATTAGGCAGGAACTTTTTTTAAAAAAGTCTCTTCTCCTAATAGCAGCTTTCCATAAGTAACCAGAACAATGGGGATATGTCGGTCAAATATTCTTTGTGATACTTTTAGTCCCCAGTTCCTCCCTGATCCACTCTGGAGCAGATTTTGGAGATATGGAGTGCTTCAGGGAAGAGAGGGGAAATTGCTGAAAATGTTGTTCCTACATTTTCTATCAAAAGAAGTTTTGAACTGCTTGTAAGATTCTTCTGCAGGAGTGCCTCTTTCTCAGAAACTCTACCTGGAGTGCAAAAATAATGAAATGGCAGGTGCCTATGCTGAAAGAAGTGGGGGGAAATCTTCCACCAGAAGTAGAGAATTTTCAGCTGTGGCCCTGCATTAATGGAATTCCTTGTCCCTTGAGATCAGAACAGACCGTACATTACAGGTCTTCCATAAAATGTTGAAGACTTTCTTATTTACAGAAACATTTCCCAAATAAATCTTATAGTGAATTATGATTCTGGAGAGCTATTATTAATTCATATTAATAAACTGTTAAAACTAGCTTGTATGATCCTGGTGCATCTATGGTTGGTCTTCTTTACTGGGGGGCAGGTAGGTTTGTTTGTTACATTGTGGATTATTTTGTCATTTTATTATTTATGTGTATTTGGGTTGTGTTTTACTGTGATGCTGGAGCACAAAGTGTATAGAGAAAGAAGCTCACTCCATCACACAGTGCTCGGATCTCAAACTGCTGACCTTCCAGTCATCAAGTTCAGCATCTTAGCCACTAAGGCACTACAGTCCTAGATGCTCACATTACATTACACCAATTCTGTACCAGCTACAATGTCTGACAATAAGATAGTCAAGTCTCACAATAGTCTCAAAGAACTGCCGTTCTTTTCTTTCCAACTCACTCCCCACCCCCAGGTGAGAAGGTAAAACATTACCGTTAAGTGAACAGCTTTCAAGGGGGCAAAAATGGGTTTTGGATGAAGAGATCGATGAGTTTTATGATCAACTCAAAGCTGTGCTGAAGTATACAAAAAGAAATGAAGTTACCATGATTATGGGAGACTTTAATGCTAAAGTTGGCCAGGGTAAGGAAAATGACATACTTGGACTATATGGCCTTGGAAAAAGGAATGAGAGAGGAAATTGCCTCATACAGTTCTGCAAAGAAGAAGATTTAGTGATCACCAACACATGGTTTAAGATGCCACACAGATGACTTTACACTTGGAAGTCCCTTGCCAATAGCACAAATACTATTGTTAGAAATCAAATAGAATGTGCTCTTATAAACTGAAGGTTTCATAACAGCATCTTGTCAGCAAAGACAAGAGCAGATATTTCATCAGACTATAACCCGTTAATATATCATTGTCGCCTAAAATTGTGTAACATCGTAACTAAAACAATGAAAACTGATTTTGATATTAACGTCCTTAAGCACAAAGAATGTAGGACAGCAGCAAAAAGGACAATGAGAGAGGAGTTAGATAAAATGAGAAAACATCAAGGGGAAATATGTGTAGAAGATAAATGGGGGATAACAAAAGAAATAACTCACAAAGTTAGACAGAAACACCTTTGCAGACAAAACAAACCATAAGAATTAAGGAATGGATGACAAATGACATATTCCATTTAATGGAAATAAGAAAGGATTTACAGTAGAACCCCGTATAGCGATCACCCCATACAGCGATGAAATTGCATAGCGATGAGGCTTGGAGGGGAAAAAGCCATTCCACATAGTGATCATTCCTATGGGAAAATCTGCACAACGATTTTCCAATGGGAAAAATCACTTAGTGCCAAACATCGTGTATGGTTTTTCCCATAGGGAAAATCATTGTGCGGATTTCCCCATAGGGAAGATCGTACAACGATGAAAACAGCATAGTGATCAGCTCAATGGAACGGATTAAAATCTCGATATGGGGTTCTACTGTATAAGAATCAGGACAAGGAAGAATATAATGATCTACAGAAGATGATTAGGCACAAAACAAGAGCTGCAAAGGAAGCTTATATGGCAGACAGATGTCCTGAGATAGAGGAATACCGAAATAACCACAATTTTTTTTCAACATACATAAAAGGATTGGGGAAGGTTTTGGTAGAAGACATATGCATTGCTAAAGGACAAGGATAGGAATCTCTCAGTGGAAATAGGGGTTAAGATCAATGTATGGAAAGAATACTTAGGAGAGCTGTTTAGTGATGAAAGAGGTAAATAGCCTGTCATAAACAGGAAAACTAGACCACCAGTACTGGAGAGTGAGGTTATAAGAGCTTTGCAAAGATCCAAATACGGAAGAGCAAGAGATGACATCCCAGGAGAAATTTTGAAACCTCTGTCTGAAGTTAACATCAAATAATTGATAGGCCTTTTTAACACCACTTATGTCACAAGTATCGTCCTGAGCAATTTGTTGCTAACAATATTTGTTAAATTGCAAACCAAGCCAAACACCTAGCCCTGTAAGGAGTACAGAATATTTAGCCTCATGAGTTATGCTCTTAAAGTCATTTTAAAACTAATCCATAGCAGAATTTATAAAAAGTGTGAAGAAAACACAGGTGAGATGGAATTTGGCTTCCAGAATTTATAGGTACCAGAGAGGCACTGTTTACAACGCAGGCCCTCGTATAAAGATGTAGAGACATGCTATGTAACAGGCATGCATGTTTTATAGATTATGCAAAAGCCTTTGAGAGATGCCAGCATGAGAAGGTGATCACAGCACTGGGGGGTGAGGGGGGGCGTGTAGATGTTAAGGACATCAGAATCATCACTAACCTTTATTGGAATCAGACAGCTCAAGTCAGAGTTGAAGAGCAGCTGACAGAGCAGGTTCAAATTTACAAGGCTGCATGTTTTCCCTGACACTGTTAAATATATGTGTATAGTATTTTTTTCAGAAGCACTATCAAATTTAAACATTGCCATTCAAATTAACAGGGAATACCTGAATAACATCTGATATGCTAATGACACAGTGTTGCTGGCCACATACCTTGTTGATGCTGGATCGAGTTAGAGCTTCAAGCCCAGAATATGATTTCGATCTCAACAACAAGAAGACAAAATATCTTGTTATAAGCCAAGCACCAACCCATGGCAAGCCAGGAACAGAAAAAACTGAAAGAATGGATAAAATTGTCTATTTGGGGAGTATGTTAAATGAAAATTGGGATCCTGAGGTATAGATTAAAATACGAATAGAGAAAGCAAGATCTACCTTCATAAAAATTCAACTTTTGTTATGCAGTAGAGATCTAACTCTTGCTACAAAGATCCAAATAGTGAAATGTTACATATTCATAGTGTTGCTATATGGAGTCGAAGCTCGGACATTGACTAAAGCATCTGAATAGAGTATCAAAGGTTTTGGATCTACAAATGGCTACTAAGGATATCATGGGTTGACCATGTGACTAATGTAGAAGTGTTGCACCGAATGGATAAAAAACAAGAACTGTTTAAGACCATTAAACAAAGAAAGCTCCAATACCTTGGCCATATCATGAGAAACGACATGAAATATTGAATACTCCAACTCACTATTCAAGGGAAGATTCCTGGTAAGAGAGGACCTGGATGTAAATGAACTTCATGGCTAAAGAACCTGAGAGACTGGTGTGGAATGTCCATGGAAGAATTGTTCCAAGGGGTTAAGAACAGGAAGACTATTGTCATGATGATAGCCAATATAAAAGCTAAAAATAATAAAACCTGCTCCACTTGCACAAAAAATTACCTTAGAAAATATTATATTTCCACAACTGAAGTATATAGCTAAAGCCCTACCTTTCCCCATTTGCAGTCATTTCATCTCAATTTATTTCTCCAGTACATTAAAAACAAATTTCCATGGGAGCGTTAGAAATGCCTCACTTGGTCCTCTTTGGGATTCTGCCCCCTATGCCCCTTAAGCATGCTCCTTTTTGAATCTAATAATGACAATAGGGAAAGCAGGGTGAAGAAGAGCTCCTAACATCTTCTTGTTTTGGTTCAATGTTTCATTGACCTTTTTGAGTCTGTTTTCTTATCTAAGCAGGGGACTTTTGCCTGCATTACATGAAGCAATTTTGGGATTTTCTCACAAAGCCACCTGGTGATGATGGTGATGTAGGCTGGCCTTTATTTTGAATGCAGTAATACCTCAGATAACATTTGCATCAGATAATGCTAAAACCACATAATGTTAAGCAATCTGGGAAAAATTTGCATCGCATAACATTAAAATCCTATGGGATGCATCGGATAACATTCACTAAAGCCTGTGACAGTTACAATGTATCTCTATGGAGTTTTAATGTTATGCAATTCATCCCATAGGATTTTAACGTTATCCGATGCATGCATCAGATAACGTTCAAAATCGGATAACACTAAGACTTGTGGAACCAAGTTTTAGCGTTATCCGGGGTTTCACTTTATATGAAAGGGAAAAATAATAATAAAAAATAAGCAAGGATTGTGAACAAACCAGCAGTTCAGAGCCTCCTGAAGTCAATAGCTTATTCACCACCGCATGTGTGTCTGTGTCATTGTTTTCATTTGAGTAATGAGAGTGGTGGATTGTTGTTATGTGCTGAAGTCACCCTTCTAGTCATAGTCCCCACATATTAGGAATACATTGCTTATTTATTGCATGACAGCTTTATGATACTCAGAAAAGCATGAGAAAGTTTTTTAAAAGTACAATTTAAAAACCTCCAGCTAATGGCCATGCTTATTGGATTATTCTAGGAATTTTAATGCAAATAATAACTTTTCTGGGGCCTGGAATGATTCCAAATTTACTCAAGAGGGAGAAGATTCCAAATGTTCAAGAAAGTAAGAGTAAGTAACAATAGCAATTAAAATCAGTTATAGATTTATTAAAACATGTTTTGATCAAAATATATCATTGAAATAATTGGAAACAAGCATTAAGAAATGAGAATATGAGTTCTCAGTCATTTGAGGAGAAAAACTGAGGGTAGAACTGTTGACTGTGTGGAGGCTTTAATGTTGCCTGCTCTCATTTGGTTCCAGGACAAATGTGGTTGTATGGATTTTCCACACTTAATATTTGTTTAGTAAATAATTCAGGGGATCCACATTTTTTACACATTCTCTTACATACACAGTCACACAGAGACACACACATTATTTTGGGATACTTCCACAAGAGCCCATCTTCTGTGACACAACACAGACTCTGCCTCAATCTCAGGTTTTTCTCCCTGAAAAATGGGAGTTGCTGATTTAGTAATCCAAAGGGAGGAAAGAATTAAGGAAGGAAGACTGCCTGCCTGTCTTTTGGTCCATGAGCAGAATCCAAATTTGACTCCTCAAGTATTCAAAAAATCAAGCATTCTAGTCCTCAGGATTTTTCTTCAAGCTGGTGATTGCAAACCTGAGGTGAATTGAGGTAATTCTGTTGATTTTGCCTAGCATCGGCTAATCCTCAAGACATTTTAGTGGTAGCCATGGAATCTATTCCAGGATGTATCCTTTGATCCTCACATATTAAGAGTTAGCAATCTGCATCTTCAGGCCAGATCTGATTTCCAAAAGGGGCCCTGTCCCATAGGTGCCAATACAAAGTCAGCACAGGATGAAGCAATGGCTGTTGGGGAAAGATTGCCTGCAGTACAGAAATGTGGGGTCTTAGTCCATCATCCTTAGCCTCCTTTTCAAAATGCCTCTCCAAGCTAAACAAACTGCAAACCAAGAATTTAAAAATAACATTTCACTTGAAACAGTTAGCTCTGAAAGTGTTTTAAGTTAAGTTAAATGTGTTGCCCCAATCTCCTTTTCCATATGTTTCTCCACCTTCAATCCCATGAATAGCAGATTTTATCTGGCTGCACTTCCAAAGCCAAGGTCTTGATGTTCATTTAATAAGGTCCTGTGACATACTTCAGCCCTCTCCTGCTGCTCCTCAAATGTGACTTGTCCAAATCCTTTGTGGCCTGCAAATCATTCACATATGCTCTATCTTTTTGGAATTATTTTCCTATGTCAGTTTTAAGAAGGCAGTTACATAACTTTGCCAGAATCACCGCTCCAACGGCTCTAAGTAGATCTGAAGTGTGGTTCCAATTATAGGCTGTTCAAAGACAAAGAGGGGAAGTAAATTTTGTACCACTGTTGTGCATCACTTCAGTCAGGGAGGACTGCTGGTGTTCATGATTTCCAATTTTTAACAGATGGGTGTGCAAGTGGCCAATCCTAGTTGAAAGAAGAATCAACACCTGCAAATATGAACTCCCTTCTCAATTTATTTTCATGCCAGAGATTACTCTGGGTTGAAAGGATTTTTGAAGGGGATACCCGAATGAGGGTCCTTTCATGTACCCCATCGTGCAGCTCTCAGGAATCAAACCCATGTTTCCAGTCTCCAAGCCTAGCACCTTAACCACTAAGCCACCAGAGGAGCTTCTCAGTAAACTAGTATGAAGGAGACTGTGAGAGGACCTAACAAACTATCAGAAGGAGAAACTTCTTGAGGCAGTGAAAAATCGAAGTAGCATCAGGAAATGTAAGCGGAAAATAACACTCCATAGATCAGTGATAATGGTATTAAAAGATGAAAGAGGAGGAGAAAAGACAAGAAAAGATGTAGAAGAAATCTGCAAAAGCTACTACACGGGATTGTTCTCATCCTGCCTCAACATACCCATGCCGAACCATCGGAGTGTATTCCCCCAGTTTTAATAAGCAAGACATGCAGTCCACCAGGTGTCGCCAGGAAAGGCCCCAGGAAAAGACAAAATAACAACAGAAATTTTAAAAGCAAGAGACCATGAGTTATAGAAATCCTTTGCACAATGGTTCAGCAGGTATATCAAAATGAAAAAATCCCTGAAAGTAGGAAACAGTCTACTACAGTGTTATTATACACAAAAGGAGATCGCAGGAACCTTGCAAATTATAGGCCAATATGTTTGCTGTCAAACATTCATAAGTTATTCATAAAAGTGATAAAAACCAACTCTCAACATTAGACGAGCAAAAACCAAGAGAGCAGGCCGGGTTCAGAAGTAGTTACATCACTACAGACCACATCTTCACTCAACGTATTGAATGTTGCAGAGAATATAAACTACCACTAGCATTTGTCAACTATGAAAAAGCATTTGACAGTGTTGAAATAAATACAGTCATGCAAGCAATCAGTGAACAGGGTGTGAATGCTGAATACAACAAGCTGTTCAAGGAAGCAAACTTGAACTGCTCCACTACCATAACTTTATTCAAAAAAAAAAGGATAAGAATACTGGTGGAGAAAGGTGTCAAGCAGGGAGATACAATGCTCTTCAATGCAAGCCTAGAAAAAGTTATGCGATAATTAAATTGGGAAGATTGTATCAAACTGAATCGAGAGAAGATAAACCATCTCAGGTTTGCAGATGATATAGTACTGTTTGCCAGAAATGCTCAAAGACTCCAAAGAATGCTATGCGAGCTCGATGCAGAAAGTAGGAAGGTTGGCTTAAAAATGAATGGCATGAAGACAAAATATATGTTATCAAGCAACCAGCGGAAATTCCAAATAAAAATCCAGAATGAACCCATCAAGCAGGTAGATTACTGTAACGATGGCCAGACCCTCATTCATCAGAAAACCTTGAGACTGATATTGTACCAGCCAGGATGCTTTTACACTGCGAAGTCTGGCCTGGATTTTACTTAACACTAGACAAGCCCTGGGATCTTCAATATCTCAATCCTGGCCTGACTTGACAATTTACAGCCTGCCCTTTTCCTAGGTTTAGCTATTAACCAGTGTTACAGCCTATTCTTGGTAGTGTATACAAACAAACTCCCCTTTACAGGAGTGAATAAACACAATGGCTGATATATATTTTTAAAAAAGTTAATTTCAACAACACTGAGATATTTATAAAAATCAACAGTCAAGTTTCAAAATTGTGACAAACAAAAGGCAGCTTCAATTAATACTAATAAACACTTCAAAATACTACAGGCAAGACAGACTATCAATTTCCCCACAAAATAATAAAGCTTCCTTTCTACTCTAGAGGAACCTTCCTACTCCATTCAACTGAATTATCCCTGGACAGCAGCAATATCAAAGCCCTACTCATCTTCTTATTTTATTTCAGCTCTCTCTCTCTCTCTTTTACCTCATCTTTCACTATTTTACCTCAGCTCTCTCTCTCTCCTTATTTTACTTCATCTTTCACTCTTTATTTTTCCTCAGCTCTCTCTCACTTTATTTTTCCTCAGCTCTCTCCTTTCTATCTCCATTCTCTCTCTCTTTATTTTACCTCAGCTCTCTCTCTTCTTATTTTACCTCAGCTCTCTATCTTTTTTATTTTGCTTCAGCTCTCTCCCTTCTTATTTTGCCTCAGCTCTCTTTTCTTATTTTACCTCAGCTCTCTGTCTTCCTCTTATTTTATTTGAGCTCTCTCTCTTATTATTATTTACCTCAGCTCTCCCCTTATTTTTCCTTAGCTCTCTCCTTTTTTTCTCTTGAGACACTTAATTCCACTGTTGTACTGCTCTGTTAAGTTGTTTTTCCTAATATTCAGCCTACATCTAGTTTCCTGTAGTTTCACCCCATTAGTACGCATCCTGCACTCTAGGATGATGGATAACAGATCCTTCCCTTCATCTTTCAGGTATTTGAAGAGTGCTATCATATCCCCTCTCAGTCTCCTTTTCTCAAGGCTAAATATGCCCAGTTTCTTCAGTCTTTCCTCATATGACTTGGTTTCCAGTCTTCTGATCATTTTTGTTGCCCTTCTCTGTACCTGCTCTAATTTATTTGCATCTTCCTTAAAACATGGTGCCCTGATTTGGACACAGTACTCTAGATGTGGTCTAACTAGTGCTGGATAGGGGAAGACTAGTATTTCATGGGTTTTGGGGACTATACTTCTGTTAATGTAGCCTAAAACAGAGTTGGCCTTTTTTGCAACCACATCACACTGTTGACTCATGCTTAGCCTGTGATCTACAACAATTCCAAGATCCTTCTTGGTTGTAGTATTACTAAGCCAAGAATCCCCCACCTTGTAACTGTGCACCTGGTTTTTGTTCCCTAGGTGTAAAACTTTGCATTTATCCCTGTTAAATTTCATTCTGTTGGTTTCAGCCCAGTGTTCTGGCCTATCAAGATCTTTTTGAATTCTGCTCCTGTCTTCCAAGATATTAGCTATTCCACCCAGTTTTGTGTCATCTGCAAATTTAATGAGAATTCCCTCCACTCCCTCATCCAAGTCATTTATGAAAATGTTGAAGAGCACAGGGCTCAGGACTGAGCCTTGTGGTACTCCACTTGTTACCCCTTCCTTGAGATGGAGCCATTAATAAGATGTATGTTATATTCTGTGACAATGTTACTTCCCAGTGAAACATCTTTTTCTTCTTTCCCAATGACATGAACCAACAGGGTTACATGGGAGGCTCCAAAAATGTAAGTGTGCTGCAAATGTGCCATTTAGTTATTTATTTTCAATAAATTCAACCTCTTGCCAACTCAGGTAGCGAAACACCACATAATCCTCTCTTGTTCACATTCATTTATTCAGACTGTGGCTGTTGTTCAAGGTTCAAATATCAACATTTCAGTGTTAAAAGTTGCAAATGCTCTAATTTACACTGACAGGATCCTCTGACAAACAACGTCATTTTTCTGCACTCTTATAGTTCCACAATTGCTTTCCTGACCGAATGAGAGGATTACCAGACACAGTAATACCTCATACAAAGTCTGCTTCATACAACATCGGATTCATACAACATCGCCTAATTCCTTGAAAAAAGTTGCCTCATACAAAGTCGTGCAACTTTGTATGAGGCATTGGGGTTTTCCCAGGTTGCATTGTGCCTGGGCAGTATAAAAGGCAGGAGACATGCGTGCATTGCTCTTGTGCGTTTTGCATGAGGCAAAGAGTGGTTAGGAGTGGTTTTGAGCACGATTTTTGATTTTCTTGAATTTTTTCGTCAGAATTTTTAGAAGCATTCCTGGGATTTTTGCAGCATTCTTCAGGTTCTTGGACAATCAGGGTTGTTTGACATGTTTTTGTAATGTATTTAGCCTTTAGACAAGTTTCCTGTCTGTTTCCTTGACTTTGCCCTGAAGTCTGTGCTGTTACAGTACAATGTATCTCTATGGAAATGACGTTGTATGAGGCATCGCGGCAAGGATTTGGACGTTGTATGAGGCATCCCGGCTAGGATTTTGCATGCTTCATACAAAGTCCAAACCCGTATAAAGTCCAAACTTGTGGAACCAAGTTTGGACGTTGTATGAGGTATTACTGCACTTGCAAAATTTCTTTGAGACCAGCTGTGCAATTTTTCTGTGTACATACAATGTTATTTTCATATGCAGATTTGTTCAGGCTTCTATCCTACGTGCTCCAGAAAATGTCCCACATTCTTCCTCTGTAAAAATAATGTCTGTTTTTGAACATATAAAGTTTTTCCAAGCTACTTAAGGAAGTACCTGCCTAATATGTGCAGTTAATGTCTTTACATTCATTCTTTTAAATCCAAGATAAATATAACAGTATTCAAGAATTTTACTGTGGTTTATTTCCCCCAGCTACTTTGCCATCCTGATAGTCCTATATAAACCTGACTTGTCTTTCCCTTTTCAGGGAAGTCAAATCTAGGATTGTTGTAATTCACAATAGAATTTTTCTGTTGTTGTTTTTAGTGGGGTTGGGGGTAAAGTCGCCATGCCATTACTGTGATTTGAAACTTGTATAGTGTCTTATGAAGAATACTTACAAACATTAATGAGTGAATGTTAGAAAAGATCAGTTTAAGTCATGCTACAATGCAATTAGCAAGAGCAAGAGCAATTACACTTATATCCTGCCTCATAGCATTTAGTACTCTCTGGGTGGTTCACAAGATAATCAGCATATGTACATCCCTATATGCCTTCCTCCATTTCTAGCAAGGATCCTTGCTCAACAGAAGTGTGTTTGCATCTGTACCACCCAGACTGCGGGGGGAACCCAGATAGACGGTATATAAATGTAATAAATAAATTCAGTGCAAGTCTTCAGATTAAAAAAAAACAAAAAACAAACAGAACAAAAATATTGTGATACTTTTATTTCTAACATAGGTAATCCTTATCAGAAAGGGTTTTTATGGATTACAATCTGCTTCCTTGCCATCTGAGGTTGCAACAGTTGGGCCTCTTCAGTCTTGAACGACGGTGTCTAAGAGGTGACCTGATTAAAGTTTATAAAATCATGCATGGTGTGGACAAAGTAGATAAGGAAAAACTGTTTTCCCTATCGCACAACACTAGAACTAGGGGACACTCCATGAAACTTTTTTCTCAAACAAATAAGAAAAAGTACTTTTTCACCCAGAGGATGACTGGTCTATGGAACTCCCTGCCAGAAGAAGTGGTGACTGCTGTCAGTCTTGACAGCTTTAAGAGAGGGTTAGACAAGTTCATGGAGGACAAGGGTATCAATGGCTATATAATTATGGATACCTAAGGACAACCTCCGGGTTGGAGAGATAGGCAGGATATCTGTCAATGCCATTTCCAGGGAATCCTAAACAGGTGAAGGCATCTGCTTGGGAATACCCTGAAGCAAATGGTGAGCCACTGTGTGAGACAGAATGCTGAACTCGATGGGCTGTGGTCTGTTCCAGCAAGCCTGTTCTTATGTTCTTATGTTCATCAGATGCTTAATTTGGGGAATATTCATTTTTTACACCCATGCAAAGAGTTAATTCACCTGATCTTTAATTTCTTTCAAAACACATTGCTTTATTTATCTATTTTAAAATGATGTACAGAATGTACTATTGGCTTAACAGTGCTCAAATGACATGCTTCCATGCAGGATAAAATTATACTGAAGCCCATCAATATTCATGGTGTTCAATGCAAAAGTTAATTTTTTTAAAAAAAAAATGTTTCTGCACAAAAATGTAAACGTTATAGATAATTACCTTACAGGCAAGAAGCTCTTCTATATTTTCCAAGAGCTCTTCAGAGTCTAAAGCACATCAAAAAACTATGTTGGAACACTAATGAAAATTCCAGAAGCAATACAACTTCTATTAAGCTTTTTACCTGAAGGTGAACTCACAGTCACCTTTTGAGTCATTCTCACTATTATAAATAATTTTCATTTGAAGTTTTTCATTTGAAATGCCTGATTCAGAATTCCTTGTTTTTCCTTTTTCTCACCTCAGCAAGAGAAGCCTTGAATTCAGAGATAGAAATGCTATTTTGTATTTACTTTCCTCCCATTGCATCTACATAAATAGCAAGTTATGAAGTCATTTTATCTACTCTGATAATAACTTGTTCCTCCCCAACTTCCTCATTTAGTTTCCAGCAGCCAAAATATATGAAAGCTTTTTCCTTTCTCTACTGTTTAACAGATGTCTCATGCTGTGTTCCCCTACATTAAATGGGCACAGGGGACCTTTTGAAGTTCAGATATATTTTGCTTCAATTGCACCCCACTAATAACTTGGTTTCAAAACTCAAGGGTTACACTTGGGGACACGAAAAGAGCCTCATTTGGACATCTCCTGTGGAGTTTCTCCAGCAAAATTCTTTTCAATCCAGAGCAATCTCTGACATAAAAGTATTATGTGTGTTTCAGAATAATACACTGAAACTGATATTGTCACTGTAAAGGCATTTATATAAATATGTGATATAAGGTAAAGATCTCCCTTGCTCGAAAGCCAGCTGTATCCAACTGTAGGGGCAATGCTCATCCCCATTTACAGCCAAAGAGCCAGCAATGTTTGCATCTGCAGACATTTCCATGATCATGTGGCATGCAGGCTTAGACATTGGAGAGCACAGAACGCAGTTGACTTTACCGCTGAAGCAATACCTATTTATCTACTTACAATTTCTTGCTTTCAAACTGCTAGGTTGGCAGGAGCTCGGACAGATGGGAGCTTACTTCGTCACGCAGCACTCAGGTCTCAAAATGCTGACCTGCTGACCTTTTAGTCATTAAGCCCAGTGCCTTAGCCACTTAGCTGCCATAGTACTATGCTAAAATGACTAATATTTTAAAAATGATGTGTGTAAAGAGGATACACCATACCCATTCTCCTCCATCCCTGGTTCTTTCACCTTCTACAGGTGGAGAGTGGTGACAGTATGAAGCACTGAAATCAAATAGCAGAGGCTTTCCATGTGAATTTTAGGCAACATTGGCAGTAGAGACTCTCTGCCTCAAATCCAGTTGTCATCCATTTTCAGAAGGAGGATGGAAGAGATGACAGAGGCAGCAGGATTACGCAAGTCTCACCTTTTCCTGTTTATTGTACATAACTGAATAGTGCCGGTAGGGTTTGTACTGCCTCTGTATCTATATTCCTTCCATAGTTCATGCTGAGTCAAGAACAGAGCAAATAATATATAGTCATGAGGCAATGGAAAATGTTGGTCTCATCTCAGTGATGTACGTAAAGGGCAAGTAAATTCCCCTGACACCTGCCTGTGTGTCTGCTTCATAGATTGATCAGCAAAGCCCTCGCACCTTTATCTAAAAATAGTCTATTTACTGCCAATTTAATCTTGGCAGAAGACGATAAGTGATGCACTGTTTCCTGTTTGTTACACATAATAATGTGTGCAGTACAAGCTGAAGACAAATACATCAATTACCATTTCCACCCCATTCTCTTTGTCTCAGCAAGTGGTATTGCCAGCCTGTTAGTTGTGATGAGTCAGACAGCTATGAAATGTACTTAGCACCTCCAAGTGGCTGCACTTGCATGGTTAACTGAAAAGCAAAAGGTGTCCTTCAGATTCAGACAAACCTGAAAACCAATGGGCCAGACCCAGATGAATTTGAGAGATAGTAAAGGGCGACCTTTACATTTATCTAATCTTTATTCCAGATAACAAATCATGGTTTTTGTCCCTGATGCTTTACTTTAATGATCAGTCTGCATAAGTTCAACAGGGTTCATTCACTTGGTAAAAGCTATTCTACATGGCCAGGTTGTATCAAAAGAAAATCCCTCTTTTGCAGAGAATCATTGATTTTTCCTTTTTATACATGAAAGGGGACATATTAGCTTTCAGCACACAACAATCAAATATATGTTTTCTTGGAATTAAATTTTACTGTATTCAATGGGACTTGCTTCTTATTTACTGTAGTTAGTCATACAATAATGTTGAGATAACAACAGCTTGGTATACCATGAGCTTTGTATAAACTGTTAAATCTTTGTTCATCAAGACACAGTGTGATAGACGACCAAAGGCAGAATGGGCAGCACCGATTCTCTTCACCACATCCTGTTCATAGGTGCAGTTTTTAGACAGGATCCTACTAAAGTAAGAAAACTGGTCTACCTGTTCCAGTGTTGAATCTGAGCTGCTAATACTGAACTCTGGAAAGGTTGTCCTTGGGGCAGGTTGTGAAATTACCTTGGTTTTCTGAGCATTTATGGTGAGGCCAAAATGATCACATGCATTCTTGAAACAGTTGACTAACTGCTGTAGCTCCTGCAACGCAGTATCATTGGCATATTGCATTTCCATTATCTTGTTAACACTGGTTAGTCTTCGGGAGCGTAGTCTAGCCAAATTAAAGAATACTCCACTGAAGGACCCTCTATCACTAAGACATCAAAAAGCTTGAGTGCTTTCACCAACAGAAGCTAAGGCCCATATTGAACATCAAGTGGGATGGCTATGTCACCAACATCACAGTTCTGGAGAAGGCACATGCAAATAGCATTGAAGCTTCTATCATAGGCCATCATCTTAGATGGATAAGGCATGTCCGCCATATGGACAGTTCCAGGTTTCCATGTCAAATTCTTTTTGGGGAATTTAGCTCTGGTACAAGAGCTCATGGAGCATTATAAGGACCTGCTGAAACAAACCATGAAAGTGTCAGGTATAAAGCAACAAACCTGAGAGGCAGCGGCTGTAGATCGGCCACTTTGGTGCCAAACCATGTCTGCTGCTACCAATCACCTCAAAGGAGAACACCACGTACACAAAGAAGCTAAGCAACAAACACGGAAGCTTCATCAAACTCAACTACACCCTCCACCATCTATTCACAGTGTAATGTGTGTAATCACATGTTTCATAGAGAAAATAGTCGGGGCCAAACAGCGTAGACCAATCAAAGAGAGAGGAAAAACCATTTGAGGCTGCAGTTGCAAAATACAAGTAGATTTAATGAAAGTAAATTCTGGTTTGCAGAGTAGACTCTAAGCCATTCTGGTATATAATTGGCTTTTCAATATTTTCATCAGGAGTTTAAACAAAAAATGCAAAAACAATAACTTAGCTAAGCAAATAGAATGAAACATACATATATACATATTTACAATATTTACAAATATTACCATGGGATTGCATATACAAAATACATATGGTTGGAGAAACTAAGACATTTACCTGCTCATAAAGATACAATGAAGTTCAATAAAGTATTTTCTTGCGTCCCAAACCTCATCTGTTTATTCCTTCTGTGCTTTTGGACATCAAAGTAACCCAAGTTCACAAGAAATTTATAATGGTGCAAAACAGGTGCACATAATCAGAGCACTCAAAGACCAGTGAATCAATCTCTTAGAAATTAAAGAGATAGAAGCAAAACCATTTAAAGAAAGCAGGCAAGGTCTAAATCTACATTAAGTCCATGTTGTTGTACTGAGTTAAACCTATGTATATAGTAAGCCTCCCTGTGGAGGAGTTGTGTTTCAATGTCAATACATTCAAATGCGGATGATCTAACAGTCTCCAGAACAACAACCTTGAAATCTCTGTCACTATGCTGGCGTGCTAAGAAGTGACTCACCATAGGTGCTTGGGTGTCAGCTGACCTAATTTTGGATCTGTGTTCCCCCACCCTGGTTTTCAATTCGCTCTTGGTACATTCAATATAACATGATTAGATAAATGCAATTTTTAGTTTTGCATATGGTAAGTTCTTTTAATGTCACCTTAAAGCGCATGTCGGGGATATATTTTGCCACCTACCAGCCCTCCAGAAAGCCTGACTTTTTCTATGGATCTGGTTTGCCCTATTACCTGGTTAGCTGGATTTTACCCACATTTGGAGTTCATGTACATCGATTCTCTACATATCCATTTGCAGAAGCAGCTGCTCTGGAGGAAACATCCAGCTTTCCTTCCAGCTGTTGCCTGCCTGACCTCTGTGACATGACAATGTCCCACCTCTCAACTCAGGCTTTGTCTCTAAAACCTTGGTGAATAGGATGCTGCTGATATATAGTAAGCCTGCTGTTTAAGATAATAACTAAAACAAAACAAATCCTTATTTTTCTAGTGGTATGGGTAGAACATAAAACTACAAGAAGAGCTATGGACCACACATAGTCCAGTCCTCTGTGGGAAATATGACAGGCCCAACACACCCTCCTGACTGATGCTCGTTAACAATATAATAATGGGCATTCTGCATCTGACATTGGGTGTACTATGTGCCCAGCCACTGTTAACCTGAATGATTGCATGCTTTTACCACCCAATAGCCAGAGTTCTCTTATCCCCCATGAAATTATTTAACGACTTCTAAAGATGCCCAAGTTGGTGGCCATCACTACATTTTGTGTTCATCATTGTATCTTGTGATAGTAAATTCCATAGCTTAGTTATGCACTTTTTTTAAAAAAAAGTCTTTCTTTTTATCTGAAAGCAATAAAAAGTGATCTAATAAAATTCACATCTGGGAACAAACATTGCATTGCAGCATTTTTAAACTGTTTTCCTAGCACTTTAAAAAAAAGTTTGAAAAAACGTATGATGCTGTCAGAATAAATTAAAAAAGAAAGCAATGAAAGTTACCACAGATCAAGAAAAATGCCAAACTATTTTGGCACTGTCTTCCTGTTAAATCAGAACAATATTTAATTGCTGTACAGTATTTGCTTAGGAAGCTTTAGGTTATGCTTGCCAATGGCAACTGAGGTTACTAAACAACATGTGTGCTAATAAAATGGGAAAAATCTGTACAGCCATAAGGGGGAAATATTTGTTATGTTCTCAATAAATTGTGCTGCATGGAATTCTCTCCCCCTCTCCCCAACATTGTCATTCTCAATTATTGTTTGGAACGTGGGGTGAAAATTAAGTGCAAAGAATACCACAGCTGTCACTCAAAAGCTTATGATCTGAAAACTGCTTGGGGAACTGTTACATTGTAATGCACTGATCCGGGCGCTTTCCATGGCCAGGCAAAAGAAGCAACACTGGAGCTAGTACACAGAACATCTTTCAATGTGGGTGTCTGTGGAGAAGCAAGAATCGTAAATGTATTCATTCTTTTCATACACTATATAGGATTAATGTGCTGCACTATAGGCAATTTACCGCTATACAGTTTTGCACCTCTCCCCAGAAACACTCTCACACGTATTCTTGTCTTCTAAAATAGCTACAACAGACATCTTCTGTGTCTAGGCCAGAAGTGAAACTGGCAAAATGAAGGCACTTTTTGGTCAATTCATTCTGCAGTTTTTTCCACCTGACCTAGTGTAAGAAAGGTTCCTGTTACCAGAGTATGCCTGATTGTGGTTTAAAACAGCACAATCTTTGAGAACGCTCTTTCTGTGTATCCTTACAATAGACATTTATTTTATTTATTTATTTATTTATTTCTACGCATTTATATCCTGCCCTCCTGGTGGGTACACCACTCAGGGTGGCTAACAACATAGTAAAAAATTACAGTAAAACAATAAAACAACAATAATTAAAACAGATCTAAAAGCCCCAATTAAAACCAACATTAAAAACACAAACATATCATCATTAAACAAACAACCCACCCCACCCTACCCCCATTAAAACAGAATAACCAGGCCAGGGGGCAGCCCCTCACATAGGCTAAATCAGCCACCGAGCTTGACTGGTAGAGTCAAACGTGCCCCACATCTGCTGGAAAAGCCATGTCTTCAGCATCTTTCTAAAGGGGAGTAGTTCCGTCTGAAGCCGCAACTCAGGTGGTAAGAGGTTCCACAGGGCTGGGGCAGACACGGAAAAGGCTCTTTTCCTGGTCCCAGTAAAATGTACCTCTTTCACTGATGGGACCACCAGTGAGCCCCTCCTGTCTGCCCTAGTAGGACAGGCTGAATTCCTCATGGCGATGTGGTCTCTTAAGTAGCCTGGTCCAATGCCATATAGGGCTTTAAAGGTTAAAACCAGCACCTTGAATTGCACCCGGAGATACACTGGCAACCAGTGCAGCTCCCGGAGAAGTGGTGAGGCCCGAGTATAATGCCCGAGCCCCATCACAACCCGGGCAGCCGCATTCTGGACCAGCTGAAGCCTCCGAATGGTCACCAAGGGCAGCCCCATGTAGAGCACATTACAATAATCCAATCTGGAGGTGACCAGAGTATGAGTGACCATGAGCAAGGAGTCCCGGTCCAGGAGTGGGCGCAATTGGTGAATAACACGAAGCTATGCAAAGGCCCTCCTAGCCATGGCTGCCACCTGCTCTTCGAGCAGTAGCCGCGAGTCCAGGAGGACCCCCAGATTGCGCTCCGGATCTGACTGAGGCAAAGATGTTCCAGTCACGACCAAAGATGGTAACTCCCGGGATAACATGGGACCCCGCACCCAAAGCCACTCAGTCTTGCCAGGATTCAGCTGAAGCCCGTTGTTCCCCATCCAGACCCGAACAGCCTCCAGACACCTGGTCAGGACTTTGGCTGCATCACTCGGGTCCCCACGAGCAGAGATGTACAGCTGGGTATCATCTGCATACTGATGATACCTCACCCCGTGGGAACGAATGATCTCACCCAGTGGTTTCATGTAGATATTAAACAATAGAGGTGAGAGTACCGAGCCCTGAGGCACCCCACATGGAAGCAACCTAGGGCTGGACAACCCACTCTCTAAAAACACCGACTGAGTCCGACCCGTCAGAAAAGAGGAAAACCAGGACAACACAGTGCCCTGGGCTCCCACTCCTCGGAGCCGACCCAGAAGGATACCGTGGTTGACGGTATCGAAAGCCGCTGAGAGGTCAAGAAGAGCAAGGGCCGAGGGGTTGCCTCGATCCCACTCCCACCAAAGATCATCCAAGAGTGCGACCAATGCCGTCTCGGTACCATAACCGGGCCTGAAACCTGACTGAAACGGGTCCAGATAATCCGTATCATCTAGAACCCCCTGGAGCTGCCAGGCCACCCACAAAGGGAAGGTTGGAGATAGGTCTAAAA
The DNA here is from genome assembly GCA_035047305.1 of Bradypodion pumilum. Classification (NCBI taxonomy): domain Eukaryota; kingdom Metazoa; phylum Chordata; class Lepidosauria; order Squamata; family Chamaeleonidae; genus Bradypodion; species Bradypodion pumilum. The sequence continues at coordinate 186,242,398 of JAWDJD010000001.1, read as the reverse complement.
TTAGAAATAACAGTAGGGTCGAGCAATGGCTTCTTCAGGAGAGGGCAAACCAGCGCATGTTTGAAAACTACCGGCACCACCCCCTCCCGCAAAGAGGCGTTCACCATCGCACCTACCCAACTGCCCATCGTTGCCTTGGCAGCTCTAACTAGCCAAGCTGGGCAGTGATCAAGTAAGCAGGTGGTATCACACACAGCTCCGAAGAGCCTGTCCACTTCATCAGGGGCAACGGGATCAAACCGATCCAAGATAACATGGCTAGACATAAGACAAATTCATTAGCATTTCCCCCCATGGTTCTTGGTAATTTCCCTGTGAAATATCATTTATACAATATAATTATTGTATTTCCTCAACACCAGAATGGGTAAAAGAGGAAGTAAAGAAGAATTATTATTGCATAATAACTACAAATGGATTCTTACTAGAATTAGCAGGACTGACCTCTAAGTGTATATGAGCATAATGTCATCCTGTTACCTATCTCTCTACACATTTAGCGAGCATTCCATATCAATGGAACCAGATGCACAGTTACAAGATGGGGGCCACTTGGCTCAGGAATGCTATAAGTGAGAAAGATCTTGGAATTGTTGTAGATCACAGACAAAGTATGAGTCAATAGTGTGATGTGGTGGCAAAAAAAAGCCAACACTATTTTAGGCTGCATTAACAGAAGTTAATTAACAATGTTCCATGCACTCAGGTGTTGAGGCATGCCTGCCATATGTCCATGGAAATGTCCTGAGACGCAGACAGTGCTGGCTCTTTGGCTGTAAACAGAGATGAACACTGAACCCTTTAGTCGGATGCAACTGGCTTTCACACAAGGGCAACCTTTACCTTTACCCTAACAGAAGTATAGTCTCCAAAACCCATCAAACACTAGTCCCCCCTCTATTCAACACTAATAAGACCATATCTAGAGTACAGTGTCCAATTCTGGGGACTGCACTTTAAGAAAGATGCAAACAAACTAGAGCAAGTACAGAGATGTGCAACAAGGATGATCAGAGGACTGGAAACCAAGCCATATGTGGAAAGACTGAAGGAGGAGTCTGAGAAGGGATATGGCAGCACTCTTCAAATACTTGAAAGGTAATCATAAAGAAGGGAAGAATCTGTTCTCAATTATCCCAGAGTACAGGATGCATAATAACAGGCTCAAACTAAAGGAAGCCAGATATAGGCTGAATATTAGGAAAAACTTCTTAACAGTTAGAGCAGTACAACAGTGGAACCAACTGGCTCAAGAGGTGGTGAGAGCTCCAACACTGGAGGCATTCAAGGGTAAATTGGACAACCATCAACATATCTGCTTTGATTTGGATACCTTCATTGAGCAGGGGTTTGGACTCGATGTCCCCTTTCAACTCAGTGATTTTGTTATTCTATGATGGGGTACACAGAAAGAACCTCCTCCAAGATTGTGGTATTTTTCAACCACATACCCCAGCAATGGAAACCTTGTACTGGCTAATCTTCCTCACACTAGTTCAGGAGGAAGGAACTGTGGAATTAACTCAACAAAAGGTTGCTTCATTTTAGCAGTTCAGCAGTGGTTCCCAGTGTGGGGCCCATGCCCCACAGGGGGACTTCAGCTCCCAGAAGCCTAAGTCAGTACATTGGCTGATCAATGCTTGGGGAATTGACTTAGGCTTCTGGGAATTGAAGTCCAAAAACCAGAGTTTGGGAAACACTGGTTTAAAGTCTGAGCTAGAGACAAAAGAAGAATAAGAATTCTATGATTCTATGATTAACATCAACACTTATGATCTGGGTGTATTTCCAAAGATATCCAGGTCTTGATGTCTTACAGCTAAACAACCTGATCAGAATTCATAATTTGATCTTATTTATCACCACAATCAAATTGATCACCTGAAGTGCAAACTGGGAGTTCTCAAATGAGTGAAGAAGCTATCTTAGGGATGAACACAAATGGCAGTCCCAAACAGGGTAGACCAACTAAATCGATTACTGAAATGTGAGTCAATTGTTATGTGAAATCCATTGATTTATAGGGCTGGGTCTGGTCAATTCTAGATAGGAGCTATGAATTAGATTCAGGTCGTTAATACTTATTACACTCAGCTTTCAAAAGTGCAACACATACTCACATAAGAGAAGAGAAATTAGAATATGTTGTATTATTTCTATTTAAAAATCAATAAATTAAAGTTAGTACCCTGTAAAATCCCACTAATTTTCAACAGGGTAATTAACCACATAGCTAACTTTCTATGTTGCTCTTTTTTACCTGAGCCTTATGATCCATTGTACAGAGAAGATATTATAATCTACAACATAATGTGTTCATGGGAATCAGGTTTTTAGTTAAATTCACATAGAGATCTGTGATTCAGATAATCAACTTTTTTCTTTAGTTGAACTCTTTCATGCTCTCATTTTTGGACCAGTAGATTGCATCATATTCCTTAAGATGCAATATCAGGGCTATGATCTATTAAATAAGAGATACAAAATAGAGTTTTTTGTAGTTATATCTGGAGTTTGTTGTTGAAACATTCTGATTTGATGTGTGTGTGTGGCAAAGTGTTAAAATGCATTTCACAAAACATTACTCTTCACTGTCTTTTTGCAGCTGTTGTTGATACCTCAAAATGAACAACAGGGTCATCCAGTATTGCTCGTCTACTAGGACAAGAGAAGAAAGCCAAACCTCCAAACCTCACATGTCTTTTCTGGGTAGTTTGTGGAGCTTGTGTTGAATAAAAACTGCACACACAAGAGTAGCAGCAGATTCAGGTCCATATTCACACACACATACACATACACAAAATCACCACAATATCCCCCCCCCCTTGCATTTTTGGAGTAGAGTGTCAACAATGAGAGAAGAACATTTCAACTTCACACTACAATTATTAAGCAAAACTTGGACACGTGTCCTTTTCTTTTTGGACAAATTCCAAATCCTGAATTGAATTGGACAAATTCAGACAGACTCGCAATATGGCCAAAGCAGGCAAATGTCCCCCAAATCATTCTGAAATGGCACATGCTTAACCCAAATCTTTATCAGCAATTTGGAAGGACTCACAGATAGTTCCTTGAGGGCACCATAGGCCCTGCTACCTAGGGGTCATGATCATGCCCCTCCTGATACCTATCTATAAATACAGCTTGAGCAAGTTGTAAGTGACCATGCCTGCAAACATAACAACACCGAAACTCCTAATACAGGTAAAACCCATGCCAAAATGCCATTAAATTGTTTCCCACCCATTTTCAAGGAGCTGTGATGGCTCAGTTGATAACTGTTGTACTGCAGCAGAACATTGTGAGCTCGCTCCTGACCAGGGTGCAAGGTTGATTCAGCCTTCTATTCTTCCAAGGTTGGTAAAATGAGTACCCGGCATGCCAGGGAAAATGCTAATTAACTTGTGAACTACCCAGAGAGTGCACTAAGCACTATGTTGTGGTATATAAGTGTAATTGTTATTGCTTTGAATAGCAAATGTCCAGGAAATCCTGCAAAGAAGGAATTAGGATAATGTAAGCTGCATGGTTAGATCTGGAAGAATTAATCCCTTCTTCAACAGTTTAATATACAAACTACTGAATACTGGTGAGCTCAATCAGCCATGTGAGATGCTGCACAAAGTCTTGTGAAGCCAACTGTACTTGCACAATTTATAACCAATATCTATTCTTCTAAACTCATCATGCCTGGGAACTCCACAGCCACCAGTCCTGTCCTCTTGCTGGATTTGTTGAACCAAAGTGGGACATGGAAGCTGTTCCAATTCCATGCTAAAACAACCTTTTCCTGCCCCACATAAAGTGGTTGGGGAACAGGAACCCATGTCTTCTGAAAATGAGAAAGCTCCAAACCCATTCTCCTGAAAATTTGGCTTAACTTTGTGTAACCCAAATGGCAATACCCCAATGTGTCGTAATGGGAGGGCCTCTTGCAAGCACCCTGAAGTTTACTCTAACACAAGTATACACACCCCAAACACACACAAGTCCTGAGACAGAGACAAGCTGTTTCCTTTCAGGCTGGAGGGAGGGAAGGGGAGAATCCCAGGACAAAGGACTACCAGCCATTTTATTACTACATAACTGTAAACCAGGAAATGGGAGTGACTCTTAACGTGATTGGTCAGCATTAGCTCAGTGCATGGAAACGTGAGGTAATGCTCATGAGGTGTGCTCGTGATCACAACTTGGTTGAATAACAGGAAATTAGGTGACCCTCTATTTTAGGAGATGACTCATCTGTCTGGCCTTCTGCACAGTAAAACACAGCCCAGCATCCCAAGCTACCTCTTCCCAATAGGAAGGCCCTTTGGGGAGACTGTGAAAAGACCCTAACATCCCAACATCCCATCTTTCCTTATTAAATAAAGAACATGCACTAGCGGGTGTGGGCAAGCGCCCGATGATAATTGGGCTTACACCAGGGTAATCGAAATGGGGGCAACAAGCGGTAATCACGGCAGCATCCAAAAATACCTAGGATAGCAAAGCAATTGCATATTGTGATATGGTCTGAACCATCCCAACCCAGGAGGTCAATATCAAGCAAGGGTTTCAAGCAGAAAAGACTTCTGGTTAACTGGAGTCAGCTATATCATGTAAAGCATGAAGCTATTCAATACAATCATGCTATAGTCAAACAAATCAGAACAATACATATATGTGACTTTTTCACCATCATGGTGATGCAACAACAGAAATAACCAGTGGCGCCCCATTGTCTGGAGCTGCTTGCTGGACTTTCACTGAGGGCCTTTATGACTGCTGAGTATGATGGATGGCCTTGACTCAGGCACAGGTTTGGGAATCAATATCCCATGTATGTCCACAAGGGAGGCGGATATGAGCTCCGCCTCTAGCAGAAGAGAGATCATGCATGCATGTCTCATCCCAGAGTGTGGCCCTTTGCCAAGAGCTAGGGCTGGCTTGGTTGGTTGCATGGTGAGGGTCAGTGACCATATGACTGGCTGCCAAGGCAGCATTGCAGTTGGCTGGAATACAATTCCATGTACCTTCCCATGGGTCAAATGCAAAAGCAAAGACAATCAGATTATAATTGAATATAAGCCAAATGGCATGAAGATGAGGGTAGAACAATTCCACCTCAGGTCTGTTAATGGTGATGACCTCTGTGAAAGCTAAAACAATTGATTATGCAAACATAACCTACATATTTATGATAAAATAGCATTATATGAAACTTCCCAATGGGAAAAAATGGAGCTGTATAACATAAAAGCAATATGAATAGTATACACAGAAAATGGCATCATATGCATGGCAGATTTCCAATGGGAAAATGGTGTGTACAAATGAAAAAACATAGAAAGCAAAAAATGGATTACAATGAATGTGAGTAATACACAAAGCAAATATCATAATACTTGGTGCAAAGTGAGTCTTCGATGGAAGAATGATACCATACGATAGGGAAGCAAAAACTATTGCAATAACATGAGTATAGCCTGGCAAAATTCCTGGGAATAACTTTGGCAAAATTAATATGTTGTGGCAAACCTATGCATTATACTACCAAGACATCTGGGGTATGGCAATGTCCTTGACTTGCTGGAAGCAACAGTGGCTGGTATGGCATAATGTCCATAGGTGTTGGTACAGTTCATAGGTTAGCCCCTGCACCAAAGTCCTGGGCAGGTGGGGCTGGTATGACAAGGTCAATGTGTGTCCAGGTTATAAGTTGCCCACTGGCCACGGTCACATTGCTGGTGAAATTCCAAGTGGAAGAGTATATAAAACACAGATGAAAAGGTTGGGCAATATGTGAAAATGGACCAAGCTGCTATACTGCATCCAGTGGGCTTGCTGGACCAGGATGCAAAGGCCTTGGTGCTTGCATCTGGGTAACTGCTCGGCCTGTGGCAGTCCTGGCATGCTTCGAGGAGATCAGTGGGCCAGATCTGGAATCACAGCTGCAGATCTGTGGAGAAAGCACAAAAAGTCCTTTTTTTTCCTTGGAGGGGGAGGGGAGGCCCCTCCCAGAGGATCTTGGCCTGGTGCCCCACCCCCGGCTGGGTGATGGCCTATGTGGCCATGGCACCCTGGCTGGAAGGTGTGGGCCTGATGCCATGCTGAAAAATGCACAATGGACTGAGCCAAGTTGGGTATCCATCCCCCTTCTTTTTAATTGTTATGTGAGAAAGGGCACAACTGTCTGCCCTGTGGAACTATGGAGGATCCTCCATGAAGTGCAAAGAATCCAGATATGGAATGAGATCTATTCCTGCAAAGAAGAAGTGGCACATTCAAAGCTAACTGCATATTGAGAATGAAATCCTGCCTGGGGAAAGGAGGCAGGTGGACTAGAGAACATGAACACACATTGGATCATGGAAAAAACAGAAAAATGACAGAAACCAAGGCCCTTATAAAGGGAAGAGAATGACAGAACACCTTGTATGCCTCATGAGAAATCCCAGAGTTGTTTTGAATAGGAAAAGAAGCCAGACAAGGCTGCATTAATGTACAACATTTCCCTGATGGAAGAAAGTGGAAGAGACAAAAAAAAATCTCTTGATTAAGTGCAAAAGCTGGCTGGAAATTCAAAAACAAGAAAACCAAAATAATGGCAGCAGGCCTAGTCAGGCCCTGGAAAATAGATAAAGAAGCAGTACAGATTTCACTTCCTGGGCATTTAATTGCCCTACAGTCCTGAAATGAAAAGGTGATTAATTTGAGAGGCAAACTATGAGAAATCTGAGGAACACATAATGAGAAGTATCACAAGTCAAAGTTGGTTACAAAGAGAAACAGCATCGGTTGATGAATGAAAGAGAGAACTAAGAAACTTATAAACAATAGCTAGCCAGTGAAAATAGAAGGTGATCCAAATTATTGGATGTGAAAAAGAGTGAATTATTGAAGCCTATGGCTGAAATTAAGAGTGCCTTTGAGAGAAGATGCACTTGAGAAAGCTGAGATGCTGTAGAAATCATTAGCCATGGCTATCAATATCAAATGAGAAGGGAAGATTCACTGGAGGAAGCCTTGATGCTGGGAAGAATTAAAAACAAATGCATCATGAGAAATGAAACTTGTTATCTGGAAGAAAGAAATCATGTAAGCAAAAGCCATTAGAGGTTGAATGATGAATTCTGGGCAAACCCCCAGGTGCCTGTTTTAAAGCAGGAACTTCATAAATGAACTGCATGAAGTCATTAATGGTGAGCTGCCAGGAGGTGCTGCATGGTTAAACATCTGAGCACCTATTATCTCATGTTAAAAAAAGTTTTCTACCTTCTCTCTGCCGGCCTCTGTCGAAGGGAGATGAAAACACCTCACCTGTGTTCTCTCTCTGTCTTTCTACCCATGCTGTGACCTCATCTCCCAGGCTGTCTGTCTGTGACCCACTGCTGGATGACCCCACAAAGAGAAAATCTGCCTTCAAATTCACCAAACTAGCTTGCCTCTTAGCTGTGACAAGAATCATAGCTGAGTGAACAGGACCCAATCTGACTATCTCCACTCTTGCTGCCAGCCCCGCTCCCGCAAAAATCTCATAGAAAAGAGGGATGCAACAAGGCTGCAAGTCTAAGGCTGGTAGAGAAATAATCTCAAGAATGCTTTTTTGAGGCAGCAACACACACTGTTTTGCCTCTGAAGGCAGCAGCTGTTCCAGCACAGAAGCCATGCCCCCTGTCTTCCCTCTGTTCACTGCCTCACTCAATTCTTCCTGGCTTCTCTGCCCCCCTCCTACCCCTCTTCCCTGGCTTCAATGCTAGGACTGATGGGGGCCGGGTGAGGGGGTGCGGAAGGCTCTCTCATCAGGGGAGGGGCCTTCTTCTGTGAGCAATCTCTATCTCTCTCTAGCACATTCACACATCCACTCCCGATACCCTGTTCCTGCTCCTCCTTCCTGGCCTCTCTGCTTGCTTCTATGCCATCTGAAGAGCTGGGAGAGAGAGAATTTGAAGAGATGAAAGGAGGAAGGGAGGCACGCAACTGTGGGCCAGGGAGGAAAGCAGGTAGTGCTAAATCTAATGAGATGATGGGAAGTGTCTCAGAAGCAGCCTGTTCTATGGTAAACCTGCACACATGCCAAGATTTTAGAATCTGGATTTCAGCTCTGGGCTAAGAATGCAAAACCATGCCAATTTGTTCCTATATTGCTAAATGAAGAGACCCTTCTTCAGGGTAAAATTGACATCTGTTATATATTTCTCGAAGGAGATTCTCCAAGTCTCCCAGAGAAAAGGGCCAGCCATATCTCTTGAGAAGGAGGGAGAGTTCTTCCATGTGAACTGTCTGCATATGAGAGAAATATAACCTCATTACTTACCAATTTAAGGGACACCTGGCCAGGGGTGATCAGTGCACTGTAGCCTCTTTCCAGGCGGTTAAGTAATGCAGGCGATGTCCAGACTCCAGACTCAGTCCCTTGTTCTTGGCACTAGCAGTCGTAACGGGAGGGCCTCTTGCAAGCACCCTGAAGTTTACTCTAACACAAGCATACACACCCCAAACACAAACAAGTCCTGAGACAGAGACAAGCTGTTTCCTTTCAGGCTGGAGGGAGGGAAGGGAAGAATCCCAGGACAAAGGACTACCAGCCGTTTTATTACTACATAACTGTAAACCAGGAAATGGGAGTGACTCTTAATGTGATTGGTCAGCATTAGCTCAGTGCATGAAAACGTGAGGTAATGCTCATGAGGTGTGCTCGTGATCACAACTTGGTGAATAACAGGAAATTAGGTGACCCTCTATTTTAGGAGATGACTCATCTGTCTGGCCTTCTGCACAGTAAAACACAGCCCAGCATCCCAAGCTGCCTCTTCCCAATAGGAAGGCCCTTTGGGGAGACTGTGAAAAGACCCTAACATCCCAACACCATTGTGCAAACAATATGGCAACAAGACACAAGTTCTAATATGCTTATGATTTTGCAGAAATAGGAAAATAATCCATGAAAACCACATTGGGCAGGATTCAAACAGCAGAATGTGGACTGACCATATTCCATTCCATCATCATGGAATGTTGGTTGAGTAGGCTGGCCCACCGGGCTACCGGGACTCATCCAGGGGCACCCTAGCCCCACAGCACCAGTGGCGCCCCCTGGGATTGACAACGGGCATGCACATTCACCCAATAGGAGCAGCAGGAGAAGCCACTTCACTGTTGCCATGAAAGCAGAGACGCACCAGGCTGTTTTTTTGTTCTTCCTTCAAGCCAGAAGGCAACCCTTGGTTTTTTTGGGGGAAACAGCCTGTTGTGGTCCTGCCTGGAGAGAGTGTGTGCCCATGCATTGGGAGGACCAAGCAAGGGGAGGGCACGTGAGGCAGGGGCAGTGGGGTGGGAGGCTGAGCTAAGGTGAGCTGAGCTGCAAGAGGGGGAAGAGCTGCCCCACAAGCAGGAAGTGCAGGAGAGCCAGCCAGCCCCGACCAGCCCCAGCCAAAAAGTGGGAGGAGGGATCACAGACAGCGGCAGAGGCGGTGAAATCCCAGCATGGAGCAAACTTTTCTCCATCCACGTCCCCACTTCTGCGTCCGGGATCTGGAGGAGCGCCGAGCCTTGCAGGGCTATTGCCGCCGCCGCCATGGAGGAGAAAAGCCCACGCTGAACCAGCGGATGCCCTGCTGCCCTGCTCAGTGAGTGGTGCTTCCTGTCCAGCGCCCTCCCAAGGCGGCCAGCACACCCCTGGTTGAGTGTTTAGACACAGTAAGAAAGCGTTGGATAGGGAGTGGTGGGAAAGGACACTTTACCTGAGATTTTTTTGAAATTGTAGCTGTGTTAGTCTGTGTTTCAAGCATATTGGAGAGTAAACAAAGCAAAACAAAAAGGGAAAAAACATTGTGGCTCTTTAAAGACTACCTGCTGTATTTTAATGTTAGCTTTTGTGGATCAAGTCCACTTCATCAGACCTAAGAGTGAGGCTTTGTGGCATCAATTTATACACATCACGTACAGGGGTACAGAATGATAAGTATACAAATCAATATGGTTTTTTACAACTGGTAATACCTGTTATTTGGATTAGATGAGGAGCTTCGCTTTGCCCTTTTGAATTGCAAATGGTTAGTAAATGGATACAAGACAGATATTGTGGCACTAGGTAAAGGTCACCCTTGCTCGAAAGCCAGTCATATCCAACTCTAGAGTTCAGTGCTCATCTCTGTTTTATAGCCAAAGAGCCAGCACTGTCTGTGTTTGCAGATGTTGCTGTGGACATGTGGTAGACATGCCTAGACATCGAAGTGCACAGAATGCTGTTTACCTTCCCATCAACGTGGTCCCTATTTATCTACTTGCAATTTCTTGCTTTCGAACTGCTAGGTTGGCAGGAGCTGGGACAAAGACGGGAACTCATTCCATCGTGCAGTATTTGGGTTTTGAACTGCTGAACCACTTGAGCCACTGCAGCTAATGAGTTTCTCCTTCAGGCTAACATGAGTGGTCCAGATCAAACACCAAATTCTTCCTTTGTTCTGAGAGGTAGCCTGAAGCTGTGGATGAGAATTCTCCTGAAATATTTATTTATTTAGACTTATATTGCCGCCCACTCACCATGGTGTCTCAGGGCGGCTTACAGTCAAGAACAGCTGGAGTGCCAAGGTTTACCATCACAGCCTTAGGCTGCGTAATATTAGCATGCTTTTCCTTGTAAGATTATAGCCTGTGAATATGAGTCATAAATGCTTCAGGCTTCAGATTTACAGTGGCCAGAGAATGCCCCCCCCCCAATTAAGTTTCCATTAGATTATACCATGACATTTCTGATTATCTCTCATCCAATAATGTACAAAATATGTAGCATGAAACAGCAGCCTAGGGTCCTTTTCAACTCTTTCCAAAGAGGCAAACATCCAGATTCAACAAAGAATGGTAAATTAAACACTCATTTTATTTCACTCTAACATTTTCTTCTTCTTGCTGTTTTCATGGAACATTTACTGAGGGCTATGGAACAATATCCTTTGATGGTGACAAAAGGGACATGCACTGTAAGCTGCTTGGGAGCATGCGAAAACTGATTCTAAATACCTTCTTTTCCTTTGAGAAGCTGCTTACAAGAGAAGGTGGGGAAACCTCTATTTCCAAGATTAAATTGGGAGACAGTAGAGATTCTAAAACACATTTCCAAAGGCAGTCTACTGTGCATACCTCAATAGGTAAAGGTGCCTGAGTGTGTATGTGTACCATTTGAAGGAAATGCAGAAAGTGGAAAAAATAGAATATTGTGATTCTTTGCAATATTAGAAAATCAGCATTTAAAAACAGATTGCTGAAGTGCAACATAATGTTGCACTGTGGTGTCATACTTCGTTTCCTAACAAAACAAAGACTTTTTTTGAATGGCTGCATATGCATAAAAGCAGTTCTGTTATTAGATTGGAATATTATTTTATCTGTGCTAAGAAATAATTAGATGTTGCAACAGTGTTGCAGGGGCCAATGGAGAGGGCCGCCCGGTCCGGGAATGGCCCGCGGAGGTTCGGAGTGACTGGCCGCAAGGAAGGCACGTGAGACGAAATGTGCAGTGAAGTCCAGTCCTGACCTAAGTTGGGTGGCATATTTATTACCCTGCCTCGCGAGTTCCATGCTAAGGGAGCACGGGACTTTGTCACAGAAGGCTAATGCATATGTGGCATTTCTGGTGGGTCAAGATAACACCTGTCTCCGGACATTGTCCAGTGATTAATGGACAAACCCGCAGTTATCTAAGATCTGGGTTGGTGAAACCCCATTGTTCTCGCCCTATCTCGGAAGACCATGTAACTGTCTCCGGGACTAACTTCCTTAGCCACTGACTCAGTGTGCTTACTCAACCATATCTTGGATCAGAAGGGGAAGAGCGAGTTCAACCTTGGAGTCAGCAACTTTTTACCTTTTGTCCTATTTCCTCCGCAGTCCTCCAGCCAAGGCTCCTATGATTTATGCCAATTAATCTAACCTGCACCCAATTTCTCTTCCATCAGAACTCGTGTTGATTCTCAAGCCATGTGCATTAGCAAGCGAACCCATTGGGAAGGGTGATGGCCAATCTAGGCATGCTGGCATACCTCAATTAATCTATGCTCACCTCTGAGTCTAGAATCCCTGTCATGCATGGATGTGTTTAGACTTTCATACTACCCAATAACCACTCAATAAAGCACTTGACTACATGGAGAAACACTTCACATTAGCTCTTAATATACAACATGTGAATTCAAAGTATTTTTGTTGTCTCCATGATGCAAAGACTGAATTGAATTCATCCATGGCTTTTCCCCCCTGCTAAAGCAGTCCCACCGGTTTCTACATTTTTCAAGCTAGAAGGATACAATCAAACTTTTTATTGTGTGAGCAGTTGTTTTGATGTGTAAAAGTACAGGGGGCATATCTGTGTGTGGTGATTTGGTGAAGTAAGCATTTGGGTGTGCTATTTAAGGATTGCAGAGACTTTCCTGCAATCTTCCCCAAAGTATCCCTTAAGTTTTAAAGTTTTTAAATGTTTGTAATAAACAAGGCTAGCACTGATATGCATTAATACAGTGGACCCTTGCTTAACAAGCAACTCGCTTAACACAAAATTCTCATAACAAGAGGAAATCAATAGAAAATAGTCGCTCAGTTAACAATTTTTTCCCCAGAATGGGTTAATTGTTTTTAAGTGCATTCCTATGGGAAACCATGTTTTGGTTAACAATTTTTGGTTTTCAATGCATTCCTATGGGAAATTTGCTTTACAATTTTTTTATAGTACAAAAAGTCCCAGAGAACACATTAAATTTGTTAAGTGAGGGTCCACTGTATATCAAAACAGTGCTAGCCAGTTTCATTAAGAAGAAGAAGAAGAAGAAGAAGAAGAAGGGAAGGGAAGGCAAAGGGCGGAGACAGAAAGACTAAAACATGTTTGAACAAGGTTGGTCTTCCATTCCCTTGGCTCTTTTTTTCTTGATGCAGGACTGGTTACTGCTATTCTGATATATTAATACAGTGTATCAATACTATCCTAGGTGAGAATGGGCAAGAAGACATGTGTTTTGTGTCTGTCTTTGTAGGATTGGGGCCGTGAGGAGGCCCTTAGGATCCCAGAGGAGACTGATCAAAGGAACGACACGAGGCAAGATGGAGCGAAGACCAGTGATTTATTGAGGGACAATCATCAGTATATATTATGTAGAAGGCTGCGCATGGTAGAATGGTTATCTGACAGAAAATCACATCACCCATTTACCCGGGTTAATTGAGAACCTCTCCTGGGGAAGTTAATTAACTAAGACAAACACTGACTATTGTCTGAGGCTTAGGCTAGGGTAAATATGGCTTCTATTTGCACCAGAGATTAAGTTTAACTCAGAGTGAGTAATTGCCTAATACGTAACAGAGGTTAGAGATTTGCTCTCTCAGCAGAGCCGCTGGTCAGGTCAAGGAATTGGGTGAATCAAACCCTATCATTTATCCACCCCCCTTAATTTCTCTGCCCGCAGAGCCCACGGCTCAGGGAGCGTTCTCCCGAAGTGGCCTCTGCGCGGGCCGTTCCATGCCATTGGGGCATGGGGGGACCACATGTCTTTTTCTAGATTTCAGCTGAGCAAATCCAGATCATATATGTCTGCAGAGAGGGAAGGAAGGGGTGTTTCAGGCTGTCTGTCTCTGTTTGGCTTAGGGAAGCCCAAGCCTGTGAGGAAGATAAGTGGGCATCTGCAGAAGAAGAAAGGAAAGAATGCTGGACTGGATGGGCTGTGGCCTGTTCTAGCAAGACTGTTCTTATGCTCTTATGTTAAAGGAAAGAACAAAAAGAAATGAAAGTGGGCTGAGGTTTGGAAGAGGCTAAGTGCCAATTGCATGTGGACTTGAGCTACTGAATCAAATCCTAAGACCAAATGAGAACACATTACATTTTCAAATGTCATTGAGGTTGTGATCCAAACTGCAACAGAGCTGGATTGCTCCAATTCCACTTTCCAATGGAGTCATACCCCAAAATAGAGCAAGTTTTGAGAAACATAAAATAAAACAGCTTTGAGAGATGTCACATAAAGCAAGTTGGTGATCATCACAATTCCAGCAGAACAGCAAATAAATCAACTGCAAAAATCTATATACAGTGGCACCCCAGATAACAACACGTTCGGACAACGTCATTTTCAACCAACGACATGTTTTTCCCTGAAATGTCATCTCTCAGACAACGATGTTACGTCATTATCTGGGAGATAGTGTTTGGTCTCCTACCTGTTCATGCTGGTTGGAGACGGAAAAAATCACCATCTTCGGGTCCCTGTGTCTGGCTCTCCGCTTATCCAGGAGTGTCTGGGAGGCTGAGAGGACCTATCCTGCACTGTTTCTGCCTTCCTAGTACCTCCCTGGCCTGCCCAACAGCTGAGAAAAGATGTGGCCGCCATCTTGTTTATGAAAAATAAAAAAATAAGATGGTGGCCACAACTTTTCTCAGCTGTTGGGTGGGCCAGGGAGGTGCTAGGAAGGTGGGAACAGCACAGAATAGGTCCTCCCAGCCTCCCAGACACTCCTGGGTAGGTGGAGAGCCAGACACAGGGACCCAAAGATGGTGATTTTTTTTCATCTCCAACCAGCGTGAACAGGTAGGAGACCACATTGTTCTTTTTGTGGGAGTGGGCAGAGGCAGCCCGGGTGCCTCTGTTAGGCTCCAGGAAGGTGACTCGGGCTAGTTCTGACCTCCCCTGAGTCCCCCCCCCCCCGCGCTGTTCCAAGCCAAAACACTGGGGGAAACCTCCGTCGCCGGCTGCAGTTCATGGCTTGGAGCAGCATGGGGGGAGATCGTGGGAAGTCAGTACCAGCCTGGATCGCCTCCCTGGAGCCTAACAGAGGCACCCGTGGTGGTGGAGAATCTAAAATGGGTGAAAAAATTCCATCACCACAGATTTTTTTTCACCCATTTTGGCTTTACCGCCACCGTGGGTGCCTCTGTTAGGCTCAAGGGACCCTATCCACATTGTTTCTGACACCCCGTACCCCCACCCGGGTGATGCTGCAAGGAAAAACTTCAAGCTGACGAAGGAGTTTTCCCTGGCATTTTGGTTTGCAGTATCATCTGGGGGGGGATCGGAAACAGGGCGGATAGAGTCCCTTGAGCCTCCCAGAAGGGACAGAGGGGGCAGAGGGGGTGGAGAAGCCAAAATGAGCAAAGAAAATTCCATCACGACACTCTGATGTTAAAGAGGAAAGAGGGGGCATTTGTTCCTCTTTAATCTCGGGGTGTGGGAGTGTGAGATCTCCCCACTGCCAGGTCCCCTGGGTCCAGAAGGGTTGGGGGGACAGACCACTATTGTCCCCGCCATTCTACGAACACCTGAGGCTTCGTTGCAGTCAAGAAAGTCCGGGGGACTTTCTCAACTGCAGCAAGGCATCGTGAGTTCGTAGAATGGCGGGGACAAAAGGGGTCTGCCCCCCCAAAAAAACTTCCAGACCCAGGGGACATGGCAGAGAGGTGATGGCACCACCCACACCCCGAGACTAAAGAGGAAAAAACGCCTCTTTTTTCCTCTTTAACACGTGCTCCAGCCCCCTGCAACGTATAAAGAACCATCTGCTGACGCTGCCTCCCTGCCTCTCCACCTTCTTGAGCCTGCCTGCTCGGGGGATTCGAAGATGGGACACTGAGACTTGGAGCCATCCTCCCAGTCTGGCAAACTGGGGAGAAAGAGGAATACCTGCTCCAGCCCCATGCAAGACATAAAGGACCTTCCGCAGACACTGTCTCCCTACCTCTCCGCCTCCTTGAGCCTGCCTGCTCGGAGGATTCAAGGTGGGACGCTGAGGCTTGGAGCCATCCTCCCAGTATGGCAAACTGGGGGGAATGAGGAACACCTGCTCCTGCCCCTGCAGGGCATAAAGGACCTTCCACAGACGGTGCCTCCCTGCCTCTCCACCCGTTTTGTTCTGCATTGCTTTTGATATTTGATTGTTGTCTTTTATACCTTGTATCTGAATTTTGTAACTTTTGATTATTGATATTTTGATGTTGTGCCTTTTGTACTATTGTGGATTTTTGATTATTTATTTCATTTATGATTAGATGTATTATTATTATATTGTAATTTTATGTGTATTGATTGTTGTAGCCACTCTGAGTCAGCCTTGTGCTTGAGTAGAATGGGGTATAAATCCAATAAATAAATGAATGAATGAATGAATGAATGAATGAATGAATGAATGAATGAATGAATGAATGAATAAACAAACAAACAAACAAACAAACAAACAAACAAACAAATAAATAAATAAATAAATAAATAAATAAATAAATAAAACAACATTGGAGTGTCCTGTGGGTTCGATCTCTTCTCTGACACTTCCCATAGCTCCGGAAGAGTTGGCGGGCAAAAGGTGTGTCCCCCCCAACCCTTCTGGAGCCTGGGGACCTAGCATAGATGGGATCGCACCCACAGGACACCCCAATATTAAAGAGGAAAAATGGCCTGGTTTTTCCTCTTTAATATCGGAGTATCAGGCGGGTGTCTTTCTCTCTCTCCCCTCTCCTCCGGGTCCGCACGGGGTCCAAGACACCTAAAAAGGGGTTGCAAAGCCCCCCCCAGGATAAAAAGCAACAAAGCAGCACCACCAGTGCATCTTGGGAGTTGTAGTTCTTTGGGTGTTCTGCACTATTGAGAAGAATAGACAGAGGAATGACAGTTCCCAGCAGCCTGTGCATGGTCACTTAGGCATACCGCAGCCAATCAGGGAGGCCGGGCACAGAGCTGGAGAGGCGGGGCAACCGCTGCATGGCCAAAACAACAACGGCCAGAACCAGAGCGGAAGAAGCAGGGCAACCGCCGCGCAGCAGACAAAAAAGCCAATGACGCCCATGCAAGACATGTCCGAGGGATGCTCCAGTGCAAGGGCAACCTTTACCTTTACCCTAACAGAAGTATAGTCTCCAAAACCCATCAAACACTAGTCCCCCCTCTATTCAACACTAATAAGACCATATCTAGAGTACAGTGTCCAGTCCTGGGGACTACACTTTAAGAAAGATGCAAACAAACTAGAGCAAGTTCAGAGATGCGCAACAAGGATGATCAGAGGACTGGAAACCAAGCCATATGTGGAAAGACTGAAAGAGGAGTCTGAGAAGGGATATGGCAGCACTCTTCAAATACTTGAAAGGTAATCATAAAGAAGGGAAGAATCTGTTCTCAATTATCCCCGAGTACAGGATGCATATTCACAGGCTCAAACTAAAGTAAGCCAGATATAGGCTGAATATTAGGAAAAACTTCTTAACAGTTAGAGCAGTACAACATTGGAACCAACTGGCTCAAGAGGTGGTGAGAGTTCCAACACTGGAAGCATTCAAGGGTAAATTGGACAACCGTCAACATATCTGCTTTGATTTGGATTCCTTCATTGTGCAGGGGTTTAGACTCGATATCTCCTTTCAACTCAGTGATTTTATTATTCTATGATGGGGTACACAGAAAGAACCTCCTCGAAGATTGTGGTATTTTTCAACCACATGCCCCAGCAATGGAAACCTTGTACCGTCTAATCTTTCTCACACTAGGTCAGGAGGAAGGAACTGTGGAATTACCTCAACAAAAGGTTGCTTCATTTTAGCAGTTCAGCAGTGGTTCCCAGTGCTGGGGCCCATGCCCCACAGGGGGACTTCAGCTCCTAGAAGCCTAAGTCAGTACATTGGCTGATCAATGCTTGGGGAATTGACTTAGGCTTCTGGGAATTGAAGTCCAAAAACCAGAGTTTGGGAAACACTGGTTTAAAGTCTGAGCTAGAGACAAAAGAAGAATAAGAATTCTATGATTCTATGATTAACATCAACACTTATGATCTGGGTGTATTTCCAAAGATATCCAGGTCTTGATGTCTTACAGCTAAACAACCTGATCAGATTTCATAATTTGATCTTATTTATCACCACAATCAAATTGATCACCTG
The DNA here is from genome assembly GCA_035047305.1 of Bradypodion pumilum. NCBI lineage: Eukaryota > Metazoa > Chordata > Lepidosauria > Squamata > Chamaeleonidae > Bradypodion > Bradypodion pumilum. The sequence goes on along the minus strand of JAWDJD010000001.1, from coordinate 186,224,511 downwards.
AAGTGCAAACTGGGAGTTCTCAAATGAGTGAAGAAGCTATCTTAGGGATGAACACAAATGGCAGTCCCAAACAGGGTAGACCAACTAAATCGATTACTGAAATGTGAGTCAATTGTTATGTGAAATCCATTGATTTATAGGGCTGGGTCTGGTCAATTCCAGATAGGAGCTATGAATTAGATTCAGGTCGTTAATACTTATTACACTCAGCTTTCAAAAGTGCAACACTTACTCACATAAGAGAAGAGAGATTAGAATATGTTGTATTATTTCTACAGTAAAACCCCGACTTACATATGCCTCAAGTTACATCAAATTCGACTTACATAATGATTTTGTGCTAAAACCATGTCCTGATTTACACGATTTCCTATGGGTTTGCTTTGAGTTACATAAAGATTATTTTTCCTATGGGTTTGCTTTGAGTTGCGTAAAAAATCATTTCCCTATGGGTTTGCTTCTATTTACATTAAAATGTCATTTTTCTTATGGGTTTGCTTCAAGTTACGTAAAAAAATGTTCCCCTTTTTTCGTAAGTAGGAGTTTTACTGTATTTAAAAATCAATACCTTAAAGTTAATAAAGGTAAAGGTTTCCCTTGCTTGAAAGCGAGCCATATCCGACTCTAGGGTGCAGTGCTCATCTCTATTTCAAAGCCAATATGGGAGATTATTCAAAAATACGTGATGGCTGGAAGAGGGCTAAATTATGGGCTTTTCCCGCCCAAATCGGGATACTTGACACCTATGGCTGATGTACGCAATGTGAATGGCTGAGTTCTCCATTTATAGTTTGTGAGTTTCCTGATGATGATGTTCCTTGTACTAACTTTGGCTTTTGTCTTCAGGCAATGATGCTTAAAAGAGAGTGTCAACTGTCACACCATAATATTTTGGTGCTGAACAATGCTGTAATCACTTCCCTTGCCACATAACATCCAACTCAAACCCTTGCCAAGACAGAAAGCATACACTTGAATCTTGTTTGAATTAGGCTTCAAATGGTTGATGTAATACTGTCCTAATTCATCAACTGCTTGTTCAGTGTTAACAGAGTAGTTATTGAGCCCCATTAATGAAACTGTTTCCCCCCCTAAAAATTAGTTCAAAACAGAATTACACTTTAATTTTGCAACTGCACCTTCATCCTTCCATACTACTACAGATTTCAGTCTGGGTTTGTTAATTTTTGCATCAGGCCAAACAGATTTTCCCTCTACCATCCTCTGCCCCCAATTTATACCAAAGAAGATCACTGCTTGCTTCATCTGGATTTAGTCCTAACAGAGATGCAATTGTTTCCCCAAATGTCAGCAACACAACTCACAAGGACTGGATGAAAAGGCACAGCAGCATCGTCAGTACATATCAAAAACAACATTCAGAGACAGATTTTGTAGCATGAATTTGAAGTTTCCTTTGCAGCTGATTCATTTATTTCTATGTACCATTTTTGTTTTGTTTTTTATTAAAATTTTAATTAAATTTTAAAACAGGCACACTTAAGCAACAAAAAAGACACTGACTGGTTACTATACAAATGAAATGTAACATCGAATAGAAATCAAAAACATAGTAATTTTCCCATGTTAATAGCTAATTATCCATTGTTTCCTTAGGTAATCAACATTTTAATATATGTCCACATACTTATACCTCTAACTGTATATTCTTATATTTTAATGCCTATGTTACTATATTCTATGTGGATAATTTCTAATTTTAATTTATGAAACTTATACGGTTACCTCTTTAGTACCATTTTTGTTTTATATGAGACGTGGATGCATCAGTAACACACAACAACTACACTTCTGTTAGAAGCTAATTAATGCAGCCTGTACTTCTGATTTTCTTCAATTTTGATTTTTGAAAAAGAGTGCTCAGGAAGTCAATATAAGCACAGCTTACCAGGAAATTAAAATTCTTGCAAAAGATCAATGAAGCTGGGACACTATCCAGAGGCTTCTTGAGGTGTTTTTGGCATCTCAAAAGGTGTGGGACACATCATTTTGCTTCCTTCTGAACATACAGAGGAGAGACGATGGGGCTTTGATATTCGAAATGGGTGATCCCAGCTTCATTCGTAGGGACCCATAGAGTGTGTGTTTGTGTGCAAATGTGCACATGTTGAAAAAAAGAGGAAAAAATACCCAAAACAAACAAGCGACAAAAAATAGTCTGGTTTAGAGACAAGGAGTTCCTTGGCCGGCTTAATTCTCCATAGTGAGAGAACCTGATAGGCAGTGGGAAAGCAGTAGTGACTTTATATTAGCCAAGATCAACTCAATATTTCTATTTGTGGCAAAAAAAAAAACTACTAGGGTGTGCTTAGAGGAGCCATAAATCAAGAAATCATTTTCAGTTTTTTAAATTAAAAAAATCAACCAGCAGCTATCAAAGGAGAAGAATTATGTATGAGACAGCTCTAATGTGAATTGGTGGAATTCCATTTGAAATCCATTCCTGTCTTTTGCATAGTGGACCATGAGGCTCTCTGGTTGGGAGTGGCAAACAAGAAGCATAGGGTTAGGGTCAATGTAGGAATCGGGGCCGCAGAGGGCCGGAGGTCCCGGAGGAGACTGATCAAGAGACGATACGAGGCAATATGGAGCGTGATCAGATCAGTAGTTTATTGAGGGAACGCTTCAACATATATAGGAGAAAAAGCGCAACGGTGGCAAAACCGTCATCTGACAGAAATCACATCACCTGTTTACTCGGGTTAATTGGGAATCCTTCTTGGGGAAGTTAATTAACTGGGGCAAACACAGACATGGGACAACACCATTGTTTAGGGATAAGACTGGGGTAAACATGGCCTCTGTTTACATCTGGGATAAGACGGGGACTCGGAGATGAGGGATTACTCTAATGGGTAACAGAGTTAGATATTCGCTCTCTCAGCAGATCCGCTGGTCAGGTCAAGGAATTGGGTGAATCAAACCCTATCATTAATCCACCCCCCTTAATTTCTCTGCCCGCAGAAACCACCGCCGGGAGCCTTCTCACCTAAGTGGCCTCTGCAAGGGCCGTTTCCATGCCAGGCGGGCATGGGGAAACCATAGGTCAACCTACATTCCAATATTGTACAGTACAAAGCTCTGTAGCCCAGAATAGCAAGAACTCCCCAGAGTGAAAAGGTGGCCCTTGTGTAAATGTATAGTTGGTTGGAAATCTGCCTCCAAGGATGGGCAGGCACTCTAGCCCTGGATTAGCTAGAGAAGGTCACTTAATTGTGTCTCATTGTTGCATATTTACCTGTCTGGCAGAGAAATCTATTTCAGTTCCTGTTGGTAAGCTCCTCTCTGCTGTCTTTGCTTTTAAGCCAATGCTTGGCTTAGTTCCCTAGGGAACTACATTTGCTATGGTGTAAACTAATTAATCCTCATGGAAAAGGTTATGACATTTTACTTGGCCAGAACCAGGATCCTTTGCCAAACAAAGAATCAGACCTGTTGTAAAGGAGGTCCCCAAATTTCACTCACTTGGTTTGTTATGGACCATTCACCTACAAAATGCCTGACATGAAAATAAAATCTCACAACATTTTCTTGCTTCTTCCCATTGGGCTACTTTTTTTGTTATAGTCAATATGATGTAGTGGGGCCAAATCTCATGCCATTTGTTGATGAATCATATGATGATGAGGTGAAAGAAAAATGATGTACTGTGGTTGTCAGCTTGGCCCACTAGGAGGAAAAATCCCTCTATTGGAAGGACATTAAAATTCACTGCAGTTTGAAGTGTATGTTTTATTTTATATAAATTTATTTACAGTGATTTTGTTTTTCATTCCACCTTTTCTCTTGCCTTGGATGTTCAGGTGGAACACATTTGATTCTGTACAGAAACACACTATTGCACGTTGACATTTTTATATGTACATTATATTGCAGGGCTGAGATGTCTCAAACAATACTTGTTTTTTAAAATAACCTATTGCTTGAAGATAAATAAAAACTCCACAGCCAAAAGTTTATTGTTCCTCATTAGATGCTTGCATATTGGACATCTGACTTCATTACACATGATTACAGGAGATAGGGCTCCAAAAAGAATTAAAGAACACAAAATAAAATAAACCAGGATTTGCTAGGGTGATTAAATAAGGTTACATTGGCCTCTTTAACATTTGATTTAACATTTATCAATCTTCTTTCAATTTTTGCATCATTCAGCTTTATTCTCACAAGGCTCTGTAAGACTGGTGGGGTCTGTTGGCAATGTTTTATTGCTTTCATAGTCCCCAACAGGACTAAAGCACTTATCATTTACTTGGAGAGTCCTGTAGGATTAAGAACAGATTGGTTAGAAATTTCACCTTTGAACTGTGGTGCTGGAAAAGACTCCTGAGAGTCCCCAGGACTGCAAGGAGATCAAATCAGCCAATCCTGATGGAAATTAACCCTGACTGCTCATTGGAAGGACAAATACTGAAGCTGATGCTCAAGTACTTTAACCACCAAATGAGAAGAGCAGACTCACTGGGGAAGGCCCTGATGCTGAGAAAGATTGAAGGCAAAAGGAGAAGAGGGTGGCATATGATGAGATGGCTAGATGGCATCATTGACTCAGTGGGCATAGATCTGGGCGGGCTACGGAGGATGGCAGATGGGATAGGTGCCTGGTTTACGGTCCATGGGGTTGCAAATATTTTGTTAGAGACCACACCAGCTACAAATGGGCCTTAAGTGATGATGGAACTGGGAAAAGGTACTTCTATAAATTACTTGGATATTCAAGTGAGAAATCCACTTTTTGGGATGAAACCATGAAAGCAGTCAATTGAGTCTGCAAAAAATAATAAATGCTGTCAACTGGTTATCTCAGGATTTGGACCTTTTTTTCTTTCTCTCTCTCTTTTAAAAAACATAGCGGTCATTTTGTAGCTCCCACTGTTCAATTTTATAAAGCCTAGTCTTTGGCCCAAATTATCTTTGGCATTCTCATATGAATGTAAGTTTCATTTGAAAAGCATTCACTCTTGCTTCCTTAAAAAATATTTTGGGTTTACCACCCCATGTGAGGAATGTGGCTGTATATCTGGAACAGAAAGTGGGTAATACACTCATTTGAATATAAAGCTTGGACCACTGCTTTGGTGTCTTGCACGGAAGACAAAGAAGGAGCCGCAGTGAGGGCTAAACGCAGATTTATTGGGTGATGATCAGGATGAACATGTGGTAATGGCGGAGGTACAGCTCATTATATACTGCAGTACATACATTTGAATCTCGTTGCACGGTAGCTTATTGGCTGCTACTGGCGTGATGTCATTCTGAGTCACGCCCATCTTCTCCAGGTGATCCTCGCGCGGGAAAAGTTCCCGCGGCTGCCGGTGATTTGGGGAATGTGAACCATGTGAGCTGAACGCTCGCAGCTGCCCTCTATGGGCAGCTTACTCACGTTCCTTAACAGCTGAGCTACATTGTGATTGTGGTCAGGTTACATTCATACATTTCTTAAAGCAACATTGTACATACATAACACTCCTCCCCCCTAGGATGGGACTAAGTCCCTCAACCATTGTGGCTTGACGCACGTGTGTCTGGGGCGCGCGGCCGCTTGACTTAACATAGGGGAGCCGGGGGCTCCTGGTTCCGCGGAGTCCTGTCCTGCAACGGAAAGGGGGGACTCATTAGTGGCTCGGTGGGGACTCTGCGACAACCTTGCATTGGGGGACGGAAATGGAATGAACAGTTGGGACGTGAACCCCCGCCTACCGCTTGAGGAGCTTGGGGGCCCCCCAGTACGAATCTCGGGACTGCCGAGGAGGCCCTCGTGGTCTCGCCAACCCCTGTTGCCTGTCCGGGCGTTCTAGAGGCTGAGGCGGGTGGATTCCCCCCTGCCGCCTGTCTCGGGGGTGTCTGTCTCCGGGGGGCTGGAGTTATGGTATATTCTAAAACAAAAGGGCTGGGGGGACTGGAAGTACCAGGGGCTGAACTGAAACCCCTCTTTTCGCTAGGACGGGTGGGGGACCACTCCGCTACACCCCCCTGGTACTGCAAATCATAATCAAACTCATCCCTCTCTTTCAAAGTATCCTCCTCTGTGGCTGAGAATCCAGGGTATGCATTTGTACCCGCGGATGCCGCCGTGTCTCCCCCTTGGGTAACGCAGGTGGGGGAGGACCCTAACGCTGATTCCCCGTCACTGGTGACCCGCCTTCTGAGTTGGTCGGCGTGCCTTCTCCAGAGTAGACCCGAGCTAGTCTCAACTCTATAGGATACTGGCCCCGTCTGCTCAATGATCATCCCTGGTACCCACGCTGGCCCGGAGGCCGCGTAGTTCCTGCAGTGAACTGGGTCCCCTACTGAAAAACTTTTGGAGCTTCCTACCCCGATATCTATATTTCTCCCTTCATCCTCCACCCTGGACGGGTCCATCTGGTCAAAAAGTGTTGCCGGACGTCTTCTCATGAGGAGTTCGGCTGGCGAAAGTCCTGAAGGTAGGGGGGTTGTCCTGTAGCAGATGAGGAACTGACACAGATGGAGGTTTAACTCACCGGGACCCATGCGCTGCAGTGCGTCTTTCGTAGTGCGCACTTGGCGCTCTACCTGACCGTTTGTGGTGGGGTGAAACAGGGCAGCGGTAATATGCCTGATGGCGTTTCTTTCAATAAAGGTCTTGAACTCCGCAGACGTGAAGGTACTAGCATTATCACTAACAAGGATGTCCGGCAGGCCGAAACAGGCAAAGACCTTGCACAACTGTTTAATGGTTGCCGCAGAGGAGGTACTGTTCATGGGAATTACTTCCAACCACTTGGAATAGGAGTTGACTATTAGCAGAAACATGGACCAGCGGAAAGGGCCAGCGAAGTCGACATGAATCCGGGACCACGGCCCGCGGGCCGTGTCCCATTCTCTATGGGGTAGCCGGGACTCCTCGGGCCGGGAGCTCTGGCAACTCTCGCACGTGCCCACTAAGCGCTCTATGTCCGCGTCTATCTGGGGCCACCAAAAGAAACTCCTGGCCAGCGCCTTGGAGCGCACTATTCCCAGGTGACTGGTATGCAGTAGCTTCAGTACCTTAGCCCTCAGCTTCTCTGGGATGACTACCCGCTGGCCCCAGAGTAAGCAGCCCCTTTCCAGGGACAGCTCTACTCTATGCCTGAAAAATGGCTTGAAATGTTCCTCGGGGGGAGCAGTGGGCCACCCTTTCCTAACCCAGGAACTAACTTGGGCCAGCATCTTGTCGGCCGCTGTGGCCTTGGCGAGGTCGGCCGGGACGATGGGGGGTGAGTCGAGGGACTCGATCAGCAGGACTTGGTGGTCCCGCTCTACCTCGCATGCAGGGTCCCCTAAGCTAGGGAGGGGAGACCGGGACAGTGCGTCTGCATGGGGGATCTCCTTCCCTGGGCGGTAGACTAACTCATACTGGTAGGCGTTGAGGAAAATGGTCCAACGCAGCATCCTGGGGGATAGAATTTGCGGGGTGGGTTTACCGGTGGTGAAGATCCCCAGAAGTGGCTTGTGATCCGTCACCACCGTAAACTCACGGCCATATAGAAAATCGTGGAACTTCTTCGTTCCCGCGATTATGGCCAGGGCCTCCCTATCTGTTTGCGCGTAATTGCGCTCGGCCTTCGAGAGGGACCTTGAGTAGTACGCCACCGGGGCTTCCCACCCGCTCTCCAACACATGGCATAGAACCGCCCCCACCCCCACTGGGGACGCATCGCAAACTAAAACCACTGCTTTTCTCGGGTCAAAATGAGTCAGGATAGCGTCCGAGGATAGGAGTGTCTTAAGCTCCTTGAACGCCTTCTCCTGCCTGTCCCCCCACCGCCAAACCGCGTCCTTTTTTAGTAATGCATGCAGTGGCTCCGCGACCGATGCCTTCCTCGGCAGGAAGGAGTGATAGAAATTTAGGAGCCCTAGAAAAGACTGCAGCTCCGGTTTTGCGGTGGGACGAGGGGCGTTTTTCACGGCCGCAACCTTGGACTCTGAGGGTTTGATTCCGTCCGGGGTTATCTTGAAACCGAGAAACTCGACCTCCCTCGCAAAAAATACACATTTGTCCTTCCTCAGTCGAAGTCCCGCCCTCTCGAACACTGAGAGGACCCCGTCTAGCCTCTTTGCTAACTCTAATTCGCTCCCAGCCGTTATCAACACATCGGCAAAATATGGGAGGACGCCTGGAAGCCCCTTTAAAAGGCGTTCCACAAGGGACTGGAAAATTCCGGGGGCCGAATTCACGCCGAACTGAAGGCGCGTTACCTTAAATGCCCCCTTGTGCATTACGATTGTTTGCGCAGCGGCAGCAGCCGGGGTTACGGAGAGCTGCTGATATGCCTGCGCCAGATCTAGCTTGGCGAAACACCTCCCCCATGTAACGTGGCCAGTAAATGGCTGACCACGGGCACCGGATATGCATTTGGCCGAATGGCCTTATTGATCGTACATTTATAGTCCGCACAAATCCTGACCTCCCCGTTTGATTTAAGAGCCGTAACAATCGGCGTTTCCCACTCCACCGAATCAACTGGAACCAAAATCCCCTGCCCCACCAATTTGTCCAGTTCCGCCTCGATCTTGTCCTTGAGGGCAAAGGGCACTCTCCTTGGCTTGAGGCGGGTGGGCCGGATTTCTGGGTCCAGCTCAAAGGATACTGGGGGGCCCTTGTACGTCCCGAGCCCCTTCTTGAAAACGTCCGGGTGTACATTGCACACGTCCCGCATTGGGTCAGTCTCGATGGCGTTAATGCCGGACAGCTCGATTCCCAGGGGAGCAAACCACTGCGTTCCCAAAAGGCAGCATCTCCCCCCCTTGAGGACCACTAGGGGCAGTTTCTCGAAGTGACTCTTGAACTTCACCTTGAAGTTCCCCACCCCCAACACTGGGATCCCATTTCCCTGCATGTCCCGTAAGTGTGACTTCATGGCCCGCAGTTTGGGCCGCACATCTGGGGGAATGCGCATAAACTCTTTTTGGGACAGGATGGAATAGGATGACCCCGAGTCTATCTCCATCCTCACTGGGAGCCCCTGTAACAGTACCTCTACGAAAAACTGCCGGTGCTCCAGGCCCACGCGGTTCATGCCATCCTCGCTGTAGTTGGCTGAGACCTTCCTGGTGCCGGCCGCCTTCCGTTGGTGTGCCTGGGGTTGGCCCAAGACACCCTTGTCCTCAGCTCGCCCGCGCCTGCATACTCTGACGATATGTCCCTTTCGGCCGCAATTGTGACACTCGGCCTTTCGGAACGGGCACCTCATGCGGTCGTGGGACGCCCCACACCCGTCGCAGCAGTGGTCTTGCCGTTTGCGGGTCTGTCGCTTCTCCCCGCATTTCTTTATTCTCTGGACGTCGTCGTCCTCGCTGGAGTAGGAGTCTGCCGTCGTAGACGACTCCTCAGACGTCGCTGGTGTGCCGGCGGGCGACTTGGGGGCCCGCCAGGCCGTCTTCGCCGGTGTCCGCCGGGCCGCCTGCACTGATGACTTGGCCCTTTCGGATGTGGCCCCGCGGGACTTGAACACTCTGACCCCGCTCCTGGCCGCCTCGGCTGCCTGGGCCTCCCGCAGTACCTCGTTGAATGTGAGGCGATAGTCGCGGGTCATCAATTTTCTCTTGACCTCCTCGTCCCTCAGGCCACACAGCAGGCGGTCTCGGAGTGCCGTGTCCAGGTCTTCCCACTGGCAGTGCACCGCTGCCAGCCTGAGGGCCGCCGCGTAGGCGGACACGGACTCTCCCGGGCGCTGGTCTCGCCTGTGGAACGCGACCCTGGCCGGGAAGATCGACACGGGGGGCTGGAAATGTTCACGCAGTAACTCTAGGATGCGGTCGATGGGCACCACGTCCACCTTCCGGGGGGCCACCAGGTTCATCAGGATACGCAGCGTGGCCGGCCCCACCTGGGCCAGAAAGTGGGAGCGCATCTTTGCGGCGGCGGCGACGCCCGCGGCTTCCATCACGTGCCGAAACTGGCACTCGTACAGCTCCCTTGCTCTGGGTCGCTGATATCGAAGTGGTAAGGCTTGACCTTGGGATTCGCCATGCATCCCACCTTCGTCGCCAATTTGGTGTCTTGCACGGAAGACAAAGAAGGAGCCGCAGTGAGGGCTAAATGCAGGTTTATTGGGTGATGATCAGGATGAACATGTGGTAATGGCGGAGGTACAGCTCATTATATACTGCAGTACATACATTTGAATCTCGTTGCACGGTAGCTTATTGGCTGCTACCGGCGTGACGTCATTCTGAGTCACGCCCATCTTCTCCAGGTGATCCTCGCACGGGAAAGGTTCCCGCGGCTGCCGGTGATTTGGGGAATGTGAACCATGTGAGCTGAACGCTCGCAGCTGCCCTCTATGGGCAGCTTACTCGCGTTCCTTAACAGCTGAGCTACATTGTGATTGTGGTCAGGTTACATTCATACATTTCTTAAAGCAACATTGTACATACATAACAACTGCCCTGAAATGGTGGTTACATTTTCATTTTTTTTCCTTCTCCTTCATTTATTTATTGTTTATCCATTTATTGTTGTCTGATTCCTTCGTTAGCTGGCAGATACAAGTAATAGAAAAGAAGATTTTTTATCAAGAGCCTCTTACTCACAAGAAGCACTTCAGCCTCCTCCTGATGGGATCCCACCTGATACTGCCTGCTCTCTGGCCCAACAGTCGGGGCTTTTCCTAAAAGCTTGCCTTCTCACTTCTGATCACGGTCTAGGTGGTGAGCAAGAGAGCGAATGGGATTAGTATAGATGGTGTAGTGTGATCAAGTAAACGCTTCAGTCTTCAGATATTTTAAAAGTATATTGAAGTCAAATTAAGTTACAGATTAAAGTTCATCAAAAGTTCAGAAACCAAACAGAATAAAGAAAGCTGCTTTTTAAGGGAAAACCCAGTGGCCCCCCTTCTGGCTAAAGCAACTACATGATTGCAGTTCAAAGCATCACATCCAAGAGTCTTCTAGCCCCTACCTTCTGTGTTTTCTCTCCTCCCACAGTGTCTGCCTCCTTGCCATTCCCCTAAAGGATTCCAGCCAATGATCTTACAGCATAACCTGTCCATCACACATTAGGCTTCATTTCTTCCAACCCACGAGACCAGCATGTTTACACATTCCAATCTCACTAAGGTATTTTCTAAAGCGTCTCCCACACATTGAAATCTCCATCTTGGATTAGCTAAAACCAGAGCACAAAATCTGCTCTGACATAGGGTATTTATGTCCTAAAATGATTCTGCAATCTTTCATGCAGAGGTAAATATATCTACATTTTGTGAAAACAGCAGGTGAAAATTCTTGTTCTCCACTATCTTTAAGTAACTTTTCAAATTATCAAACTGTCACTGTTCCATGCTTGCACACATTAACTCTTTCCAAAGACAGGAGACCATTTAAGCTAACTCACTTCAGTATACAGGTCTCTGCATTTCTAGCTGGCCAGTTCAATAACATTCCCTTAGAATGACTTCGTCCTTGGGGAAATAGACTGAAAGAGTATATTCTTGTACACTGCAATTGTAGAGATGGTTCCATGAGAGGTTAATTCTTCTTTCACTAAGAATGTTACTCTGGTACAGTAAAGGGAGCCATGGCCTTCAGCTTCCAAGACCTAAGCATGACTATTAATGTTAGGACCTTCTGGAAGTCTTTAATTAATTCATGGGAAAACTATTAAATTGTAAGTGACTTGATGGCATTTAACATCTTTCTGTTTAGGGGACAAGTCTAACCATAGCACCTGTTTCCAGACATTCTAATGTGTTTGCATGTAACTGAAGAACTTAACAGGCACAAGCTTATTGTTTATGTCCAGGCAATGTGATCAAAGCCATCTGTTATATCATTTGCTCCCAACACACCCTGATCAAGTGATCTGTTGTTACCATTTGAAGCATTTCAGGTTTCCTCTTCATACAAAACCACAAAGGCATTCTGACGAAAGTTCCAAAGGGCTTTTTTAAAATTAAGTTTAGGAATAAAACTCTTTGCGGTTTCCATGAGAATATCATCAGGACAGTATCTGTAAAATGCTCATGTATTCTCACGAAAGTCTTCAGATCCTCAACAGCTTACATGCAGCAAGATTCTGAGTAAATTGTGAGGCTTTTCCTCAGTGTAACATAATATTTTGAATGCAAAATATTTTGAAATATTATAATATCACCCTTAGTCTGATTTCTATATTCTTAAATAAAGTTACTTAAAACTTCCAATTTCCCTTGACTCAGGTGGAGCTGGAAAGTTAATGGGCAATAAGCCAGCTGCCTGATTTCTTGGAAGCTGCCTTTTGGGATGTTAATTTGTCTGTCCTGGCTGCCCAAGAGCTATTGTTAAACTTGAAGCTCAGAGTGGCATTAGAGTGATTTCTTTTAAAATAGGTAACTTTCATGAAAACCTGCCTCTCTGTGTGCACGATTACTAACCCTGAATGTTATAACTTATCATTTCAAGGAACAGTGCTGATAAATTCTGATAAAAGCATAACTCTAATGATAAATCAATTACCATACCCTATGCTCTCAAGGAATTGTTGTCAAAGAAGGAGTCAACTACCATCATCCAGATATGGACAATTTGTTGCCATGGTTGCTTCTTATCCAGCCCTTTGTTTTACTCAATTCTCTAATTGTAACACTTGCAATAGCTATTTGGTTTCTGCTACATGAAAAATAATTGTAAAATGCTGTTTCTGCCATATGAAGAATATTGTAAAATTGTGTTTTTGGATCAAGGAGACAGCGGAGGCTTGATTCATCAAGAGGCATAGGGCGAGATAGCCCGGACGGAGTTTATTAGGAATAACAGGACAAAAACATTCCAGAGAAGGGTATGCAATATATTCTTATTGGTTACCTGCGATAGCATAAGATTACTTAATTGGCTAAATATCAGCATGTCTGCCTCGTGCTCACCTTGCTGATTGGACAGAGGCTGCATGCTAGCTGAATGACTGCGTGCCATCCCTGGGCATGGTAGGGAGGGCCAGAAGGCCTGGAGTGATGCTTAGAGGCCCAAGCTGGGGCCTCTAAGTTACGGTAAAAACAGATGAGGTAAGGAAAATGATCACCCACGATTTATGACCATGGTGTGCCAATAAGCCACAGCGATCGTGCTGTGAAACTCCTCACATCTTCCCCCTTCTGTTTTTAAGAAGCTTATAAGCATAATAAATTTGGTCCTTGCGTGCACGAGGCCGGAAGCGAAATCCTTGCAGGCAGGTGGCTAGCAACGAAGGTATACATTAAATAAAGCAACAGGCAGTTATCAGAATGGCAAGAATAATTAAACCATACTGCAGAATGGTCCGTACCCAGGCTCCATTGGGAAGCCAGGACCAAAGAGTGCTCCACCACGAAGGCAGAGGGTTTTGCTTAATATCAGAAACAATTTTGGTTAAAGAATCCAATTGGTTTTGTACCTTATTAGAATTATCGGATAAGTTAAAGCAACACATATTACGCACAGACTCACAACCTTGATGATGCAACATCAGCAAATAATCGATCGCGGCGCGGTTATCTAAAATGGCGTTGCGAAGCTGAAATTGCTCCCTGTTCAGCAGGCTAATAGCTTGGGAAGTGTGATTAACGGCTTTTACAAATGCACAAGCAAGCTTTCCAAGCTGCCTTGCATTCCCGGCTGCCAGGCCAGGCACACCAACAAGACTGATGGCCAAAGATGTGTACTCGGCCTGGGAAAGCACCTTAACAGTGCTATCGCAATCAGAGGGTAACTGCTCAGCGGCAGTACCTCAGGTGATGCGTTTGCGGGCGGGACGCTGACGGACCAGCGTAGTGCGGTTGGGCAAAGCAACAATCATACGACTAAGGCAACAAGTGGTTTTAGAGAGGTTAGCAGGAATATAGTTCCAAGTTCATGACCCACAGGTCCAGAACCACCCAGAAGGCAACAGAATGTGCTGAAAGTTAAAATGAAGGTCCTCTGTTTCTCTCCCGGCGCAATTAAGGCCGCGACCGGGCTGGAAACAGCGAGGCTTTGACTTATGTTGAGTACAATTCACAACCCTGGCACATTTACCAGCATTACTAACAGCTACAATAGGAGTATAGAGAGACAGGGCATCAACGGGCAGCCTTTTGGTTGCCTTTCCCCAAAGGGGGCTAAGAGCATATTTGTTTTTGACCTTGTCATTGAAGTCGGCCATATCGTAACCCAACACTGACCTACTGACGTTTTGGGGAGTGTAGCAAATGGGAATGAGACAGGTGCTTAACAGGTGATAGGAGTCAATGCTTTGCTTAAGGCAAAACTCAGTTTGATTAGAAATGCGGGCAAGCTTATACCACAGGTTATACTCAAAGCGTTGGGACAGCTCATCTTGGACGGCAAGCGCTCCTGGAAAGAGAAGCATGTAGCAACAAAGAATCATTATAGAATTAGCATTCAGACAAGCTATGATAGCAACAACAAAGTTCTCAGGAGTCTTTTCCACCCGAATTTCGTCCAGCACGGACCGGGCTTCATCTGACAATGCTTTCACCTGGCCCCAGGTTATCGGCGGGTTCTGCCCCCTTCGCCTTCCCCCTCGGTTCCGTCTCCTCTCCGGGGACTCGTGCAGTGAAGGTCGAAGTTTGGAATGGGGTTGCTGAGACCCTGATGCCATGCCATGTTTCCACGGTCGAACAAACCGGGCAGGGACCCAAAGATGACCTTCTGGCATAGACACGGCGGCGTAGCCCCTTCCCCAGGTGATGAGGGGAACAGGCCCTTTCCACTCCAGGTCCGGCAGGCGTCTGTACTGGACCTGGGGGGCAGGCAGAACCTCAAGCTGGTGGTAGTGACGCTGAGCCCTGGATAAAAATTGAGAATTAAATTGCGACAAGTTAAGGTGGTTTATAGTAAACAGTACACTAGCAAGCCACTCCTCCTTTTCCGGAAGTGAGAGGGGGATAGTTCCCCCTTTTCTGTTTTGGCGATCTAGCACCTCTTTCAGTGTTCTATTGGCCCACTCGACCACGGCCTGTCCCTGAGAATTATAAGGGATGCCGAATGTGTGGACAATCTGCCAGCGGGTACAAAACTCTGCTAGGGCAGTAGAGCAATAGGCGGGGCCGTTATCGGTCTTCAAACGGTCAGTTTTTCCCATGACCACGAAGCAGCGGACAAGGTGATTGCAAACGTGTTTGACCTTTTCTCCCTTCTGGGGCGTGACCCAGATATAGCCAGAGTAGGTGTCAACACAAACATGTAAATATTTCCATGGTGCAAAAGGTGCAAAATGGGTAACATCCATCTGCCAAAGCTGGTTAGCACCCAGACCGCGAGGATTTACTCCTGCAGCAGGATTCTGAGGCTGTTGTGAACATTGTGGACACTGCTGAATTATGGCCCTCGCATCCGCAAGGGGAATGTGAAACTCTTTAGCAAGAGCTTTGGCATTCTGATGATGCAAAGCATGGCTTTCAATGGGGGAACAATACATGGCACGTAATGCGCCATCTGCACGGTCATTCCCTTCGGTCAAGGGGCCGGGGAATGGCTGATGACTACGAATGTGTGCAATGAAGAAGGGTACTGTTCTCTGTTAGAGCAGCATCTGTAGAGACAGGAACAGTGACAGCAAGTTGCTATCTACTGAAGGTGACACATAACTTCCCACAATGTTGGACACGACATTGGTAACATACAGGCTATCAGAGATCAAGTTAACAGGTTGATCCTGAAACAGACTAAAGGCAAGGACAACCGCCGCAAGCTCTGTGTGCTGTGGCGAGCGCTGCGGCAGCGTAAATTGACTTTTCCATGTCCCCTGCTCCTGCCAGGCAACCACCCCACGGCTCGGGCTACCATCAGTGAAGACAGTGAGAGCCGGCAAAAGGGGCGTGGGAGAGAGGAGGTGGAAAAGCTTCAAAGGTATATGCTGAGCAACCTGGAGCCGAAGATCCGTAGGAGAGTGGTACACTACCTGGCCTGTAAAATCTGCCATAGCAAGTTGCAGCTCGATAGAAGAGCACAGTCCCGCTTCCCAAACTGCGAGGGGAACGGGAACCACAATCTCCATGGGATCCAGGGCAAACAGGGCGAGGCAGCGGCGGCGGCCTTTAGAGACGACCTGCGCCAGCATGCTCAAAAAGGGTGTAATGGTATTTTTTGTGGTGTGTGAAAGATACAACCATTCTAAAATACGAATTTTCCCATCTGAAGGCTCCTGATGTATGACAGCATATAATTGTTTCACATCTCCCAAGCAAAGGAGCTTGGGGGGGGGCAATTTGGCTCAGCCCTATCAACCCAGACCTTGGCCATGGCAGAGTTAACCATGGAAAGGACCTCCCGTTGCGGGGCAGTAAGGGTGATCAGATCTCCTGGATTCTTCCCTGCTCTAAGAGCGTCAAAGAGGGGGCTGAGCGCAGCGGTGGTAAGCTTAAAATAAGGGCGGAGCCAATTGATAGCTCCAAGTATCTGCTGCAGGGTGGCATAAGTGACAGTAGGTGGAATTTCAATCCGCGGCAATGCTGGCATAGAATACGCAGCCATCATGCGGTGCCCCAGATAGGAGAAAGGTTCGGCTAACTGAACCTTTTCCTGGGCGATTATTAGGCCATAAAGGCTCAGGGTCTCTTGAAGGCGAGGGAGCCACCCCTCTGGGAGGGAGGTCCCGGCCACCAAGATGTCATCCATGTAATGATATATAACCAAATTAGGGTAAGCCTTTCTGTACGGCATAAGAGCTGCATTTACATAAAACTGACACATGGTGGGGTTATTGAGCATTCCCATTGGCAATACCTTCCAATGGTACCGGACTGTGGGCTGGGAGTTATTCAACACTGGGACCGTGAAAGCAAAATACTTCCGGTCCTTTTCCTGAAGGGGAATGGTATAAAAACAATCCTTGAGGTCAATGACAGCCATCTCATAATCATGGGGTATCAAATTTGGGTTTGGGGTTCCACACTGGAGCGAGCCCATCGGCTCAATTATTTTATTGATCTCCCGCAGGTCATGGAGCAACCGCCACTTCCCGGACTTCTTTTTGATGACAAATACCGGGGTATTGAATGGACTACTAGTCGGCTCAATATGACCCGCGTCCAGTTGTTCCTGGACAAGCTGCTTAAGCGCAGTCAACTTCTCTTGCGGAAGTGGCCATTGCTCCACCCACACGGCTTGATCGGTCTTCCACGAGAGTGGAAGAGCACAATGTTGATGGCTATTCATGAGTTATGAGGGTGGTGCCAACTTGCACCAGCAAATCCCTCCCCCACAAGTTGAGATCAATTTGTAAAATACAGGGCTTGATGTGAGTGATCTCAGGCCCGCCAGGTTGGAGGTTGAGCACTTTTCCGGGAGGCCTGGCTACCACCGATGCCCCAAACTGAGGGAGCAGTTTCGGTTGGCCACAAGGGATCCCAGTGCCCAGCGGCTATCACAGAAATATCCGCCCCCGTATCTAACAGTCCTTCCAACAACTTACCGTTTACCCAATACTTACGGGTCGGCTTCTGTTGTCCTATCTGCTCTTGAAGGGCGGCAACCTGTGGATGATAGGTGTCTCCATCGGCCCCGGCAAGGGTGGAACCAAACCTCCCTCTGCGAAGGGCGGCCTCCGCTCCCCCTGGGGTCTCATAAGAAACAATGATGAATTGTGCCCAGGAGTCCCCCTTGCGCAGTTGCAATGGGAGGTGACTCCAAAATTGTACATAAATGATGCCTGTGTAGTCTGCGTCTATCACGCCAGGAACTATCATGATGCCATGTTTGGCCGCTGATGAACGTGGCAGTACCAAACCAACGGTCCCTTTTGGCAAGGGGCCAGTAAGGTCGGCAGGCATCAGGATAAGCTCCCCAGGCAATGCAGTTGTCATGTCCTGTGTGTTAACGATATCGAGACCAGCGCTGCCAGCAGTAGCAGCCTTGCGCTGATCGACCCGTGTCCCCTTTATTTTCCCGGGGCCCGGGGAGGGCCCAGTATCTAGTTTCCCTGTGGTGAGGGGTTGACTCTGCACTGGCTAGCCCAATGGTAGCCTTTACCACACCGGGGGCACTTCTTGCTGGGGCGCCTGACATCCTTTCCACCCCCCTTATGCGCTCCCCCTCCGGGGGCGTGACAGTCTTTCTTGAAGTGGCCCGGTTTCTGACAGTTGAAACAATTGCCAGTGGGCTTGTTTCCGGCACGAAGCGCTCCAGCCAGAAGGGCCATTGCATGTGTTTGAGTGCCCACTTCCATACAGGCTTGAATCATGTCAGCTAAACTATACTCAGGGTGGTGAATGACATTTTGCAAAATTTTCTTGCAATCGGTATTGGCCTGCTCAAAAGCCAGCCGTTTCAGGAGTTCTCCTTGGGCATCAGGGTTGTCTACCTGTCTTTGTATGGCTTTCTTCAATCTATCAATGAACTGCGAGTAGGGTTCAGTGGGCTGCTGCCGTGTGGAAGTAAAGGAGCGTGTGGGTTTCCCAGAAACGGGGACCCTTTTAAAGGCTCTCATGACGCACATAAAGGTGCGGTGGAAAGACTCCCGAGGGAGTTGCATCTGCTGTTGGAGGGTAGCAAATGCACCTGCTCCATAAATCTGCTCAGGGGTATTTTGTGGCGTACCAGCCGCCACCGCAGCCGCTCGGAATTCACTATCCCAAACCACATACTGTGAAGCAGTCAAAATCATTTGAAACAAATCCTTCCAGTCTTGGGGTAACATGGTGTACCCGTTTCCAATTCCCTCAAGCAACCCTTGCACAAAATTGGATCGGACACCAGCCTGTCTAACAGCTTTATTAAGTTCCCTAATCACTGTATACGACAGAGCTTGCCAATGGATACGTTCCTCTGGATTCCCATCCGCCCCCACCCCCATCTCAACCGTAATGGGAAAAGCAGAAGGACTCTCTCCTTGCCACTCTTCTGCCTCCTCCAGGGACAAAACCCCATCGCTCTTGGCTTGATGTATAGCAGAGCGAACATTTCCCATCACACCGCCAGGGTAGGCAGGCGGCGCCTGGAGAACCAGGCTCGGGACAGGCGGCACCAATGGTGCCGTAGGTGGTAAAATAGCAGGCAGCACTTTTGGATAAGGAGGTGGTGGGTCCTCGGGTGGATGAGTCAGGGGATTGGTCAGGGATGCCTCTGCTGGTACCAATTTCCTGACTGCCTCATTAACTCTGTGCCAAATCAATAAATGATGAACCGCTGCCCTCGGTTCTTCCAATAAAATTGTTCCAATTCTTTGCCAATCATCCCGTTTGAGTGATCCAATTTCTGGGTACCAAGGACATTGGCATTCGACTTCCTTAATGAAGTCTTCTAGACTATTAAGCGTGATGTCTGGACATCCGCTCTCCTTGATGATTTTCTGCAATTCTTTTGCATGGGTCTTTTGCCCTAAAGAAAGTCCCCCCCCCCCATACTCACAATCAGGAGCTCGAAAGCTGAGAGGTGCACCAGGGGGCTATTCCAGCCGGTGAGTCTGGGAGTTGGGATCCAGCAATCACGTCGCGGGTCGCCAGATGTTGTGTTTTTGGATCAAGGAGACAGCGGAGGCTTGATTCATCAAGAGGCATAGGGCGAGATAGCCCGGACGGAGTTTATTAGGAATAACAGGACAAAAACATTCCAGAGAAGGGTATGCAATATATTCTTATTGGTTACCTGCGATAGCATAAGATTACTTAATTGGCTAAATATCAGCATGTCTGCCTCGTGCTCACCTTGCTGATTGGACAGAAGCTGCGTGCTAGCTGAATGACTGCGTGCCATCCCTGGGCATGGTAGGGAGGGCCAGAAGGCCTGAAGTGATGCTTAGAGGCCCAAGCTGGGGCCTCTAAGTTATGGTAAAAACAGATGAGGTAAGGAGAATGATCACCCACGATTTATGACCATGGTGTGCCAATAAGCCACAGCGATCGTGCTGTGAAACTCCTCACATAAAATGACTGTATTTTCTGAACTCCCAAAATGTTTCTTTTTCTTAAAAACTTGAAGTACATCAGGATAGTTGTTTATGCATGGGACAGGACCGTCCTCTGGTTTTCAAGTCTACCTCTACTCCCAAACAAACGAGGCAATTTTCTGTTGAGTCACCCCCTACTCAGAGTAACAGGCGGGAATTTCCTTTAAGTTATTCTCCATCCCTTCCAGGTTTTGATTTAGAGTGATCCCCTGCTCCAGCTGAAACAAAACGGGGTTTTGATTTGAACTATCCGCTCCCGGGTTCCTTTTCTGAAACGGGCCAGTGCTCCTGACATGCCACTAGTGCTACTCGTTTTCCCACTGCGGAATGAGAGTCTGCGGAACCCAAACCCCTCAATTCCTCCGAGTTCAGCCAAGCAGCTGTGCTGCCCAAATGAACATGCAGGCCACCACAATGGTTGAGGGACTTTGTCCCATCCTAGGGGGGAGGGATGTGTATGTAACTTAAGCGAACTGTGATTGAAAGCAAACATGTAACCAAGTGAAATGTGAATGAAATCGGATCTAGCGATCCTCCATTTCCCCCCTCCCTTTCCCCCTTGTGAATACTCCTCTTGTGCCTCCTCCAGTGCGTTCCCACTGTAGATGTACCTATTGTTTACTCATTACCCAATCAAGTGTTGTCACCTGGCTGTTTACCTGCACTGACCAATCATGTGGCTCCGCGCCAGGTTTGAATTGTTACTGTAACATATATAAGGAGCATCGCTCCGCCATTGACCTCATGTTCAGATTGACTACACTGCAATAAAGATGTGTTTGGCCCCCTGACTCCTGCGTACTGTGTATCAATCTGCAAACATCAAATATATTCACATAGCTGTGTAGCAGGCTTTATGACACATCTGGGATACTTATCTCTGTTTTCAGCCAAAGAGTCAGTGCTGTCTGCATGCAGTGTCTGCAGACATTTCTGTGGTCATGTGATAGGCATGATTCGCTGTTGAAGCACATGGAATTCTATTACCTTTCCTGCCAATGTGGTACCAAATTATCTTCTTGCAATTTTTTGCTTTCAAACTGCTAGGTTGGCAGGAGCTGGGACAGAGATGAGAGTTCATTCTGTCATGAAATACTTGGGTCTCGAACAGCTAACCTTTAGGTCATCAAGCTCTGTGTCTTAACCACTAAAGCCACAGCAGCCCCTAATTGTTAATAATAAATTATTGTTTACATTTTTTTAGATCTACAGGTTCTTTGCTTTTGACTTTCCTCTTCACAACAGCTCAAGGTGTGCAGCTATGCAGCCTAGGGAATTCCAGTCTAACAATACAAATTTGCACACCTAAGATATAATAACCTTGTAAAATGGTTGATATTGAAAGAGATAGAGAGAGAGAAAGAGAGAGAGATTATCCCACATCCACAGGACATTTCGTGGCTCTGGTGATCTAAATCTACCCAATTTCCTGCTACGATGACTACCACATGACACTGACTTTCTAACTATGGTACACTAAGTTTCATATGCCAATATCAGTACTCAGCCCACACCATTTGAACGGCAGAAACCTTGTAGCTCTGGGAGGCTTCTCTTCCTGTAGGGAGGTACATATAAACATTTTGCATATCCATAAATCTGACAAGGTAATTTCAAATGTATTTGGAGGTAACAGAAAAATCACTGCAGTCAATTTGATTTATTCATCAAAATATTTTAAAGTACCATTTAAGTATGAAACCTTTATAAGAAAAGACTCCCTCTGCTTGTGTTTGTGTGTGAGAGAAAGTGTGTGTGCGTGTGTGCATTTGCATACTGCTTGATTTCCAAACTATTGGACTTAGGGACATTCTGCAATGAGGTTGAACAGAGTTTCCTTTTAGATTTTTTTGATTATTAGTTCCTTCGAGAAAATTGTATACTTTCAACTTGAGTGACCCAGAATGCCTTCTTACCATTACTTTTCCTTTTCCTTCATTGACAGTATTATTATTCATTTATCCAGAAACCATATTTTTGTTCTGTCAGAGGTAGTTTTTTTTTAAAATTATTATTATTATCAGCAGGAAACCTGTGAGACCAATGGTGGGCTACGCCTTCCCAGAGAATTGAAGGAACTATTTGCTTTTGCCGCGATAAAGCATCACTTATTTATTTAGGTTGCTGACCAATGCCCACTTTCCTTTCAAGCCTTGCTGCCTAATTGCTACTTCCTTTCTGTAAGATATTCCCCTTCATGTGCACAGACTTGGTCACAGCATTGCTTTTTCATTGCCCAAGAGTTTCTCCTCAGTGATGCAGGAGCTCTGAATCCACCCCAGAGTTTGGAAGCTGACTCCAAGTCCCAGGTTCCCTCAGGCAATAGCTGTCTTGGCTGAGGGGTTCCAGGAGCTGTAGTCCGCAAACTAACTTTTCCAATATCTGAACAGAACTCACTCAAGGCAACCCTGAGAAGTTTTTTTTCCCCTCTGCCAGCTTTCATTTTTACCTCTAATACTTTCCAACCCTCCTGTGTCTGAGCCAGATGTAAAACTGGCAAAACGAAGCCACCATTTGGTGAGTTCATTCTGCAATTCCCTTCACCTGACCTAGTGTGAGAAATATTAGCTTGGTGGCTCAAGTTGCTAAGATGCTGACTGGGAAGCAGAAGGTCAGCAGTTCGATTCCCGAGTACTGCAGGACGGAAATGAGCTCCCGTCTTCGTCCCAGCTCCTGCCAACCTAGCAATTCGAAAGCAAGAAATTGCAAGTAGATAAATAGGGACCACTTCGGTGGGAAGGTAACAGCGTTCCGTGCGCTCCGGTGTCTAGTCATGCCTGCCACATGACCACGGAAACGTCTGCAGAAGCAGACAACGCTGGCTCTTCGGCTTAGAAACAGAGATGAGCACTGCACCCTAGAGTCGGATACGACTGGCTTTCGAGCAAGGGAAACCTTTACCTTTACCTTTAACACAAGGTTGCCGTTATCAGGGTATGTCCAATTGTGGTTCAAATATACTGTCATTTTTTAAAATGTGCATCGTATTATTTCCGAACCTAGTCATAGGTTTTCCCTTTGAAAAACAAGACACCCATAAACACACCACAGCAAGCAGAGATTGGTGATTGTTTTAAAAAATGCAAGCAACTCATCTGATGCTTTTAATTTTTTAAGATTCTCCAACAAGGATTGGACAAGGATCATTGTTTTGTATAATTTGTGTAAAGGTTTTCCTTGCGCGAAAGCTAGTTGTATCCGACTCTAGGGTTCAGTGTTCATCTCTGTTTCAAAGCCGAAGAACCAGCATTGTCTGCTTCTGCAGATGTTTTTGTGGTCATGTGGCAGGCATGACTAGACACCAGAGTGCACCTTCCCACCGACATGGTCCTTGTTTATCTACTTGCAATTTCTTGCTTTCGAACTGTTAGGTTGGCAGGAACTGGGACAAAGACAGGAGCTCATTCTGTCCTGCACTACTCGGGAATCGAACTGCTGACCTTCCACCTCCCAGTCAGCATCTTAGCCACTTGAGCCACTGCAGTAGGTTACTAACCTATGTTACATAAATGTTACATTTGTAGGTTACTTGTGTAGGTTACATAAATCACAAAATGTATGCAATTTAACCAAAACAAGAACTCTTATTGATAACACCATAAAATGTCTCACAGCCAAACAGAAAAAGAATTGCCATTTTTTTTATCCCACAAGCTAGAATGAGACAAGGAAGGATCCCTGTTGATTGTTTTCATACATGTATGCACATGCATGTCAATCAGTCACAAGGTCTGAATATGTTGCAGATACAACCAGGTTTCTACAACTATAGATGTCAGATCCCCCAGAAAACTCAATGCACATTGCTTTGGATTCTTTTACAGAGGAAAGAGGAGGTGGGGTGGGGATACAATTTTAAGAGAAAACTAGTAAGAAAGTAAAATGTATCCTGAGCTGTAAAAGTCTTGATTTAAAAAGGCTTATTCTTCTCTCTGTAAAATCGTGTACAGTATTTTCATTTTTAAGCACAGCATTTTAATCTGCTCATTTGTATCGCTGTGGTTTTTAGATGGAACATTATCTAAACACAAACAATGGGTTAATTTAGATGTGGCATTGTGTTGTATTTGACATTATTTCATTGTACTAAAAAAATCTGAATATCATTATGATGCTCTCAGCGACATCTATTATGCTCAAGTTCTCCCTTATGTTGGGCAATAAGCAATTCATGCATATGAAACACACAAGAGGGAATCCTGACTCTATAAAGGTCACTGGAAATGTAGTCACTGACCTCAGCAGAATCACTCTTCTACACAGAAACTGTAGTCTAGCAAGAGAAGCAGGCACCTTGAAACAGGAGTCTGCTTAATTTGGAACAATGATCATGTAAAAAACCTCAGGCAGCAGATTCTTTAGAAAGATGATGACTTTTTAAATGCTTTCTGTATGTGCTATTTCTGGGCAGTTGCCTCAGAAAGATGGAGGGATTAGGAGTCAGGAGTCCCATTCTCTACTATACCTTGCAAGGCAAACATCACAGGGCAAGGTATAGATTACTCAGAAGTATTTTACCATGCCCAGAAGGGAGTACAGTAAAACCACGACTTACAAATGACACAATTAAAAAACAAAATCCACAGAGATTATGCTGCATAGTTACACTGTTGAACAGGTAGATTGGATTCCATGTCTAACTGAATTCATAACATGTGGAACAGGAAACTTACTTAAGGTATATCTATTTCAAAGATGTCTCAACTTGTGGATCCAAGAGAGAGAGTGAGAGAAAGAGAGAAAGAGGGCGAGAGAGTGACGGCGGAGAGTCTCAAGAAACCCTTTATCCAAACAATTTCAATTGGTCCAAACAGGACCACATGGTAAATTAATGATGGACATGTCCTCTCCTTCATGAAGTGATGCCCAAAATATCAGTAGCAAATGGACACCGGGCGCTCTCTTTCCCTCCCGGCCAGACCGGCGGGAGATGAACAGGTACAGCTGGAGGGAGTTTCGGCAGGCAGCCTCAAATGCGGGGCTGACGCTGCCAACACCAAGGACACCGGGCGCTCTCTTTCCCTCCCGGCCAGACCGGCGGGAGATGAACAGGCACAGCTGGAGGGAGTTTCGGCAGGCAGCCTCAAAAGTGGGGCCGACGCTGCCAACGCCAAGGACACCGGGCGCTCTCTTTCCCTCCTGGCCAGACCGGCGGGAGATGAACAGGCACAGCTGGAGGGAGTTTCGGCAGGCAGCCTCAAAAGTGGGGCCGACGCTGCCGACGCCAAGGACACCGGGCGCTCTCTTTCCCTCCCGGCCAGACCGGCGGGAGATGAACAGGTACAGCTGGAGGGAGTTTCGGCAGGCAGCCTCAAAAGTGGGGCCGACGCTGCCAACGCCAAGGACACCGGGCGCTCTCTTTCCCTCCCGGCCAGACCGGCGGGAGATGAACAGGCACAGCTGGAGGGAGTTTCGGCAGGCAGCCTCAAAAGTGGGGCCGACGCTGCCGACGCCAAGGACACCGGGCGCTCTCTTTCCCTCCCGGCCAGACCGGCGGGAGATGAACAGGCACAGCTGGAGGGAGTTTCGGCAGGCAGCCTCAAAAGTGGGGCCGACGCTGCCGACGCCAAGGACACCGGGCACTCTCTTTCCCTCCCGGCCAGACCAGCGAGAGATGAACAGGTACAGCTGGAGGGAGTTTCGGCAGGCAGCCTCAAATGCGGGGCCAACGCCAAGGACCGCCGCTGTGTTCGGCCCCGGCGGGGGCGAAGAGGCTCGCTGGCCTCACCATCGGCCGGCGTTTCGGGCCCCGCCCCCCGCCCCTCGCCAGGACTCAAAAGGCGAGGGGGCCTGCCGGACGAAACATCACCGCCGCTGTGTTCGGCCCCGGCGGGGGCGAAGAGGCTCGCTGGCCTCGCCATCGGCCGGCGTTTCGGGCCCTGCCCGGCAGTTGAGGGTTCAACACAATTGTGGAAGAATGCCCCGCCACTTCCATCACCACCGGAGCCGTGTGGAGGGTGGTGGGGGGAGTGAATGGGGCGGTTTTATATTGGGGTGGAAGGGAGGGAGGGAGAGATTGCCAGGCCAGCCAGGAAGGAGAGGCAGCATTCTGTCCAGGGCAAGCAGGGAGGCTCCGGAGACCAATACAGAGGTTGTGATGGGCATGGGGCGATATAGCGGGTACCGAGGGGCGGGCCGCACCCGGGGAACGCGGGGCAGATGCTTAGTATCTGTCCCTCGTTCCAGCCCCACGGTTACACCTCTAGGTCCTGAGCAGCTGACCCAGGGTGACCCTGTCCTTAGGCTGCTGCTGATGAATGCCAGGTCGGTATGTAATAAGGCCCCCCTGATACAAGACTCTATTATGGGGGAGCGGGCCGACTTGGCATGTATTACTGAGACCTGGCTGAGACCAGAGGATGGGGTTCCTCTGTCAGAAATGTGTCCAGCTGGGTTCAGTATTTGGCACCAGCCTAGGGATAAGGGTAAGGGCGGTGGCGTCGCCATCATAGCCAGGGAGTCACTGGGAGTCACCAGGGCTACTGCTCCACAAATTCTGGGTTGTGAGGCCCTGCTTCTGCGTCTGGGCTCTAAGGGTCAGTTGGGGGTCTTACTCCTGTACCTGCCCCCTTGCAGGGTAAGGGACTCCCTGCCTGAGCTCCTCGAGGCCGTCTCAGCGTTGGCGTTGGAGTTCCCTAGACTGATGGTTCTGGGGGACTTCAATTTACCCTCGCTGGGGACTGGCTCCGAGGTGGCTCAGGAGTTCATGGCTTCCATGGCAGCTATGGACCTGATTCAGGTAATTCAGGGCCCGACCAGGGGCAGTGGCCACACACCAGATTTAATCTTTTTGTCGGAGCGGTGGCAGAGTGATCTGAGATTACGGAAATTAAACATAACACCTGTGCCATGGTCAGATCACTATTTGGTGGCTCTAGACTTCCTGGGTACGTCGCTTCACCGTAGGGAGGCAGGGCCTATTAGAATGGCCCGCCCCAGGCAACTGATGCATCCTGATGGATTCCAGAGGGAACTGGGGGATTTTCCTCTGGATCGGCAACACGATTCGCCCGAGGCACTGGTCGACCTGTGGAACAGGATGACAACAGCGGCCTTGGATGAAATCGCACCACTACGGCCTCTCAGAGCTCATCGAGCTAGGTCATCTCCATGATTCACAGATGAACTGCGGGAGCTCAAACGGGCAAAGAGACGCCAAGAGCGCCGCTGGGTGAAGACCCAGAGAGACTCCGATTGGACACTAGCTAGGGCCGCTATTAGGGCCTATCTAGTGGCGATGGAGGTGGTGAGGCGACAATACTTCACCACCCTTATCGCCTCCGCTGATAATCGCCCAGCCACCCTGTTCCGGGTTACCGGGTCTCTCCTTGGTAGGGGGACCCCGGTGCCCGGTTGGCAAGGGTCGGCTGAGGACTTTGCTGACCATCTAGTGGAGAAAATCGATCGGATTCGCTCTGGGTTTAATCCTGGCGTGGATGGGGAGAGTCCGGAGGGAGCCGGAGCACAGTCTTGCCATGCCATCTGGGACCGGTTTGATCCAGTTGCCCCTGATGAAGTGGACAGGCTCCTTGCAGCTGTGCGCGCCACTACCTGCCCTTTGGACCCCTGTCCCACCTGGTTGGTGAAAACCTCCAAGGCAGTGACAGGTGGCTGGGTTGGGGCTGTGATCAATGCATTATTGCGGGAGGGGGTGTTTCCTGCACCTTTAAAACATGCTTTGGTGCGCCCCCTCCTGAAGAAATCTTCCCTCGACCCAGCTGTCCTAACTAACTATAGGCCTGTCTCAAACCTCCCCTTTTTAGGGAAGGTGTTGGAGAAGGCAGTGGCGTGTCGGCTGCAGGGGGTACTGGATGAAGCGGATTATCTGGACCCTTTTCAGTCAGGATTCAGGCCTGGATATGGTACCGAGACGGCATTGGTCGCACTGATGGATGATCTCTGGCGGGAGCGGGACGGTGGTCACCCATCCGTCCTTGCTCTTCTTGACCTCTCAGCGGCTTTCGATACCGTTGACCATGGTATCCTTCTGGAACGGCTCCGAGGTTTGGGAATCCAGGGTACTGTGTGGTCCTGGTTTTCCTCATTTCTGAAGGGTCGGTCCCAGTCGGTGTGGTTGGAGAGTGAGAGGTCCAGTCCTAGGCCCCTCAAATGGGGGGTTCCTCAGGGCTCGGTGCTCTCTCCTCTCCTATTTAACATCTACATGAAACCGCTGGGTGAGATCATTCGTTCCCATGGGGTGCGGTACCATCAGTACGCGGATGACACTCAGTTGTACATCTCGGCCCATGGGGACCCCAGTGATGCTGTCAAAGTCCTTTCCAGATGCCTGGAAGCTGTGGGGGTCTGGATGGGGGCTAACGGGCTACAATTGAATCCCAGCAAGACTGAGTGGCTATGGATAGGGGGTCCTGCGTTAATCCAGGAGCTTCCATCGTTGGTTCTGGATGGGGCTATTTTGCCCCAGACAGACCCGGTGCGCAACTTGGGGGTCCTCCTGGATTCACGGCTACTGCTAGAAGAACAGGTGGCGGCTGTGACCAGGAGGGCTTTCGCCCAACTTCGGGTGATTCGCCAGTTGCGCCCATTCCTGGACCGGGACTCCTTGCTCATGGTCACCCATGCTCTGGTTACCTCCAGACTAGACTATTGCAATGCGCTCTACATGGGGCTGCCCTTGACGACCATTCGGAGGCTACAGCTGGTCCAAAATGCGGGTGCCCGGATGGTAATGGGGTGTGGCCGTTATGCTCATGCTTCGCCACTGCTCCGGGAGCTGCACTGGTTGCCAGTATGTCTCCGGGTGCAATTCAAGGTGCTGGTTTTGACCTTTAAAGCCCTATATGGTAGTGGGCCAGGTTACCTAAGAGACCGCATCGCCCTGAGGACGTCTGTCCGTCCAACCAGAGCGGACCGGAGGGGCTCTCTAATTGTTCCATCAGCCAGAGGGGCTCGCCTCTCTGGCACAAGGAGGAGAGCCTTCTCCGTGTCTGCACCGGCCCTCTGGAACCTCCTGCCAACAGAATTACGTCTTCGGACGGAGTTGCTGCCTTTCAGAAGGGATCTTAAAACCTGGCTGGCAGGTCAAGTGTGGGGTGCGGGTGGAAGGGTAACCACCATGGGGTGGTTGGTGTAGAGGAACTCTTCCCCATGGTGCCTTTTCGATCCTGCAGCCCTTGCTTTTTAGGGGGTGGGTAGTCTTAACTTTTTTACTGTTTTAACTGTTTTTAGGATTATTGTTGTATTTGTGAATATTGTCTGTAAACTCCTTGGGTTGCCCTGGGGTTACTTTTTATGTTGTTAGCCGCCCAGAGTCGGCCTTGTGGTGAGTGGGCGGGATATAAATTGAATAAATAAATAAATAAATAAATAAAAATGGCTAACCCCCCAAATTGCATAACCATAAATCTCAATACAGAAATCTACATAGCCCCCCCACCCCCAAACAGCCCATTTCCTGAGATAGTGGTCTTTGATCTGTGGATGAAAGCAGTGTCACCTCCTTGTTAAATCCTCCATCCTGTCCCATGCATAAACACTTGATTGGGTAATGAGTATACAATAGGTACATCTACGGCGAACACAGTCCCACGATATCTACACAAGAGGAGTATTCACAAGGAGGGAAAAGGGAGGGGGAAATGGAGGATTGTTAGATCCGATTTCATTCACATTTCACTTGGTTACATGTTTGCTTTCAATAACAGTTCGCTTAAGTTACATACACAACAATATGGCTCTGATTTAAAGTATTATTAAATATGGCTCTGATTTATGTATTATTAATTGTTATATGGCCATGTTCTACCAGCCTGGGTACTTTTTTTTTTACATTGAAGCCGATTCCAATTTTTAAGTACATGAAATCAAGTGTGTCTGTGTATACTAAATGATTGAGCAAGTTTCAGATATCAGCAGGGTAACTTCAAATGACTGACAATCTGCACCATATCCATGGTTATTTCATCGTACTGTGGCATAGAAAACTGCTGAGTATTCCCATGTGAAGTGATGGTACCTCATTCTTAACTCATGGGACAATATGGTCACAAGAAATACTTGTCATTATGATTCCCAAACCATGGTTCGTCCTCAGTCACAGCATGTGCAACAATTCTGGAACAATTCTGTAATGCCATACAAGACTAGTGCATTAATAATTAAGTCATATTTACTTGGAAGTCATATTGACTAGGGCACTTCCAGACAAGACTCATCATGTGATTGTCAGGATCCTCTTGCTCACAAGTAGCACCTCGGCCTCCTCGTAATGGGATCTCATCTGGCACTGCTTGCTCTCTCCTAACTAAACAGCCCAGGCTTTTTAAGCTTGCCTTCTCTCTCCTGAACTGAATCTAGGTTTTAAGCAAGACAGCACATAGGAAATTAAACACCCCAGTCATCTTTGGGTATTTTAAAAGTATATTGTAATCAAAGTAAGTTGCAGAATAAGGTTTTTCAAAAGTTCAGAAAGCACATCAAAACAAAGAAAGCTTCTCTAACTGGGAAAGCCCACTGCCCCCCCCCCCTTTCTGGCTTAAGCACCTACATGTTGTCTAATTTCACAGCTCACCCTCAGCACAAAGCATCAGATCAAGAGAGCATCTTGGCTCCTCCCTCTGGATTTTATCTCCTCACACATGGTCCACCCACTTGCCATTCCCCTTCCCTCGGCTTGCCTTGCCTGGAGGAAATGAGGACCAGCTGAGCTGCGCAGTGGCCAGACATAAGAACTTCAACCGCTCCACTACCAGACGCCCTTCCCTCAGCTCGCCTTGAACTTCAACCGCTCCACTACCAGACGCCCTTCCCTCAGCTCGCCTTGCCTGGAGGGAATGAGGACCAGCTGAGCGGCGTGGTAGCCAGATTTAAGAACTTCGACCACACTGCTACTGCCGCTACCGGATGCCGCTACCGGACACCCTTCATTTCCCCAGGCTTGAGGGAATGGGGAGGGGGAAGCGGTGCTGCCGCGTCCCCTGGCCCTTTCCATCAGGCAGAAGGAGGACAAGTGCGGTGATTTGTTTGACTGTCCGGACTTTCTCATATAAGCATTGCGTTCCCTCAAATGATGTTTTGTGACTTTGCTTTTGTAACGCTTTGTTTACTGTGATAATGATGTTTTTTGATACTGATACTGTGATTTGTGATGTTTTGTGATGACGATGTGCTGATATGTTTTTTGTGATGCTATGCAATTTTGTAATTGTAAATTGTAACTGTATATTTTGTGTCTCTGTGAGCCGCCCAAAGTTACTCTGCGAGTGGGGCAGCATGCAAGTATAAATATAAATTAATTAATTAATTAATAATGGAATCCAGCCAACGATCATACGGTATCACATGTCCATCACAAAATAGGTTTCATTTCTTCCAACCCATGAGGCTAGCATGTTTTCGAATACCAATCCTCATGCTTGAAAACCTCCATCTTGGAACGAGGCTGGGCCCAGGGTACAAATCATATCCTGACAGCGATCATGCTGCTTCCTACAGAAAATTGTGTCAATGAGCCAAATGCTTTCATTCTTTTTGCAATGCTTCCTTGTTTTCTCCCTGATTCTTTAACCTTCTTTCTTATCAGAAAATAAAAAAGTGAAGCAGGGAAAGGTGGTATAGGGCTAGAAGCTCTCTGCCTGGAAGCATCCTTAAATGGCAGTCAATATTACTATCAATAAGGGCATTTTCATAGACACATTTAAAAGATAAAGGTGTCAGCAAATTTGGTTCCTTCCCTCTTACTCTCCATCACCCCACCATGGTATTTTTCTTATATACTGCTATTGAAGGCACGTATTACCCCTTTCATTAAAGCAAGCAAGAAAGCAAGCTATCTTTCCAAATGCTTTAGTCCAGTATGCTACATCATCGAATCAGCCTGATTCAGACATAATTTGAATTGGTCTAGATTGGCCCTGTTCAGATTAGAATTCCAAGCACAAATAAAGGAGTTGGTAATGTTATTTCAACAGCACTCTCCAGCCACTGTAAGCTTTACAACAGGGTTAGGCAACCTACGGCCCAGATGCTTTTCCGTTGCCCCAAACAAAAGGAAAGATTCCAGATGTTCTTCTAGTGGTATGAACAAAGTAGTTCTGTGCAAACAAAGTTAGACATGAAGTTCTTGAGCAGAGTGATTTGGGACCTCCATCACCATCAATCCGAAAAACATATTTTTAGAAATCCATTGTTGTTGTTGTTCAGTCGCACAGTCGATTCCGACCCTTTGCGACCCCATGGACCATTTTCCTCCAGGTACCTCTATCCTCCACCATTCTCCTCAGCCCACCAAGCTCTGTGCCCATTGTGTCCACAATACCATCTATCCATTTCATCTTTGGACGCCCCCCTTCTTCTCTTTCCCTCCACCTTTCCCAGCATCAAGGCCTTCTCAAGTGAGTCCTTGCTTCTCATTTGATGTCCAAAGTATTTTAGCTTCATCTTCACTATTTGTCCCTCCAATGAACAGTCAGGATTGACTTCTTCCAGTATTGACCTATTTGTTCTCTTTGCTGTCCAAGGGACTCTCAGGACTCTCCTCTAACACCACATCTCAAAGGCATCTATTCTTCTGCGCTCAGCCTTCCTAATGGTCCAGCTCTCACACCCATACATTACCACTGGGAATACCATTGCTTTGACTATGTGAATTTTTGTTTTCAAGGTGATGTCTCTGCTTTTCACTATATTCCCCAGGTTTCTCATTGCTTGTCTCCCCATAATCAGTCATCTTTTTATTTCATGGCTACAGTCGCCATCTGCAGTGATCTTAGATCCCAGGAAAGTAAAATCTGTCACTGCTTCTACTTCTTCCCCATCTATTTTCCAGGGACTGATCGGACCTGTTGCCATTATCTTGGTTTTCTTGATATTGAGTGTCAAGCCAGCTTTTGCACTCTCCTCCTTCAATCCAAACAAGAGGTTCTTTAGGTCTTTCTCACTTTCTGCCATTAAGGTGGTATCGTCTGCATATCTCAAATTGTTGATGTTTCTCCCAGCAACTTAGATCCCATATTGTGATTCCTCCATCCCTGCATTGTGCATTATGTGCTCTGTGTATAGATTGAATAAGCAGGGTGACAAAATGCAGCCTTGTCTTACTCCTTTTCCTATTCCAAACCACTCTGTCATTCCGTGTTCTGTCCTAACTGTTGCTTCTTGGTTCGTGTACAGATTTCTCATGAGGCATATGAGGTGTTCTGGTATTCCCATCTCTTTAATTACTTGCCACATTTTGTTGTGGTCCACACAGTCAAAAGCCTTGGTGTAGTCAATAAAACAAAAGTAGACTTGTTTCTGGTATTCTTTTGTTTTCTCCATGATCCAACGTATGTTGGCAATATGGTCTCTAGTCTCCCTGCCTCTTCTGAAACCAGCCTGCACTTCTGGTAGTTCTCTCTCCACATGTTGTTGAAGTCTATCCTGTATTATCTTGAGCATCACCTTGCTGGCATGTGGGATGAGCGTAATGGTTCGGTAATTTGAGCATTCTTTGGCATTGCCTTTTTTTGGTGATTGGAATGTACACTGATCTTTTCCAATCCTGTGGCCACTGTTTTGTTTTCCAAATTTGTTGGCAGATTAAATGCAGTAGTTTGATTCCATCATCTTTTAGGGCTTTGAAAAATTCAACTGGAATGCCATCATTTCCACTAGCTTTATTGTTTGCAGTGCTTTTTAGGGCCTTTCTGACTTCACTCTCCAGAATGTCTGGTTCAAGTTCAATAAGGATATTCATTTGTGTTTTGAAAGTAGCTACACGCGTTTTGTTCAATGTCACTGAACAGGCTGATTCAGTGTGCTCAACTTTTGCAAACAGCTGTACAAGGAAGAAATCTCAAAGTGGATAACATTAACAGGAAAAGATAATGAAACAGATAGAGATTAAAAACACAGAAAAATAATAAAGCTATTGATGGTTTACGAAAAATAATGTAGTCGACTCTTGTTGGAATTTTGCTTAATGGCATTTCTATATTAAGTAGTCTAGAACAGAGTTCTCCAGGCACTATTCAACTTCCTAAGAATTCTCATTTGGAATAAGCATAAGAAGAGATGAGTTTTGTATTATGTCCCCCACCATGCCAGTCAGCTACCACTGGAAAGCCCATTAGTAGGTCTGTAGGGCAACAGTCCTCTCTCATTTTGTCCTAGCAACTGATATTGAGAGACATGCTGGAGATAGCATACTGCCATCATGACTAGCATTCGTTGAAAGCTTTATTGTTCACTAGCTGATTACCCGGCCTTGCTTGGGTTTCTTTTTTTCTTTAAAGGAAGTATAGTTCTGCCGGCATGTCCTGCCTTGTAGTTCCACTTATTTCATGACTGCCTCTGCCATCATTGCCTGCACTGTTGTCACTGGCTGCATTATCATTCTGCTGCCTCTGTTGACACCTCTGTTGTCTCCTCCTTTTTTGTCTTTCTCCTCCTCCTTCTTCCTTTTACTTCCTCTTCTCCTCCTTTTTCTTCTCCTTCTCCTCCTCTTGCTCCCCTCCTTCTTCTTCCTCCCCTCCCCCTTTTTCTCCCTCTTCTCCTTTTTCTTCTTTCTCCTTCCTCTCCTCCTTTTTCTTCTCCTTCTCCTCCTCTTCCTCTCCTCCTCCCCTTTCCTCCTCTTCTCCTCCTTTGTCTTCTTTCTCTTTCTCCTCTTCCTCTTCTTTCTACTTCTCCTCCTCTTCCTCCTCCTCCCCCCAAACTTGCCCCCTCCTTGGCTCACCTGCAGAGCTCCATTATGGCCGGCGGGATGCTCTGGAGGTGGTTGCTGCCCTGGCTGAAGCTCTGGAGGTGAGGCAGGCCCAATAGTGAGGCGGGCCCTAAGTGAAGAGGTTGCCACTCAGGTTAAGGCCATGCACTGAGTGGCCTAGTGGAGAGCCAGCCAGGTCCTTGGGGAAGGAGCCGGGACCACCCAGCCAGTTGTTCTTGGCCAGCAACCTGTGGAGCCGCGTCAGGTCGAGCAGCTCCGAGCCCAGCACAGCTAACCCTATCCCACTCACGTCCAGCACTTCCAGCACTGGGAACCAGCCACCGAGCCTGGCCGGGAGGCCATCCGAAGACGACAACCATGATGGAGTCAGCGTCAGGCACTGCAATGACAGCCCCACGCTGCCCCACAACCAAAGTCCCATGGCCTCGTCCACCTGCCCTGGCTCCTCCACCATCGTCACCCTACCAAGCGGGCACCGCAATATGGATCCTGCCAGACTCCAGAAGGCAAGACACAATCCAGGAGCCTTGCTTTGCCAAGCTCTCGTCAGGGTTCTGTGGATTTATACAGGTTCCCGGGCTGCTTGCAAGGAAGCAAGAGGGGCGGGGCGCATCCAGTGGAAGGAGGCAGTGGTGCGCAGTACTGCTGGTTCGTTGTTGCTTCTCTGGCTGGTGGAGGTGTCCCCTTTGCATCCCACTTTGGGGGGCATAAACCCCCAAATGGGTGTTGAGACCCCCTCAGTGCTGATCTCGCAAGCCCAAGGTAAGTATGTGCAAACTTTCAGCAAGATTGGACCAAGGGTGTGGGTTCCTTTAGAGCACATACAAGACCACACCTCTGTTTTATAGATATAGATTAAACTCTTCTACTGACGTTATGGAACCTGGCAATTCAGATAGAATGTACACTCTAGAACAGGGGTTCCCAACCTAAGGCCCATGGGCCAGATCCAGCTTGTGGTGCCATTTCATGTGGACACCCACTGCTCCAAGGACATTCAAGAAACAAAATAGTCACCCTTTGAAGTTGTTGGGACAAAATGGCCACCACCACCACCCCATTGTGCAGGAAGAGCAAAATGGCTGCTCAGCCCTCAAAGCTGACTAAGAGACTGTAACCCGGGCCCCGGCTTGAAAAGGTTGGGAACCCCTGCTCTAGAAGAAGAGTAAAATGAAGAATGCTACATAAATCCTGTTTAGCCCTGATGAAGTAAAAGGTAGGATGAGAATGTGTCTGACAAAATTAATCAGAGATTTTTTATTTAATAAACACACACACACACACACACACACTCACACTTATTTACAGAAACTGTTACTCAAGCTCCATTTTCTAGCCTATAAAAAAGGCAAGGAAGTTGGTATGCCAACACATTTTTCTGGGCAGTTACATATTAATCTATAGGACATATGTCAATACTCATTAGATATATTGTTATTGTAAGCCTGCTTTAAATCTACTTGAGAACCCAATTTAATGAATGGTTCTGATTCACAATAATCTCTATGGTTGAGACAGGACCCTAAGTATTAGGTGCTAATATCTAGGGGTAAAAATACCCCCACCAACAATGGCATTCAAACGCCAGCTTTTGAGAAATCTGTAGCCCTCAAGAGCCATGTAAGTACAGGCTGCTCTTCAGCCTACCTGGTTCTCTGCTCACGATGGGCTACTATCTGAAGTGGCCTAGCCATCTCACCTTTTCGAACAGGAGTGCCAGCCCTGCTCTGACTACAAATGAATCCAATGCTAACATTGTAATAGGACACTTATGAACACTTTCTAAAATGATGCAAAAGGAATTCTCAATGGAATGAAACAGTGACTTTTCCTGATCTTCCTTCTTCTCACCAAGCAACCAATAGCATCCAGTGTGGGCTTCTCACAAGGAACATTTGGCTTTTGGGTGGGTTGATTTAGGGGACTCGGCCTCCTTTGCGTCCTCCTCTTGGCTGCCTCAGCCCGGTCCCAGGCTGATGAGATTGATGTGGATGGCACAGTAGAAGATGACCTCGGTAAAAGCAGGGAAGGCTCTTGAACAGATGATGAAGTTGTTCAGAGGGAAGAGGAATCTATTCAGCTGGATGGCTTAAATGCATCTTAGATAAAACAAATTAGAGGGAAGTCAGAGAAGTTTGCTTTCCAGAATGATGAAGCATATTATCAATTCACCTTACAAAAACAAAGAGATTTTCCTGAGGGAATTGCTCTCCAATGCATCTGATGCTCTAGAAAAAATACGGCTGATATCGTTGACTGATGAAAATGGTAATGAAGAGCTTACAATAAAAATTAAGTGTGATAAAGAGAGGAATATGCTTCATGTTACAGCATACCTGTCAAGCACGGCTCTGGACAATACGGGTCCTGCGCAGAATGGTTCTGCACAGGTCACTTTTATGCATGTGTAGAAGCCTTCTACGCATGCGTAGAATAGACCTGCACAGAACCATTCAGCGCAGGTTGCTTCTACACATGCGTAGAAGCCTTCTACACATCCCCTTCTGCACAGAACCCTTCTACGCATGCGTAGAAGGGTTCTATGCATGCGTAGAAGGGGTCTATGCATGCATAGAGAGGAGCTGCACAGAAGGGATACGCAGTAACTACTTTTTCCCCACTGCCAAATTACGGGGAAGTGGCAGCTCCGGGCGGGAAATGAACAAAAGCAGTGCAAAATTACGGGGAAATCCCAACCATTACAGGGTCCTTGTCAGGTATGTGTAATAGACACTTGTATTGGCATGATCAGGGAAGATCTGATTAAAAAAACTTGGGTACCATTGCTAAGTCTGGTACAAGTGAATTTCTAAGTAAGATAACTGAGATGCAGGAAGAAAACCAGTCTACTTCGGAATTGATTGGAAATCGTTGAGGCAGAAACATATAAGTCTGTCAACCATGGCCTCACCCTCTCATCCAAAGAAACAGGAATTGTGGGGAAATACTTCTTTAAACAGTGAACATTTGAACTAAGGACATGACCACCACAGGGTGTCATTGTGCTTGCCAATTCTCACTGTTTAAGTCAGGAGTGCCCAAACTTTTCTGGCCACGGGCCAGTCATGTAATTCAGGGGGCTTGTCACTATGGCCCAGTGGCTGGATCCGGCACTGATGCCAATTCATCCGGCCTGCAAAGCCCTTGTCGCTCCTGGAAGCAGAAGTAAAATGCACCCATATGGGCGTGTTTTATTTCCGCTTCCCGGAGCAATGAGGGCTTCGCAGGCTTGATGAATTGGTGTCGGGGACTGGATCTGGGCCCCGGTCCGTAGTTGGGCACCCTTGGTTTAAATCTTAGTCTTAGATTAGTTTGGTAACTTTATGGCAGTACAGGCTACCTGTGGTTACTGGTCATAATAGCTATATATTACCTCAGGTATTAAAGGGAGAATCCCCCTCTCAGGATTAATTTTTAAGTAGGTGCTATTGATCTGAAGCCTTGCTTACTATTTTCTCAGGAGCATCTTTTAATCCACTGGATAAAAAGAAGGAGGAGTAAATAAGTCTTTGGCCTGATTCAGTTCATTTTTTTCTGCTATGTTCATATACATCACTATCTGTTCTTTCCTTGGGGCTTTGCACTCTTGCTTTCTGATGTTTTCTGCTTCCCATGGACAATGAGTTCCACACTGTTCAGGAGGAAGAGGGAAAACATATGTTATAAATGAATCAATTGAACAGGAATAGCAAATAAATGCCACTGATACCCAAATTCATGCCAAAATGCTTGCTCATTTACAGCTTGCTAACAGGTTTTCACCATTCAGCAGCCAATGTACAGATCTACATCTGCTCTCTGTCAGAACCTTTAACATCAAAAAGGGTGGTTTAATTTAGAAGCAGAACAAAAGACATAGGCAAAAAGGAAAAACAAAGTTGAAAACACATCTCTGGCTTATTCACCTCATTTCTCTATCTTGATCTTATTTGGAACAAATTCACCTTTGATTGGCAACAGATGGTTCCAGTATGTAGCATGACTCTGAGCAGCAAGGCTAACTGTCCATCCAGGCTGCAGTAGGGAAGTGCATGCCAAAATGTCCATCTTTGATTTGCCTTTAGTTCTTTCCATGGGGAGCAGGCATTTCTAACGCCACCCCCTCGACGAGGCGACTCCGGGCAGCTTACACATAAAACATAACAAATAAAAACTCTAGGAAAACATTAAAATATGAAATTGTTTAAAGTTTAAAAGATTTAAAATGACCTCCCCAATGCCGCATCTTCAGATTTCTAAAACCAACACTAAAACTAACACTAAACACTAAAACTGACAGCCCAAGCGATACTTATACAAGCCAGCCCAGGGTGGCTATCTCCCTAGCCCGCTGCACAAGTCAGATCTTAAGACTCTTGTGAAAGGATAAAAGCTCTGCCTGGAGATAAAGTTCAGTTGACAGGAGGTTCCACAGGACCGGGGCAGACACAGAGAAAGACCCTCCTGCTTGTGCTAGAGAGGCGAGCCTCTCTAGCAAATGGAACTATCAGAGAGCCCCTCTGGTCCACGCTAGTGGGATGGGTAGATGTCCTTGGGGTGACACGGTCTCTTAAGTACCCTGGTCCACTACCATGTAGGGCTTTAAAGGTAATCGCCAGAACCTTGAATTGCACCCAGAGGCACACTGGTAGCCAATGCAGCTCTTGAAGCAGGAGTGAGGCATGGGCATAATGCTAATTGTTATTTAGCAAGGAGCTCTGCCTTAAGCATTTGAAGCAACCTCCCACAGTTCTTCCTGTTTTTATTTGCTTTGCTTGTTCGTCCACATTGTTCTCCCTTTGTCTCCTGACCCAAGAAGCATATGAAGGTATCTTCAGTGCTGGGGAGTCCAATTTTCTTTCTTTTATTCTACTGACTAGAACAACTACAGTAATTTTAACATACAAAGTGCTAGTGTAGAGGAGTAGAGAACTGAGCTATTAGCTTATCCTTTCTACTGTTTGATGTCATTTTTGCATATATCTTACAGTACCATACCTGTCAAGTTGTGGCAATGAAAATAAGGGAAGGTTTCTGGGCATCAGCACATGCATGAGCAGTAACCCATTTGTGCATGTGCAGTAACCCATTTCCACATGCACAGAAACCATTTGTGCATGCACAGAAACCCTTTTGTGCATGCGCAGAAACCCCTTCATGCATGTGTGCATGCACAGTAACCCCTTTCCTGGCCATTCCAATTACAGGATGGCAGCAGGAAAGAGGGGGAAAGATCGGTGAGTTACGGGAAATCCTGGCCAAAACGGGATACTTGACAGGTATGTACAGTACTGTACAAAAGTCTTAGCCCATCACCAGCTTTGTTTTTAGCAAAGTTTTTATGACCAACCACAATTACAGAAAATACAGGAAATATGTGCACAAAATTCCAAACACAATGTTTAGAACAAAATTGCTTCTTCAGGCAAAAGTCATTATTTAATGTGATTTCTTTGTGGACGAGCAAGCTGATGTGAGCCACCTTGGGTCGCAGAGGCGAGGAAGGTGGCCATATAAATTCAAAACTAAATAAATAAATCTTGAACAATTTTGAGGAGAAAGTCCTGATATTTTCGGAAGAAATCTTCAGGTATATTATACCAAGCTTGCTTCAGCACTTCCCATAGTTCTTCTCTAGATTTAGGTTATTTTTTCCCCTTTCTCTGTCCAGGTGATCCCATACTGCCACTATAACAGGCATTCACAACCTATGGCCAGCGGGCCGGACCTGGCCCATGACACCAATTCATCCAGCCCGTGCCACCTGTGCCGCTTCCAAAAATGGAAGTAAAACGTGCCCATGCATGTGCAGGATGCTGCCATAAATGTGTTGTGTGCATGTGTGGGCATGTTTTACTTCTGCTTCCAGTGAGAGGAAGCACATAACTGGCCCAATCAGCTGTCTGGGGTGCATGGTCAGGCCTGTGACCTGAAAACTTTGAGAACCCCTGCTCTATAATACAGTATTCAAGTCTTAATTTTGTGGAGGTCAGTCCATGACTGTAAGTGTTATAGCAGTTGTTTTCTTCGCTAAATATGATTTCACTGCATTTTCACTGCATTATCAGTGTGCTTGGGATCGTTATCATGCTGAAAAATGAAACCAATAAAGCAATTAGGGTTCAGTTCCATTTAGATTTACTGGAGCCAAGTGAGTGCTGTTGCTAAATACTTTCCACAGCCTATGGAAGCTGTTTTTTTTTCTGATTGTTTTCTGTTTTTGAACACTGTGCATACACATTTCCTGTACAGTACTGTATTTTCTGATTATATTCTAATGAAGAGACTGAATAATAATTATAAATGGTCATTAAGCCATTGCTAAAACAACAAATCTAATGGGATCCTAAGACATTTGCACAACATTGTATATTCTGCTAGCTATATAAAGGAATAACATTCAAAATTCCCCAATTGGGACATCACTGACATGATTGTTATTAGTCAGCAGAAAGCTCCAAAAAATGGTGTTGAAAATGGGATACACTTTCCACTCTTACAAAGCCTCTTTCAAAATGTTTCTCCTCAGTAGAGGTTTTATGAAATGCACAGTACTGTATCTCAAATCTACAGACAGAAAACAGAGAATAAAGATCCACCTTAACATACTTAAAGCTTCAGATAATATGAGTGGTATTTCTGACTGTTTTGTTGACCTGATCAGGCATCCCTTTTTCTCAGGATAACGTGTCAAAAGCTTTCAGCACTGGGGGGAAATGCCAACATTTTGTGTCCACAAAAAAATTAGATCTGAGGGAAATATTTTGTTCTTTCCTACAAAGCAATTCCTTCTGGTATGTGGTGGGTGGTGGAGGTCATATTGTGGAAAATAGTTTCAGTTTTAGTTTCACAGCAGTACTTGGAGGAACCTTTTTAGTCAAAGACTGCCAAAGGCCAGAACTCAGCCTTTAAAAAAACCCTGCAGCTTTGCTACAATTATAAGATAAAACAGGACAACAATCATAAATACCCCCTACTTTTTGCTTTTTCAGTTTGAGTACATCCAAGAGCAGGCTTTGAACCCTGTTGTAAATCTTTTCCCAGAACATTCCTGCTAATCTTTTCCTACAAGAGATGAAAGAATGCCAATACTGAGATCATGAATTCCCTTCCCCCCCCCCCACATCGCAAAAAAAATTCAAACAGCAGCTAATGTAGTTAAGTCCATTTTGGAAATCTTCAACCTATGCATCTCAATGTTCTTTGGCTTTTTTTATAGCTGTTAATATACAAAGTTCGAAAAGTTACACTTTAAAAAAATAATTCACTTTCATTACTAACTAGCATATTTGTGCCCAGCCTTGCTGGGCAGTTTTAGTGTGTGTTTTTATAGTTAGGAGTGGTTTGGGTAGTGGTGTTATGAATTTGTGGTTTTTGATTTTTTATTATTATTTTTGTTTTATTTTAATCTATTTTTATTTTTAAAATATTTTTTGACTGTTTTGTACTTTTCCGGCCTCTAGGTGGGGCTGTGTTTAAGAGTACTGTGATTTTCTTTCTTTGTTCAGTTGTGTTCCGGAGGCATGGAGGGAAGACGTGTTTGGTGAGTGCTCTTGATTTTTTTTATTCTGTTTTTATTTTGTTTTGATTAAGGGATGTTGGGCTGAGGGGGTTAAGTAGAGTGTGTGTTTATGTAATTTAGCATTTTGGCTTGGTTTATTGTATTATTATTTTTTGGATTTTGTATGTGTTTTTTGGTTTTTATTTTTCTGGTTATTTCTTATTTTGAATATCTTAGTATTTATTTTTGTTCATTGTATTGTTTTTTGTTTTTAGTAAGGGCTTTTTGTGGTGTTGTTTTGTTGTAGATAGGTGGTTTTAGTGGTTGATTGTTTTGTTGTTTACTTGTTTGGTTTCTTTATTTATTTGTGTGTTTTTGTTTTTAGTTTGGGTTTTTCTGATAGGGTAGGGCTGTTTGGCTGGCACCTGGGGTGGATGCAGGACCAAAGAATCCGACCACTGTCTTCTCCCCAGGCGAATGGGAAGTTCGCTGCAGGTGCCTTTGGTGTCCTTGCGTTCCCCACTGCCCATGGAAGAGACAGTGGCTGGGTCCTACGGCCCTGCATTCCCGGGTGAACGGGGAGTGTGCTGCAGTTGGGAGACACAGCGGCCTGTTCTTCGTCCCTGCGAGCGTGATAACTCAACCATTTATGATGCATACATCAGCTTTGACCCTGAGTGTCTCTGCTGCAGAGTATGCTGCTCCAGTATGGATCGCATCCACATATGCAAAACAAGTTGACATCACTGTTAATGAAGCCATGCATATTGTGACAGAATTTACAAACCTAAGGTAAGGCAGGGGACGCTGAAAGAACTAAGCAAAACAATGACCCTCAACATCCTCTGAACAGATATGAGCTTCAAGCCGGCCAGCTCAGATCCAGGAAGAGCTTTGTGGCAAGAACAAACATATCTTTAAGAAGAACATAGATTTAACAATGGAGAAAGAAAAATCTAATTAGAGATGGGGAGAGACTGGAGAGGAGTGGAAGACTGACTAGTGGAATTGAGTCAACATATAATTCAGTTCACGAGTTTAATATTTTCAGGTTTTGTCATGTTTTGAAATCAAAAATTGATTGAGATTCTTTTGTTAATGCAATTTGTAAGGCTTTCTACAATCTTAAATTCCCTGTTGAGAAAACAATTTAATCTGTTGGAATCTTGCTACTCAGAAAAGTTCTTCATTCTAATGGTCATGGTATCCTTTTTAAAGAATTAAGGCTCAAGAAATGCTTGTTGTGGATTAAAAAGTCACCTGCTTCATATTAAAGATCCGACGAAGCATTTCCAAACAGAAGTCACATTAAAGCATTTTCAGTCTCTCTTCACAGCTGCTCTGCTCATAGCTGAAAAATGTGAATATGGATAAATAAAACACATCTGCATAAACCAGGCACATAGTCATAGAGAGAACTGATCCAAGTCACATGAACGGACCACTTCTGAAAACTGAAAATGGTGCAAAAATGAATAGGTAGTTTTAAAAAAAAACATGGTTGAATTTTTTGTTACACCAAAGCATCTGAACTAGTTAATTTTA
This sequence comes from Bradypodion pumilum, assembly GCA_035047305.1. Classification (NCBI taxonomy): domain Eukaryota; kingdom Metazoa; phylum Chordata; class Lepidosauria; order Squamata; family Chamaeleonidae; genus Bradypodion; species Bradypodion pumilum. The sequence continues at coordinate 186,180,957 of JAWDJD010000001.1, read as the reverse complement.
GATTTTTTTTATAAAAAAATGTTACAAGCCACTGGGCTACCATATAACACACCCTCCTCCTATATGTATCTTCTTCAGGAACTGCAACAGAGCATAAATCAGCAGCATGAACCACAAATGACACAGCACTATAGACCAGTGTTTCCCAATACTGTATTTGGTTTTGGGACTTCAATTCCCAGAAGCCTAAGTCAACTCCCCAAAGCACTGATCAGCCAATGTACTGACTTAGGCTCCTGGGAATTGAAGTCCACCAGTGTTCTGTGGAACATAGCTTGGGAAACGCTGCTATAGACTAAAAAAACAGCACTGCTCTCTTAATAGGAACCATTGTATTTTTTTTCCTCTACCCCAAAATATATTAATCATTCTATGTCTTAGTTTTTCATTACAAATGGATCTTTGAGTTATGATCACTGAATGAATTTAATTTTGGCAAAACTTGATAGGATATATCCTCCTAACCATTCTGAACTCTTCCTTTTAAAATGAAATGTTACAAATGCGTAATTGACATTGACTGACAAAATATATTTTTCATTTTAAGCAAACCCTGTTGAAAACATATATTTTTTTAAAAAAATCACTTAGTTCACATTTTCTAGCTGAATATTTCATCTTGAATTTCTCTCCTTAAAGCAAGTTCTTTTCTTCTAACAGCTTTGCCTTAACTACTAAATGAAAAATCCTAAACCCAAATCTAATCAAACACTGTAGAAAGTGAAATAGTGTTTTTAAGTTATTTTTCACACAGAGAGACCCTCTGCCTAAGTCATTGCTCCGGGGGTGGGAGCCAGGTGCGCCCGCCTCCATGCCTGCTTGGAGGGGAGAAAAGCCGCCACCGCACCGGAGGACCTTCAGGCTCCCCCGGAGCTATGCCAACGCTCCAGGGATTGGAGTAAGGTGTGCCTGACGCTGCCGCGCCGCACCTGCTCGGAGGGGAGAAAAGCTGCCACTGCCACTGCACCAGAGCAAACCTGTCAACCTTCCCGGATTGGCCAGGATTTCCCATTTTTCGGTGCCAGTTTGCGCCATTTCCCACCTGCAGCTGCAGTGAGAAAGAAGTACTGCGCATCCCTTCTGCACAAGTCACATTCTACGCATGTGTAGAAGGCTTTTACACTTGCGTAGAACCCTTTTACGCTTGCATAGAACCCTTCTATGCTTGCGTTGAAGGCTATGCAAGCTTAAAAGTGTTCTACGCAAGTGTAAAAGCCTTCTACGCATGCGTAGAATGCGACTTGCGCAGAACCGTTGTGTGCAGGTCTTGGATTGTCCAGAGCCGTGGTTGACAGGTATGCACCAGAGGACCCTTGGGCTCTCCCCGGAGCAACGCCAATGCTCCAGGGATGGGAGCCAGGTGCACCCGCCGCCGCTGCCGCACCTGAGGACTTGCAGTTTCTTCCTGGATCCACCCATTGTATTATTGATTACTGTATTTTTGTATTGATGTGTATTTATTGTTTCTTGTTTATTGATATTTATTGTATTGCTTCTGCGGCTGTTGTGTTCTGCGAATACTTTGTTGTTGAACAACTTTGAGTTGCCTTCGGGCTGAGAAAATGTGGTATACAAATAAAAGTGATGATGATGATGATATTTTGTAGTCATAGATTAGCAGTACTAACTGTTGACTGAGTCACACCATTCACTCCATGCAAGACTATAACAGCATCTATATTTATCTTTTTCTACCAAATTCCTCCCACCTGCAATTTTATTAGCAAGCAAATTATTAAAGGTGTTAGTCCTCATCAATGTAAATGGCACTATGAGGGCTGGGACCAAGTACAGCATCCTCCGTTACTTTCTTTCTTTTAGTCATTCCTTTATTAACTGATTAGTCATGTGACCATATCAGGTTAAAATGTGGTAAAATATATTACTACTTGGGCTACCAAAGGAGAATTCTAACAGCAAGTGAGACAATTAAGGTTTTAAAAGTTACAGTTATAGCAGAAACATAAGATTCGATAGGCAAATAGAACAATTTCAGTCAGAGATACAATGAAAATAAGAAAACCTATCTCATTTGGAAGGCAAGAAGGGCATCCCAGCCTTGGTCTAGTCCAGAGATTCTCAACCTGTGGCCTGCTGGCTGGATGCGCCCCATGGTCTCACCACCCCCTCCACCACACCAGGAAGTTCCATGTGGTGGAGGAAGGGCAAAATGGCCCCTGGTTTTAAAAGGTTTAAAAACCTGGCCCACTGTTTAAAAAGGTTGAAGACTCCTGGTCTAGCCCACAGCTACATGATTAATTCACACAGCAAACCAATTCTTGCAAAGTCAGAATTGAAGTGGAAGCAGCAAATAGCCCTGGCTTGTTATGGAGAACAGCCACCTGAATCTGATAAGAGCTTGCAGGCCATTCTCAGAGAAAAACATGTTTTTCCCTCTTTGTAAAGGCACAGCTAAGAGTCCAGCCTCCCCTAAGACATTTCAGAACCAGGGTGTCTCCATTTTGAACCCATATCATTGACATGATGTTATTTATGGAAAACAGACATAATTATTATTGGGTCATGTAGGTTGCCCAGGCCACTAATTAACAGCTACCTTTCCCAATGGGTTTGTCGGGCTTTCCAAACAATCTCGAGACCATCCTGGCTCGACCAGAAAGGCGATTGGGTACGGGCAAATTAGTAATAGGGAGCAATAGTGACTCCATGTTTTCTTGGCTGAGGGCACTGAAAGTAGTGGGACAGAAGTCAGCCAAATGTCACAATGCCTAGTAAACAGCATACAGTATCTGGCTCACGTCCATGGACTGAGCTGAGCAAAAGCAAACTGCAGTTAGACTAAACAAACTATGCATAGGTACACAGAGTCTTCTAGGACTCTGTGTACCTATGAGTCTTGCTATATCTGCTGATTATTCTGCCTATGGCGAACCTAGGCACACAATACTTTCCTAGGCTGGCAAATGTGCCTTAGCCAGCAATATGCTACGTAAGCAAAGCCTTCTGTAATAGGGGTCATGTGCAGTCTGTGCGCAAGTGATCCAGAATGCAAGCTAATAAATATAGACCACCCAAGGACACGGGACTGGCTTTTACCAACATACATCAGTCTCGCATGCCTTCCTTGGGTTCAGCACCTCGACTCCCACGGACCATTACAACAGGGTCATATAAACAAAAGCCTAGCATGTACCTGGCTTATCAAACAGATCATCTGTTTCAGTGACAAATCCTTCATGGATCTAATAGGCTTACTGGTGTACCTTCATTCTCTCAAATGCCTAGTTGAATCAAGTCAGGAGTTAAGAACAAATTTTTTTTGTTCCCTGTATCATGGTGGTACCATTCTGTTGTGGTCAATGCTTCTAAGGCAGACTGCAAAACAAATGCTTCCTCAGTGCCAACAAACTGGTATGCCTTCCCACTTAGCTGACATTTATACATAGGTTTATAATGCTTACATTTGAAAGGCTTGGGCTGATATTAATATATTCAATCACAAATGTCTGTACTGTATTCCAAACAAATGACTATTTCAGAACTAGTTCAGAAACAGAGACCTATAAACCAGATAAGATTATTCTAGTCCTTATTTGCTGCAGTCTCACACACAGAGTGATTCCATCATTGTGCGCCACCTGTTTCTAATTGCATATGAAAAGAAAGCCCAGTTGGTAATTATAACAGTGGCAAAATGAGACACAAATACCCATTTCCAAACTCACAATTGCTTCCTCTTTAATATTTGAAATGCCACAAAAGTGTCTGACATCTGAAAGAACTTTGGAAAGTTACTTGTTTGGGCTACAATTTCAGGGATCCCCCAGTCAGCAACTGCATGACATATTCTAGAAGTGACATCCTTCAGAAAGACTATGAAGCTGGGATTCTATCAGAAATGGGGTAGGACATCTGCGATTGAGCTGGACTGCAAATGATGATAGGCTCTCAAGAAAATAACCTATAAAACAGAGGAGTAAAAAGTGACCCAACCCAAGGGCCCAAAAGGGCATTGTTGCAATCGCCATGCTCATTTCTACTCTGCACAGACACATACACAAATACACACAAGCCCTCAAATATCTTTGTCTCATCTACCCTGTCCTTTCTCCTCATTTTAAGGGATGACCCTATCATTAAAGAAAAGGATTTTAGTTGATATGCAAAGGCAACAAGTATTACATATTGAGTTTGTTGTTAGCATTTATTTTTTTACCACAGAGAAATGGGGAAATGTGGGGATTTGCTGCATCAAAATGATATTTCTGACCTCATGTATTATGAACCCTAACTGAAATGTTTCTGCATTAAATACCAAAATAATTGGGCTGCCTTCAACTTTCAAGTACCTTGACGTAGATGGACTGGAAGAGTTATTGCAGAGTTTTTGATTTCTTTACATTTGAATTCTCTTTAGCAGCACAATAGAAATATAGAGACCCACAAAGGCTCCCAGAATTCACTCCTTTCTCATTAACTGGCTCTCAAAGGCTCAATAAGTCACTGAGACAATTTTAGGGGAAGGAAAAAAAAGTTTATTTTGCACACAAATCAGCAACCAACCAAAAGGACTAACAGCAACAAATAACTGACACCAACCAACAAAAGAGAAAGAAAGAACACAAAGCCAAGAGAGGTGTGGCTCTCTTTGAATTCAAAGGTGGGAAGGAACAATTGATTAGTGCTGGATAGACAGACAGTCACCCCAGTCACTCCCACTACAGGCAGCATTGTTGTTGTTGTTCAGTCGCACAGTCGGTTCCGACCCTTTGCGACCCTATGGACCATTGTTCTCCAGGCACCTCTGTCCTCCACCATCCCCCTCAGCCCTCCCAGCTCTGAGCCCATTGTGTCTACAATGCCATCTAGCCATCTCATCCTTGGCCTCCCCCTTCTTCTTTTGCCCTCCACCTTTCCCAGCATCAATGCCTTCTCAAGTGAATCCTCCCTTCTCATTTGATGTCCAAAGTATTTTAGCTTCATCTTTACTATTTGACCTTCCAATGAGCAGTCAGGGTTAATTTCTTCTAAGATTGACCTATTTGTTCACAGGCAGCATGTGAAGTTGTAAAAAATATATATCCAACAGGAGTAATATTTTCTTCTCTGCCTCAAACAAAATGTCTTAGTTCAGTCCTTTTCCTCATCCTTCATCCATTATTCGGACTAAAAGAGAGGTAAAGGTCAGAGGGGTTCTTTCTAAGAACTACCGCAATGCCTTATAACTCCCACAGTAACCACAATGAGCATTTACATGTTACAGACAACTACCTGTCCAAGGATTTCTGGCTAATCTGAAGCTTGTTTTAAATGCTATGCAGGAGAAATATACTATTGATTCAGGGGAAAGGGTGGACATCATGACCGCAAACACTTTTTAAAAGTCATTTTATTCAAACATGCCCAAGCATGTGCAATATCAAATATTCTTTGAATCAAATCCATGGTTTCTAAGGTATATTGGAAGGAAATATCCTCTGTAATGACTTCAAGACACGGAAAATTCACTATAATTCCAGTTATACAATCTCAGCTGCTAGTAGCTCTCTGCTTGATTTTTTAAAAAAATCATGTTTAAATTGTTTTCTCTGCTTTTAGCTGAGCTTGGTAACACCTTTGCTTCTTTGTACAAGGATGCTGAGTATCAAGGCCAAGTGGTTTTCTTCACTCCCCACCCTCTCCTTGGAATACTACTCAATTGCTAGTAATATATTTCATAAGCTAAGGTCCCTCATCGGGTAAAGTATTTCCCCCATAAGAGATTTGTCAGCAATAATTATGGAACACCTTACCAATTGAGCTGCACCAGGTCCCTTCCCTGAATTTAATTTTTTTAAAAACAACTCAAAACCTCTCTGTTCCGGGAGGCATTTAAAGGTCTCCTCCCTTCATCAAACTACAGTAGTTACAATGTTTTTCATTTGCTTCAGTTAATTTGGCTTTTTAAATATATTCTTGAATAAGATGCTCCATAATGGAGGATGACACCACCTAGCTGTGTAATAGGTTTTTATCATACCTGTCAACCACGGCTCCGGCGTATCCAGGACCTGCGCGGACTGGGTTTGCGTAGGTCGCATTGTACGCATGCGCATGGAGGGCTACGTCGCTTGCGTAGCCTTCTACGCACGCAGCGTAGCCTTCTGCGCATGCGTGGAAAGGAGCTACAGAAGTGTAGAGCCCTTCCACGCATGCGTGCAACGCGACCTGCGCAGATGGGCTGTGTAGTGCCTCCTTTCCCCCGCTGCTGAAATCCGGGGTTTCGGCAGCGCAGAGCAGGAAAGGGCAAAAATCGACGCCGAAAACCGTGAAATCCCGCCCAATCCGGAAAGGTTGACAGGTATGGTTTTTATTGAATTGTCATTTTATATTTATGGTGGTTGATTATTTATCTGTTATGCAATTGGTTTAGTTGTGTAAACCACCTGGTGAATTAGAACTGATTTTTCCTGTTTAATCGATCTATGAAATAGGAGTAAAGAGGTTAAGCAACATGCCAAAAAGTGAGTGGTATGCAAGAAAGTAAAAAATTACACTTTCATTATCTGAAGCTTTAGAAGCATAATATCAATCCCCTTTTCTCCAGTTATCACTTCGAAGTTTTACATATTACATAGCAACAATGGAAGATTTACTTTCCTTGACTTTACAATGCTGAGAGTTTCATTACAGTAGATTTCAGATCAAAATACTTCATTTAAAAGAATGGCACAAGGAAGCAAAAAGCATGTTCTTCTAACTGTAGAGAGGATGTCTGGCTGGACACTTTGCTTCGGTAATGAAGTAGACCGTACAACTAGTGACTGAATGCCGAGTGTTAGGTAGCAGTAAATAACCTGTATCCCTAAAGGGACCAATGGCTGTGGGTGGATGAGCCTCTTTAGGTTGGGTGATGGTCCCCCTCAGTGGAAGAAATGCCACTGGAAACCATTATATTGGGCCCAATGGCAAAATGAGTGGAGGAGAAACCATTCTGATTCCCAACAGTCATGAAGATGGAAGAGGCCATGCCAGATGGACTGGCTGTGAAGGTGCACTTTGTCAATAGCCTCAAGGCTGTGGCAGTCCATTGCAGTCCCGGTGTCAAATCCTGCATGTCTCATTTCACATGCCACAGGAGATGGCTCTATGCTCATAGTGTGTGGGTCACTTCATGGCAAGCTGGGATCCACCTAAAACAAATTCATGCCAATGGCATTTTTCCTGTTTGTCATTCTTTTATCCATCAACTGTGAAAATGATTTTCACGGGGGAAATGTATATTTGGACATGAGTAGCAGCCAACGACGATGAGAGGAAGGACTGCACATTTAGGCATTGCCAGAGCGAGTGAGATGAAACTAATGTAACCTGTCTGTAACCTAGCCAAATCTGGAGGTGCTGATTGGACAGTGTTTGAGATGCAACATTTGTAGATGAAAAGATACATCATAGTGATTCAGAGATAGGGGCATTATTACGGCCAGAATCCATTCACAATTTTTACACACTATTCTACTCAGCAAGTACTACACAATTGTCAGAAATTGAAATGGGAACACAGAAAGAGTCTCCCCAGAGAATGTGAAAACTGTGAACGCCTTCAGGCATTCCCTTGGGCAACAGCCACTTCCTGTCAGCTGACTCTTTTGCTCCAGCAGCAGCACCACTGGATTGCTTCTGACCTGAACAGTCACAGGGCATTCAAAAAAAAATCATAGAATCACTGAGTTGGAAGGGGCCTAAAATAAGGCCATCGAACCCAACCTCCTGCCCAATGAAAGAATCCAAATCAAAACAGATCTGACAGATGGTAGTCCAAATCTCTCTTGAATGCTTCCATTGTTGGAGCACTCATCACCTCTCAAGGGAGAATAGGTGGTCCCAGTATATTGTCCAGTTTTGGCCAAGATAGTTTCCACTTCTTCAGGCACAATTTATTAATGACAGAGTGTCCCAGCATTACAGAAACAAGTAGTCCAGCGTGTGTGTCTCAAGTCTCCTGCCTCCACCCCATTTGGACTATGGGTCACCTGTGAAAAAGCACCATTAGCCATGAATGGTATATGCAAGTAGGGCTGGGTACAGACCTCCTCCTATAGTCTTCGAGCAAGAGTCAACAGACTTGACTCTCCAGGTGTTCTTGAACTTCAATTTCCAGAAGCACAAGTCAGTACACCTGCTGATCAGGGCTTCTGGGAATTGAAGTCCAAGAACATCTGGAGAGCCAGGTTTGCTGACCCCTCATCTTGAAGGTAATCTGGCATTTCAGGACAGACCACCTGATCTTGGCCAAAGCAATTTGGACACTATCTGATTCTATTTGTGCTTTGGATCTGAACTGAATCATAAATTCAGGGCACTGGCCTCCCATTGATCTACACAAAACTCCCCTTTCCTTTGAGTGAGGGGAGGAGATTCCATTTCTTTTGAGGGAAGGCTTTTAAGAGTCCACTAAGCCTGTTTTGGAACCTTAGTCTAAACAACCTATTGACATCCCTGCTCAGAATTAAAGAAGCATTAAAGTCCCAACATATTAAAAGCTAGGCCAAAAAAGGTGTGTATTGTCTCCTGCTGCTGCAGGAGTAAAAATAACAGTTCTTTGAGCTGCTGACAGAGGCATGCAGAAAGAAGCATAATTTGAAATATAACCAGCAAACATTCAGTTTTGATTCTTTGAGCTAAGGATAATGGTTTTTTGTGGTTAATACAAAGAGAATTTCATTTTTCTTCACTCTTACATCTTTTTTGTAATGACCATGGAAACAAGAGAATAAAAATAAACACATCAGATTCATTATCATATAGTGACTAATGAATTTTGTTTTCATATAGTAAAGTATGTGAATAAATGGAATAAATACTCATAATATAATTATATTGAGCAAGGAGTTGAACTTGATGGTCTTATAAGCCCTTTCCAACTCTATGGTTCTATGACTCTATGTTTTAATACCAGTGTTTTAATACCAAAGGAGTGCATGAAACAGTTACATTCCCCTCCAATGCATCTAAATACCTCTCTTCCAATAGTGTGTTGATAAGTTACTATCAGTGATGCTAGTGAATGTCTCCAAGTTGAGTCTTCAAAGAGAACTTCAGAAGCTCATAACAGTTTGTCTCAGTAGGAATATATGTGCACTATGGTCAAGGTGTGATTGTTTTTTACATTATTTTTTTCAACCAATTTTAACCCATGGGGCATCACATTACTGTTTGTGCAGGGTGGGGCATCTGATATTTGCCATCTCCTGCCCACTTCAGTATCCCTTTGTCCCCTTCACCAGCTTCAAAAGTACTTTTTGGTTCAAATACTCTTTGGAATTAAATAGAATATGATGAGAAGGCTGCAGGAAATGACAGAAGAATTTACAAAAAGCAAGTGATCTGCTTCACCTGAATGTAAGCCCTTTCCACTGCACATTGGATATAGTCCCGTTTCTTTATTTCAAAAGCATGGAAACAGCTATCTTCCATAGTTAATGATAGATTTCCAAACTGGTTTTTCCATCAGAATCGGGAACTAGTTCTGCTTCTGTATTTTGTGTATTAAATGTTCTGTATGTGTTAAAATGACTGTCTGGCCAGGTTATCTTGCTATGGTAATAGAGTAGACCAGACTGCCAGAGACTCAACACCAATTATCAGGTGGCGGTTAATTAACCTGGCTATCCTCAGGACTAGAGGCCTTTGGCAGCAAAGTCCACAGGAAAGGGTGATGGTCCCTAAGTGGATTATATCCCACTTGAATCCATCTTGATGGAGGGCATAGCTGTCAAGTTTTGGATTTGAAAATAAGGGAAATTTCTTGGACAAAACGGGAAACTTGACAGCTATGCTTATCCTGTGCAGCCCTCCAGTGGCAGCATTAGGGCATTGCAGTCTGACTGATACGGGACGCTGCCAGGAAAGGGGGTAAAATATGGGAGGTTCCCGGCCAATACAGGACACTTGACAGCTATGATGGAGGGCAGCAGCTTCATCAATACTGATCTGGGGCTGAGGAGGACTTTGTGTACCAAAAGGGCTCAGGACCAGAAAGTGACTTGTGGAATTGGATCAGTGGTACAGGTGTCACACTGCAATGCGGAAGATTGGGGAAGATCACTGCATTATTTTGTTCCCAGGACAATCTTCATGGTCGAAAGTCAAATAAACATGGCCCTCAGTCCCCAGTAGCCCTTCAGTGGGCAGAGGGTGTTAAGAATCTCTGGGTTAGCCATAAAAGTCTGTATTTGGAACATCAGGAGTATTTATAAAAAAGAAATGTAGCAAAGGAAATGTAGTAAAGGAAATGAAGAGACTGAATGTTGATATAATGGGAATGAGTGAGACAAGGTGGCCAGGAGTGGGCCAATGCAGTGTGTCAGAGTATATGGTCCATTACTCAGGAAACAATGGAAAACATCACTGGAATGGAGTTGGGATGATCCTGAGCAAAGCAATAAAGAACACAGTGCTTATTGAAGGAGTTCTCAACCTTTTTGAGCTGGGGGCTGGATCACGCTCCCTCAGACAGCTTCGGGGGCTGGACAGCCATTTTGTCCTTCCTTCACCACATGGCACTTCCTGGTGTGGTGGAGTCAGCAGGGGACCACATGAAATGGTGCCGTGGGCCGCAGGTTGAGAATCCCTGGCTTAGTGTGATACCATTTTCAGACAGGATCATTATGATAAAACTTAAAGGCAAACCTTTCAACATGAATGTCATTCAAGTCTATGCACCAACTGCAGATAAATTGGATGAAGAGATCGAGGAGTTTTATGATCAACTCAAAGCTGTGCTGACGTAAACAAAAAGAAATGAAGTTACCATGATTATGGGAGATTTTAATGCTAAAGTTGGCCAGGGTAAAGAAAATGATATAGTTAGATTATATGGCCTTGGAAAAAGGAACGAGAGAGGAAACCACTTTGTACAGTTCTGCAGAGAAAAAGATATAGTGATCACTAAACACATGGTTTAAGATGCCACCTAGATGACTTTACACTTGGAAGTTCCCTGCCCAAATTATAATAAGTCCCCAAATAATATTGTCAGAAATCAAATAGACTGTGCTCTTATAAACAGAAGGTTTCATAACAGCATCTTGTCCACAAAGACCTATCCTGAAGCAGATATTTCATAAGACCATAACCCGCTAATATATCATCTCTGCCTAAAATTGCATAAAATCGTAACTAAAACAATGAAAACTGTTTTTGATGTCAATGTTCTTAAGGACAAAGAATGTAGAACAGCAGTGAAAGAGACAATGAGAGATGAGTTAGACAAAATGAGAAAACATCAAGAGGATAGATGTGTAGAAGATAAAGGGGGGATAATAAAACAAATAACCCAGAATTTGACAGAAACATCTTTGTAGACAAAAGCCAAACCATAAGAGTAAGGAATGGATGGCAGATGACATACAAATAATTGATGAACCTTTTAACACCATTTATGACACAGGGATCCTTCCGAGCGATTGGTTGCTACAAAAACTTTGTTACACTGCCGAAGAAACCAAACGTGAAGTCCTGTGAGGAGTACAGAACGATTAGCCTCATGAGTCATACTCTTAAGGTCTTCTTGAAAATCATCCATAGTAGAATTTATAAGAAATGTGAAGAAACCACAAGTGAAACACAATTTGGCTTCTGGAATTCTATGGGTACCAGAGAGGCATTGTTTACAATGCAAGTCCTCATACAAAGATATAGAGACATGAGATGTGATGTGCATGCATGTTTTAAAGATAATGCATAAGCTTTTCACAGATGCCACCATGAGATACACCTGTACCTGCCCCCTTGCAGGGTAAGGGACTCCCTACCTGAGCTCCTTGAGGCTATCTCCGGGTTGGCATTGGAGTTCCCTAGGCTGATGGTACTGGGGGACTTCAACTTGCCTTCACTGGGGGTGGGGTCTGAGGTAGCACAGGAGTTCATGGCTTCCATGGCAGCCATGGACCTGACTCAGGTAATTCAGGACCCAACCAGGGGCAGTGGCCACACGCCGGACCTAGTTATTTTGTCAGGGCGGTGGCAGAGTGATCTGAAATTACAGAAATTAGACACTATACCTGTGCCATGGTCAGATCACTATCTGGTGACTCTGGACTTCCAGGGGGCAGCGGTTCACTGCAGGGAGGCAGGGCCTATTAAAATGGCCCGCTCCCGGCGACTGATGGATCCTGATGGATTCCAGAGGGAACTGGTTTTTTTTCCTCTGGATCGGTTATAAGATTCTTCTGAGGCGCTTGTTGACCTATGGCACAGGTCGACTATGGCTGCCTTGGATGAAATCGCTCCACTACGGCCTCCCCAAGCCCGTGGGGTTTGATCTTCCCCATGGTTCACAGAAGAACTGCGGGAGCTTAAACGGGCAAAGAGACGCTGAGAGCACCACTGAGTGAAGACCCAGAGTGATTCCGACTGGACACTGGCTAGGGCTGCTATTAAGACCTACCTGGTGGAGATGGGGGTGGTGAAGCAACAATACTTCACCACCCTCATTGCCTCTGCAGATAATCGCCCAGCCGCTCTGTTCCGGGTTACCAGGTCTCTACTTGGTAGGGAGGGGCCAGTGCCCGGTTAGCAGGGTTCGGCTGAGGTTTTTGCAGACTATCTGGTGGAGAAAACCGCTCGGATTCACTCGGGGTTTAATCCCGCGTGGATGGGGAGGGTCAGGAGGGGACCAGAGCCCAGTCTGGCTGTGTTATCTGGGATCAATTTGATCCAGTTGTCCCTGATGAAGTGGACAGGCTTCTTGCAGCTATTCGCACCACCTCCTGCCCTTTGGATCCCTGTCCCACTTGGTTGGTAAAAGCCTCCAAGGGAGTGACGGGAGGCTGGGTTGGGGCTATAATAAATGCTTCACTACGGGAGGGGGTGTTTCCTGCACCATTAAAACATGCTTTGGTGTGCCCCCTTCTGAAGAAACAATCTCTCGACCCAGCAGTTCTAGTTATTTATAGGCCGGTCTCCAACCTCCCTTTCTTAGGGAAGGTATTAGAGAAGGTGGTGATGCGGCAGTTGCAGGGGGTCCTGGATGAAGCGGATTATCTGGACCCCTTTCAATCGGGTTTCAGGCCTGGATATGGTACAGAGACGGCATTGGTCGCACTGGTTGATGATCTTTTGCAGGAGCGGGACGGGGGTCATTCATCCATCCTGGCTCTTCTGGATCTCTCAGCGGCTTTCAATACCGTTGGCCACGGTATCCTTCTGGAATGGCTCAAAGGTTTGGGGATCCAGGGCACTGTGTTGTCCTGGTTTTCCTCATTTCTGGAGGGCCGTACCTAGTCAGTGTAGTTGGAGAGTGAGAGGTCCAGCGCTAGGCCCCTACAGTGTGGGGTGCCTCAGGGCTCGGTGCTCTCTCCTCTCCTATTTAACATATACATGAAGCCGTTGAGTGAGGTTATCCGTTCCCATGGGGTGAGGTATCATCAGTATGCTGATGATACCCAGTTATATATCTCAGCCCATGGGGACCCCAGTGATGCAGTCAATGTCCTATCCAGATGTCTGGAAGCGGTTGGGGTCTGGATGGGGGACAACAGGCTACAATTGAATCCCTCCAAGACTGAGTGGCTTTGGATGGGGGGTCCCGTGTTATCCAGGGAGCTACCAGCTTTGGTCTTGGATGGGACTGCTTTGCCCCAGACAGACCCGGTACGCAATTTAGGGGTCCTCCTGGATTCGGGGCTGCTACTTGTAGATCAGGTGGCGGCCGTGGCCAGGAGGGCTTTTGCACAGCTTCGCGTCATCCGTCAGTTGCGTTCGCTCCTGGACCGGGACTCCCTGCTCAGGGTCACACATGCTCTGGTCACTTCCAAGTTAAATTATTGGGATGCGCTCTATATGGGGCTGCCCTTGACAACCATTCGGAGGTTGCAGTTGGTCCAGAATGCAGCAGCCCAGATGGTGATGGGGTGCGGGCGTTATGCCCGTGCCTCACCATTACTTCGGGAGCTGCACTGGTTACCAGTTTGCCTCCAGGTGCAGTACAAGGTGCTGGTTTTGACCCTTAAAGCCCTTCATAGTACTGGGCCAGGATACCTTAGAGACCGCATCGTCCCAAGAGTGTCTGCCAGTCCAACCAGAGTGGACTGGAGAGGGTCCCTAATTGTCCCATCTGCCAGAGGGGCTCATCTCTCTGGTACACGAAGGAGGGCCTTTTCTGTGTCCGCACCAGCCTTGTGGAACCTCCTACCAGTAGAGCTGCGAGAGCAGACCAAGCTGCTACCTTTCAGAAAAGACCTAAAAACCTGGTTGGCGGGACAGGTATGGGGCCCAGATGGAAAGATGGTCCCCGCCTGTTGGCTTATTAAATAAGCCCCCATTTCTTTTAATTCCAATTCAGGCAGTTGTAACGTGGGTAGTCTTTTAAAGATGAATGGAATAGGTGGGTGGGTATGTTGGGTTTTTAATGGTTCAATTGTTTTTTATGTATGTTTTAACTTGTTGTGAGCCGCCCAGAGTTGGGTTTACCTGATTAGGCAGCATAAAAATTTGAATTTAAATAAATAAATGATCACAGAACTGAAGAAAATAGATGGTAAAGATATCAGCCTTCGGCTCCCTCCCGTGGCCCTGCTGGACACGAGAGGTGGGAGCGAAGCGGAGCCCAGCTGTTTTCCATCACGGCAGGGGCTGTGAAAAGCCGCCGCCGCCACCCCGGACGCCGGCGCCTTCGGCTCCCTCCCGTGGCCCTGCTGGACACGGGAGGTGGGAGCGAAGCGAAGCCCAGCTGTTTTCCATCACGGCAGGGGCCGTGAAAAGCCGCCGCCGCCACCCCGGACGCCGGCACCTTCGGCTCCCTCCCGTGGTCCTGCTGGACATGGGAGGTGGGAGCGAAGCGAAGCCCAGCTGTTTTCCATCACGGCGGGGGGCCGTGAAAAGCCGCCGCCGCCACCCCGGACGCCGGCGCCTTCGGCTCCCTCCCGTGGCCCTGCTGGACACGAGAGGTGGGAGCGAAGCGGAGCCCAGCTGTTTTCCATCACGGCAGGGGCCGTGAAAAGCCACCGCCGCCACCCCGGACGCCGGCGCCTTCGGCTCCCTCCCGTGGCCCTGCTGGACACGGGAGGTGGGAGCGAAGCGAAGCCCAGCTGTTTTCCATCACGGCAGGGGCCGTGAAAAGCCACCACCGCCACCCTGGATGCCAGCGCCTTCGGCTCCCTCCCGTGGCCCTGCTGGTCACGGGAGGTGGGAGCGAAGCCCAGCTGTTTGTCATCACAGCAGGGGCCGTGACAAAGCTGCCGCCGCCACTCCAAACATCGGCCTCATGGGAGGTGGGAGCGCGGCTGAGGACTGTTTCATCAAGCCTGGAGTTGTTGTACTTACTGGACACCCGCCCTGGTGGGAGCAGGGCGGGGAGGAGAGACTGGCTAAGCCGCCTCCAGAGCTCCTGGTCTCCTCATTCTTCCCTTAGTGTGAGTAGGAGTGGGTGGAGAGTTTGAGAACAGGGAGATGGACTGGCCTTGCAGCTGTTGATGTTTCCTCCACTGATGAGCTGGGCTCCATTTGGGACATGAGCTGTGCTCTGTCACCTGGGGATTTTTTTTGAGTATTGAATTGTTAAATGATTTACTATATTTTGTTGTTGTTTTCCATAAGGTTTTACCTATATTAACATGTCCATTGTGTATACAAGCTGATTCTTATTACTATTGATGTTGCTCTGTATTGCTATATTGTATTTTGTGGTTACTGTAATGTAATTTGTGGTTGATTTTTTTTGTATTGAACCTGCTTGTACATTTATTGTATTTTCATGTTGTAAGCCGCTTTGAGTGGCACTTGTGTCAGGAAAGCGGGATAGAAATTAAACGTAACAATAAATAATAATAATAATAATCAGAATCATCACCAACCTTTATTGGAATCAGACAGCTCAAGTCAGAGTGGAAGAGCAGCTGACAGAGCAGGTTCAAATTCACAGAGGTATGCAACAAGGCTGTGTATTGTCCCTGACACTGTTTAATATGTATTCAGAGAGTATTTTTTTTTCAGAAGCACTATCAGTTTTAAACATGGGCATTAAAATTAATGTGGAATACCTTAATAACATCCAATATGCTGATGACTCAGTGTTGTTGGCCACAAACCAACAGTTGATGCTGGATCAAATTCAAGCAAAGAATATGGTTTGGATCTCAACACCAAAAAGACAAAATATCTGGTTATAAGCCGAACACCAAATCACAGCAAGCTAATGGCAGGAACACAAGAAAACAAAAGAGTTGACAAAATTGTCTATTTGGGGAGTATGTTAAATGAAAATTGGGATCCTGAGGTAGAGATTATAATACAAATAGAAAAAGCAAGAGAAATTGGGGTGCGGGTTAGATTAATTGGCATTGATCATAAAGTCCTTGGCTGAGGAACTGCGGAGGAAATAGGACAAAAGGTAAAATTGCTGACTCCTTGGTCGAATTCCCTCTACCCTTTCTGGTCTCGATAAGGCTGAGGGAAGCAGGCTAGCAGGAAAAGGAAGTTAGAGACCCGAAGATCGTTTACATGGTCCTTCGAGATAGGGCGAGAACAATGGGGTTTCGCCAACCCAGATCTTAGATAGCTGCGGGTTTGTCCATTAATCACTGGACAATGGCTGGAGGCAGGTGTTATCTCTACCCACCAGAAACGCCACGTTAGCATCAGCCTTCTGTGATGTGAGTCCCGTGTGTTTAGGCACGGAGAACCCACGAGGCAGGATCAATAAATGCGCCACTCGATTTCAATCGGGACTGGACTTCTCCGCATATTCATCTCACATTTCTTTCCTAGTGGCCAGTCACTCTGACCTCTGGGGGCCATCTTGTCACCAGCCGGCCCCGATCCGTGGCACATCGCAACAGTCAAAGCTTGGACATTGACTAAAGCATCTAAAAAAGAGAATCAACAGACAGCTGCTAAGGATAGCAGGGGTTGACCATATGACTAATGTAGAAGTATTGCACCAAATGGATAAAGAACAAGAACTGTGTAAGACTGTTAAGCAAAGAAAGCTCCAATACCTTCGCTACAGTATATCATGAGGAACAACTTAAAATATAGAATACTCCAGCTAGCTCTGCAAGGAAAAATCCCTGGGAAGAGAGACCCTGGATGTAGACATACTTCATGGCTGAAGAACCTGAGAGACTGGTGTGGCACATGTCCTCAGAAGAACTGTTCCAAGGAGTTAAAAACAGGAAGACTATCACCATGATGATAGCCAATATCTGGAACGGATATGGCACCTGAAGAAGAAGAAGAAGATGCATTAAAATGTACACAAAAGTCTTGTGAAACACATAAGTGCTTCTGACTTGGTGGCAAAGGATGGACAGATTGTTAAAATGCAAGCGCGGCGCCAAAATGGCCGCCGCGCCCTTTGCGGGGCCCCCCCCACAGGACAGAGAATCCGGGTAGTTAGGGGCGTGGCCAGCTCCCTTATAAAAGGGGTGGCCACGAGGCAGCCGCGCTGCCATTTTGCCTCAGCGACGGAGCGGAGAAGTTTTTCCCCCTGCGCCTCCGTCGCTCGTTGGTATTGCCGGGAAGCCTTTTGGGTCGATTTTGCTTAGCTAGCTTCCCTTTTTTGCTCGAGATGCCTTCCAAAAAGAAGGCTGCTGCGAATTCAGCTCGGGCTGTTAGGAGGCGCAACCCAGGTCGGAGGACCGTGGTGCCGCCTCCTCAACAGCCGCCTTTGCCATCCCCGGCCGGGGCTAGTGGCTTGGGGTCTATCGCACCTTGGCCCGTTCAGAGTGCGGGCGCGGAGGGCGCTCCGGCCCGCGGCCCGCGAGCGGTGGACACCGCTCCCCCTTCCGCCCAACCCGTTGGGCCGACTACTTCTGGGCCGCAGCCTCTCCCGGGGCCCTCTAGCCTTGGGGGGTGGCCCGGTGCCCCGCCTTGGCAGGTTTCCTCACCAGCCCTACCGGGCTTCGGCCCTGGCCAATGGCCATATCTGGGCCATGGGGTGCAGGGAACTGTCCCCATGCAAGGGTCAGGTGGGCCGGCCGGCTCTTTACCCATGGTTACTGTAGACACCTTACTGGCCCGTATTGCGGCCTTAGAGGAGTCTTTGGCCCGGGCCAGTCAGGCAGGTGCCCCTTTCGGGGTACCTTTGGAGGCGCTATCGGCAGCAGGACAACGGCCGGCGGGGAGGGTTGAGCTGCTGCAGGCGGGTGGCGCGGCTCCGGCCACTGCCTCGCAGCTCCCCAGCCAGCAACCTGGCGCGGGTCAAGCCCCGGTGATGAGCTCTACATCGGTCGTGAGCTCCGACGCCCCCAGTGGGCCGGAACCCCCGTTGGGGGCGGCCCGCGGGGGTGCAGCATGTGAGTATATGGTGCAAACGAGTACATCCACACACATTCCCAATATAGGGGGGACCTTTCAGTGGCCTTGGCCTCGCGCGGGTGGTGCAGGGGCTACGCCGCTGGCGACCCACCAGGCGGCAACTACTGCCACCATGCCCGCTGGGGTGGGCATTGGTTCTTACACTGCTGGGAACGTACTTGGGGTGGCAGGGTTGACTCAGGCCCCTTTGGGTAGGCCAGCTATCCCCTTTTCGGCTTTGCCGACGGCAGGGTATTCCCTGCCATTGGGTGATCACTTGGCTCAGGCTACCGGAGAAAAGATATGGCGAGGGGAGTACGTGGATATCTTCTCACTCCTGAACAGAGAGCCCACTAAGGAAGAAAGGGAGGGTCAGGATGAGAAGGACAAGGAGCAGGCACGCCGCCGTAAGCCGCCGCGTACCTGGGCTAACTGGCTCCCCGCTTATTTGATATACATGGCGGTGTATTTGAGGGCGCGGCCGGATCTAGCTATTCCCATGGTCCAATATTTGGACAACATATACAGGGCGATGGTAGATTTCCCGGGCCCCTCATGGCTAGCATATGATGAGGAATTCCGTATGAGGATTCCCCTGCACCCCGAGATGAGATGGGATGAGCCGTGCCAGAGACTGTGGCTCTTGTATATGACACCCACACGTCCTGCCCCGGGGGATAGATACCATTGTGGACATGCGGTCCAGCGAGCAGCTCCAGCGCAGGTTACCCGCCAAATGGCGGGGCAGGGGGTTCCAGCCCGCCTGCTGTGCTGGACTTTCTCGTCCAATGGTTCCTGCAGTCGGAAGAACTGCAGGTATAAGCACGAGTGTCCCACATGTTCTGGTCCCCATGCAGCCTCTGCTTGTCCCAAGCCTGGGGGGGTGCGAGGCAGAGGGAGGGGTGGACAGTGGGCTGGCAAGCCTGCCACGGATGGAGCTAGTTCTCCGAAAGGCTCCCTCCCCAATTAAGGTGGACATGCTGGAGCGCTGGCTCGCATCGTACCCAAGGGGAGAGGACAGGGAGTACCTCATCCAAGGTTTTAAGCAGGGATTTCGTATCCCTTTTATGGGTGATAGATCTCCTCAGGATGCGCCCAACCTTTTATCCCTCAGAGGAAGGGAGGAGGTAGCCGAGGCCAGCATTAAAAAGGAGTTAGACGCGGGCAGGGTCGCCGGACCTTTTCCCGCACCCCCTTTTCCCAACCTTAAGGTTTCACCATTGGGTTTGGTTCCTAAAAAGTCCCTAGGTGAGTTTCGCCTTATTCATCATTTGTCCTACCCAGCCGGCCGATCGGTCAACGATGCGATACCTGATGACCTTTGTTCGGTCAGGTATACATCGTTCGACCATGCGCTGCGCATGGTGCGCTCGTGTGGCCCGGGTGCCTTGCTGGCCAAGTGCGACATTAAGTCAGCTTTTCGCCTCTTGCCGGTGCACCCGGGCGACTTTGAATTGCTGGGTTTTAAGTTTAGAGGGGAGTATTATTTTGATAAGGCCATGCCTTTTGGCTGCTCCATATCATGCTCGGCTTTCGAGCGTTTTAGTACCTTCCTAGAGTGGGCTTTCGTCCGCAGGTCAGGGTCCCGGTCTGTAGCCCATTACCTGGATGACTTTTTATTCGGGGGTGAACGGGGCTGGGACACGTGTGCACGTCTCCTCAATACATTTCAGACGCTAATGCAGGAACTGGGTGTCCCTTTAGCGCCAGAAAAGACCGAGGGCCCGTCGACCAAACTAGTATTCCTGGGGGTTGAGATTGATACAGTAGTACAGGCTTCTAGGTTACCGGGTGATAAGGTGTCCAGGATAGTGACCCTTATCTCGGAATTGCTGGCTAAGCGTAAGGCATCCCTGAGGGAACTGCAGGTGCTACATGGGCACCTTAATTTTGCCTGCAGGGTGGTCGCACCGGGCAGGGCTTTCGCCCGGCGCTTATGCGACGCCATGGCAGGGTTATCCAGGCCCCACCACAGAGTCAGGCTTACCCGGGGTATCAGGGCAGACATGTTGGTCTGGTTGCAATTCCTGAGGGAGTTTAATGGGGTCTCATTTTGGAGGTCTGACCTCATGGCATCCCCCAATTTCCAGATCCAGTCTGATGCCTCAGGATCCCTGGGTTATGGGATGTACTTCAATGGGAAGTGGGCCTATGGTGGGTGGCCACCGGCATGGGCAGGCACAGGTCGCCTGCGGGATCTCACATACCTGGAATTTTTTCCCATTCTGGGGGCTTTGATGCTATGGGGCGAACAGTGGGCTAATTCGGTGGTGCATTTCTGGTGCGACAATGCTGCCGTGGTGCACATTGTCAATGCACAGACTTCTAAATCGCCCAGGGTCATGGATCTAGTGCGCCATTTTGTGCTGCGCTGCCTGCGCCTCAACGTCTTGTTCAGGGCCAGGCATGTCCCAGGGGTTAATAACGATATTGCTGACGCTTTGTCCCGCCTGCAGATCTCCCGGTTCCGCGCCTTGGCCCCGGATGCGGAGGAATTTCCCTCGCCACTCCCGGACGAGATGTGGACTATTGGCAAGGAGAGGTGAACCGGGCGATTGGCCTGTCACTAGCGCCACGCACGCGTAAGGCGTATCAACAAGCATTCAATTTGTATAGGGCTTTTGCCACTCGATTTCAATGGCCAGAGACCTGGCCCATCCCGGTGGACCATGTTCTGCGGTTCATGGTTCACCTGCATGCACAGGGCCTTGCACCTCGCACCATAGCATCCAAGCTCTAGGCGTTGGCTTTTATGGCCAAAGTAGGGGGTCATGTGGATACCACCTCTGACTTCCGTGTGAGACACGTTTTGGAGGGGTGGGTGCGCGAGCGCGGGCGTTGCCCGGACGACCGGCACCCTATTTCCCCAGGGGTTCTTACCCAGTTGGCCCGGGGCTGGCCAGGCCTCTGTTTTGATCATTATGAGGCAGCCCAATTGCATGCAGCCACAACGGTGGCATTTTTTGGAGCGCTCCGCATCAGCGAACTCGTGATGCTGTCTAAGGCGGATGCAAGTGGTAGGGCACTGGAACGCGGAGATGTATATGTTGCCAAAGACTGGGCCCAGTTGAGGATTCGCTCCTCTAAAACAGATCAGCATGGCGTAGGCAGTGGAGTAAGACTGCTACGGTGTTCTTTGGCAGACATCTGTCCGGTTGGTGCCCTACAGGAATACCTGGCACTGCGTGGCATGCACCACGGCCCGTTTTTCTGTCACCAAGATGGGTCTCCCCTTACTAAAATTCAGTTTTGGAAGGTGACTGCCAGAGCCCTCACCAGGGTGGGACTACCGGGTGCCCGTTCTGGCACACATTCGTTCCGTATTGGCGCAGCCTCTATAGCGGCTGCTTTTGGGTACTCTGGGGCTGACATACGTAGCAGGGGGAGGTGGGGCTCACAATGTTTTCAGTTTTATGTGCGCCCACTCCCGCCATGAGTACCAATCCAGTCACCTTACCTTCCTTTTTCTCAATTTTCTTACAGACCCTGGGTGTCGTATTACACCGGTGACAGTATGGCTGGTGGGCCACAGCTTTGTGCTCAGGGCAGCGCGTTACGCTGCGGCGACAGAGTGGGGACCCCGACTGGGACTGGGTGACCACGCCAGTCTCTCATGGCACGGTAAGCCTGGGATGTTATGGCGGGAGCTGCGGCCTTTCCTTTTTTCTGGCCTGGGGGCTGACCCGCCTGACATTCTAATCATCCACTTGGGGGGCAATGATTTGGGCCAGGTCACCGGCTTATCGCTCAAGCATGCGATTTGCGAGGACCTCGCCTACTTGCATTATGTCTGGCCTGCCACAGCCCTGGTTTGGTCGGACATTGTTCCGCGCCACTCTTACAGAGGGGGCGTTAACCTCCTGGCCCTTGACCGAGCTAGGCGCGCGGTCAATAAGGCAGTGGCGCGGTTTCTCACCACCAGGGCTTGGGGACGGGTTGGTCATCACCCCGATATTAGTCTACAAAATTGTGACTTGTATGCAGGGGATGGGGTCCATCTGTCGCGAGGAGGTATGGACCTCCTGTTGGGTGACTGGCGAGCAGGCCTGTTGACCGAGCTGACGGTCTGGGGGGGGGCGTCAGGTCTTCTGTGAAGCCCCTCCGTGTGGCGGGTAGCACTGGTAAGGTAAACAGTATGACCCACAAGTATCCGGCAGGTTCGCAATTGACTGGACAACACTAGACAGGAATAAAGTAGTTAAACGTTGTCCGGTCAACGACGAATCAGGCGATGGGGTGATGATGATTGCTAACCAGCATGCATCACCCCTGTGATTTCACGGATACGCGTCAGAGGGTGGGGTCATGAGTTAGTTATTGACTACGGTCAACAATTTGTTTGTTGTTAACAAACAAATTGATACAATTTGATACATTGTAACCAATTGCCGTTGGCAATTTTGGGGTGGTACCTTACCAGTGTTACTTCGGCCTGCTTGCCTTAGGAATTATGATTGGTCGTTTTACCAATACAAATTTATAATTCGGACTAGGGCATTGAATCAATAAATGTGGCCCTTTGCTGTTATCCACTTTCAATGTTGTCTGTGTCCGTTATTGGGGGGGTGCGCCTGCAATGCAAGCGCGGCGCCAAAATGGCCGCCGCGCCCTTTGCGGGCCCCCCCCCCACAGGACAGAGAATCCGGGTAGTTAGGGGCGTGGCCAGCTCCCTTATAAAAGGGGTGGCCACGAGGCAGCCGCGCTGCCATTTTGCCTCAGCGACGGAGCGGAGAAGTTTTTCCCCTCCACCCCCTCCCTAGTTAACAGTGTGATTATGGTCGCTTCGGGGCCGGGTGGGAATTTTTGGTTGGGACCCACATTGGCTTCGGGTCCTGGCTTTTTTGCCCATCCCACACTGTTGCTATGGTTTGATATAGGGGTCTTTCTTCGTTCCTACTGTTGACTTTGGTCACATGGGCGGGTAGCACTGGTAAGGTAAACAGTATGACCCACAAGTATCCGGCAGGTTCGCAATTGACTGGACAACACTAGACAGGAATAAAGTAGTTAAACGTTGTCCGGTCAACGACGAATCAGGCGATGGGGTGATGATGATTGCTAACCAGCATGCATCACCCCTGTGATTTCACGGATACGCGTCAGAGGGTGGGGTCATGAGTTAGTTATTGACTACGGTCAACAATTTGTTTGTTGTTAACAAACAAATTGATACAATTTGATACATTGTAACCAATTGCCGTTGGCAATTTTGGGGTGGTACCTTACCAGTGTTACTTCGGCCTGCTTGCCTTAGGAATTATGATTGGTCGTTTTACCAATACAAATTTATAATTCGGACTAGGGCATTGAATCAATAAATGTGGCCCTTTGCTGTTATCCACTTTCAATGTTGTCTGTGTCCGTTATTGGGGGGGTGCGCCTGCAAAGAGATCTATACATTTTCAAAAGAAATGTAGAAACTCTTCTAATTTCTTCTTCTTCCATGTCTAGACTGGATGTGAAACTGCCAAAATGAAGGAACCTTTAGGTGAGTTCATTCAGCAATTCCTTTCACCTGACCTAGTGTGAGAAAGATTAGCTGGTAGCACAAGGTTGCTGTTACCAGGGTATGTCCGATTTTGTTTCAAAAATACCACAATCTTTGAGGAGGCTCTTTCCATGTACCCCATTCTTCTGACTGGAAGACCAACAACTCACCACAGACTGGAGGGACTCTCAAGGAATAACGTTCAGTGTCTTCAAGGAATAAAGTTCAGTGTCCTCAGCCTTCTTGCACTCAAGGTTTTATTTTGTGTGGTTGGAAACAAATGCCAGTAATATCAAAGACTTCAATTGATGGTATCTTACCCTTTCTTTGGTGTCCGCTCCCAAAAACAAGTATTATTTCCTTTTGTTTTCTGGCTGTGTTGACTTTGTAAAAGAATTTGTCATGGGAAAGAGTACTGTCCTAATTTCTTCCTCTGAATTCCAAATTAAATTGTTGAACTCCTGTATAAATTATCCTCTTAGTCATTCTTAGGGCATTATTCAAGCCATATTTGAGGAGATTTAGTGCTGTAAAAAGGAAGATGCTCCATTTATTATCTGATTTCAAACAGTTTTTATTACATTTGATTTATCTTGTCAAGATATCTTTCTAAACTTAAACCAAAAACAAAACAAAATGGTACATCCTGTAAAGAACACGTACTTTCAAGTATTTACCGTTGATATTCTAGTACAGTACATTCAATTCATTTTGTGCTTAACAGAACAAAAAAACAGCTTCCATTCAAGGAGCATTGTTTTATTATTTTTCTCCTTTTCATTTGAAGTTTGTTAGGATTTTTTCCTTAATAGGGAAAACTCTAGTCCACATCATTCAGACACATAATTACAAACATTAAATACACGAGGGAAAAGTGGAGGAGGAAGTGGGGGAAGTGCCTCTCCTCTTATTTTTATTTTTAAAACCAGCAATTTACAGACCTTTTCTAGTCATCAGAAAAAAATAAATAAACATTAAATGATTACCAATAACAGAAAATATTTGCAGTTTAAATTTAGGTACAGTTTTTGAAGATTATTTGAAGGTATAGTTATTTCTCTTTCTCACCTTCATCTCCAGTTTTTGAAGTTTTACCTTTTCCTTTTGAATTTTGTCAATGAAGCTGACCTGCTCAATCCAGTTGTGATGTAGAATTCTGAGCCATGGAGGCCACTATACATTAACAATGGTGGATGAACATATTACTGCCAACAGCTACCACAGTTTGATTCTACTTCAACTTCCATGGGCCATCCTATGGGAGCTATAGTTTGGTGAGATGTTCAGAATATTTCACCATAGTTCAGAAAGAGAACACTAGAGATCTCAGGATGAACTTCAAACTGGGAAGTGTTAAAGAAATCATGAAATGTGATAATTTGAGTGAGACCTGACATAGTGTCAGCAGTAATTTTAAACTACAAGTTCTTGTGATGATAATCCCCACTTCTCTCCCAACCAATCCTGCTGTTTCCCACCCGAATGTATATATTGTATATAAAGTGCTCCTGCACCATTGCTGTTCATGTTCGGTTTGCTTACAATAAAGTTGTGTTTGGCCCTGTTATGCTGGCTGCTTCTCTTCAATTCCCGAGCATCAAATTGGTGACGAAGGTGGGATATGGCTTCCCACAAATCTTCCATTGATCCCTTCAATGTGGCCACGCCAGAGAGATGGAATTTCTACGAACTGCAGTTTTGGCACGCAATGGCGGCCAAAGGCATCGTCAACAAAGGCCAGAAGAGGTCCTGCTTCCTCTCCAAATTCGGCCTGGCCACTCTCGAACTCGCCATTCATTTGGTGATGCCCTGGGACATTGATGCAGTTCTCCTTGCGGACATCCTTGTGACTCTCTGGAACCATTTCCAGTCCGAGGTATCCATCTTCCCAGCCCGGGTAGCATTCCACAGGCGCGACCAACGCCCCGGGGAATCCATTGCAGACTATGCCGTTGCGCTGAGGTTGGCTGCTGCCCCATGCCAGTGGAACAACTTGGAAGAGGCGCTCTGTGACCACCTGCTTGCTGGCCTGAGGGACGAGGAGATGCAACACCGGCTCATGACCCTTGATGTCCTCACTTTCAAGTAGGTACTGAGAGAGGCACTGGCGTCTGAGGCAGTGTGGTCCGGCATCAAATCTTTCAAGCACCGGCCTGTCGCCTCCAGGGGTTCAGAGTCCACTGTTCAGGCCCACCGCTGCTCGTCGCTCCACTCATCTTCATCTTCTGCATCGCCGGTGTCCACGTCTATGTCAGGATCCAGGTCCAGTGACAAGGAAGGCGACATCCGGAAGGTCCGGAAGATAAAGGCAGACAAGCATACCGTCAAGAGGGTACAGCGGAGGTGTGATGGCTGCGGAGGAAGGTACGACCGCCGAAAGTGTCCGTTCAAAAACGCTGACTGCCACCACTGTGGAAAAAGGGGCCACATTGCAAAAGTCTGCCGGCAGCTCCAGAAGCAGTCTCCAGACCAGTTCGACTGACCGAGGCGAAAGGGAGTGTCCATCTCTAAAATTTCTGCTGCAGAGCTGCTCGTCAGCCGTGTCTCCAGTGTGTCCCATCACTTCCTCACGGAGGTCCAGCTGCAGGGCATTCTGGTCAAGATGGATTTGGGTATGTTCTATTCTATCTTGCCCCAGAAGGAGTTCCTGCAGATCCCCCCTTATTTGTGCCCAAAGTTGCAAGCCTTCAAGATGTCACTTCGGGATGTGCAGAATTGCCAGATCCCAGTTCTGGGGGTGGGGAATTTTGTAATTAAGTTCAAGAACATTGCAACGAGACTACCTCTCGTAGTGGTCAAACAAGGCACAAACTGCTTGCTTGGGATGCAATGGTTTGAACCACTAGGTATTAGACCGTCTGGCATCAACGCCGTCCAATCTGGCCCAGTGCAGGACGTTTGTAACATGCACCCTGCTGTGTTCAGAAAGGGACTTGGAAACTATGTAGGGCCCCCCGTTTCTTTCGACCTTGACCTGGCCGTGCGGCCTATTCGTCTCAAGCCTTGCCGTGTGCCATTTACACTGAAGAACAAGATCAAGGCTGAGCTAGACAAACTTGTGGGTCAGGGTATATTGGTTCCAGTGGACTCTGCAAAACGGGATATACCAATAGTGACTGCTATTAAATCTAACAGGGAGGTCAGGATTTGTGCTGACTATAAATGTACGATTAACAAGGCCATCAGGCCTAATGCATATCCGGTGCCAGTAGTGAGCCACTTATTGGCTGCTTTACATGGGGGTAAGTGCCCCCCATTGTGCCTTCAGACATAGCCAAGGCATCCGCAAAAGACAAACTTCTGTCACAAGTGATTTCTTGGTTCAGGATAGGGTGGCCCCCAATTTCTCCTGCTGAGGAGTTCAAAGAGTTCTTTAGAAAGCGGTTCAAGCTTTCACTCGAAAGAGGTTGTTTACTGTGGGGCCAAAGGGTGGTCATTCCTGCGGTGTTACACTCCAAGGTGCTCAGGCTCCTACACATTAGCCACTCAGGAATTGTATGCTCCAAGGCTTTGGCTCAGAGCTATTTTTGGTGGTCCCAGGTAGACCAAGACATTGAACAATTGGTGGGCACTTGCCAAAGTTGCCAGTGTTCTCGACCCAAAGAATCCCGACTTCCCTTCTGGGAATGGGACACTGCCCGCAGAACCTGGTCACGAATACACATTGATTTCACTGGTCCGTTCTGAGGCACACTCTTCTTATTGGTGGCCAACTCATTTTCAAAATGGTTAGAGGTTATTCCAATACCCAGAACCTCCTCAGCTATCACCATTAAACAGCTTTGAAGGCTGTTCAGCTGTTTTGGACTGCTGCATGTGCTCGTGTCCGACAACGCCACAACTTTCACCTCTTCCAAATTCCAGGCATTCCATGAGAGGAATGCTATTCGGCATGTAACGTCTGCCCCATTCCACCCTGCCACAAATGGTCAGGTGGAATGGCAAATCCGCACTACAAAAGAGGCTTTTTGCCACATGGGTCAGGGGGACATTGATTTGCAGCTTTGCCAATTCCTCCTTTGCTAACAAACAACCCCCTGGTCTCAGGGCTATCTCCAGCCAAGCATTTAATGCGCAGGAGAGCGGTCTCTCTGTTTGACCAGTTGGATCCTTCCATGATGGAGAATAGGGGTATTAATGTGGAAATTCCTCACAGAAAGGTCTTCTCAGCTGGAGATCTGGTGCACTGTAGGAACTATGTGGCCGCAGGACCAGCATGGGTCCCAGGGTTTGTGGTAGAACAAACAGGACCAGTGTCCTACCAGGTCAAAACAGGTAGTGGTTTGTTATGGTGGTGACACGCTGACCAGCTCAGACATAGGGTAATGGATTTTCAAGAGGTACAAGGTGATACCACTCAGGGCAGTTCCACATTAGGGTCCTCCCCCACCCACTTATCCCAAGGGGGAGACAAGAAAGGCAGCTCGGCAATCAGCTGTAGGCCCCAGCTTTCTAATTTGAGCCAGCCACAATTTCGCTGGAGGTCATCAGCAAGCCTAGAGCATGGAAATGTGCCTTTTGAGTTACAGGATCGGGGGGGAGTTTCCCGAGTGTTCCCCCACTTTAATTTCTCTCCAAAAAAAAAACCATGTTCCTATGTTCAAGTCTACCTCTACTCCCACACAGAGGAGGCAAGCTTTATTGAGTCTCCCCCTACTCAAACTTCTCAAAGGAGGGACTTTTTGTTGAGTTCCCCCCCTCTAATTCGAGCTTTAATTTCGAGAGATCCCCTGCTTCATCTAAATGGGGTTATGATTTGGTTTTACCCCTCCCTGGTTCCAATTCAGATTTGGGACAGTGCTCCCTCAATGCTCATAGCTTTGACAGAAACCCCAGTGCCGGGTCTCCCTAGGTCTACAGAACCCAGTCAGGTGTCGGGTTGGCCCAAAAGAGTCTGTGGGCCTCCATAATGGTTAAGGGACTTTGTCCGATCCTAGGGGGGGAGTGATGTTGTGTATGTAACTTATATATTGCTTTAAACAGTTTGTAATTATTATTGTGGGATCGGAGTGATCCTCCATTTTGTCTTCTTCATGGTACTAAGCTATCGCGGGACTTGCATTCCCGCCCTTTCTAACGAGATGTGTGAAGTCTCCTCCATCTCTGGTCACCCCACAATAACCCCACTTCTCTCCCAACCAATCCTGTTGTTTCCCACCCGAGTGTATCCATTGTATATTGTATATAAAGCGCTGCTGCTCCATTTTGTTTGGCCCTGTTATGCTGGCTGCTTCTCTTCAATTCCCAAACATCAAAATGGCCTAAGCTGAGATATGTAATTAACCAGAGGTGGCCACCACAGCTTTCCACAAAGCCCCAATTCTCTGTGTGAGGAGAGCTTTGGAGGCCATCTCAGGTCAATTGTAATTGTGTATTAGGTCACAAGATGAGAGACAAAAAAAATCCTTAACTGCTGGAGGACATTTACAAATCAAACTAGGGATTATTACTGTCACAAGAAGTGTTCTATGAAATTTGTTCTTGGTTCTCACATTTTCATGGTTCTGTTCTGATTTGGCACACCATGATATATTATAAGATTTGTCCTGTAATATCATGCTTTGTCAGCATCAATAAAAACACTGCTTGGAACAACAGTTTGCTATTATTGTTTAGTTGCTTGTTTTGTGCTGCATTCTTAAATAAAATAAAAGAATAGAAGCCTCACATTGATGTTTACATTGATTTTGTAATGGAAATCATCTGGAAGTTCTGTTTTCTGGTAATTTCAGGTTTTTCTCATATTTATTATCTTTCCTGAGCTTCAAGATCTAAAACAATTAATTAAAAGTCATATTTATCTGCTGTTTCTTGTGCAGCCACACAAAAATAACCTGTTTTGCCAAATACTGTAGATTCTTATCACTGTAGCAGGACTTCCCATACAGATTGCCTTGCTTTATAGAATGAAAGGATGAAGTTTAGACATGTTAACAGGTGGCTTCCCAAATCTACCTTGCTGCCATGTTTTGCTGATCGATTCTAGGAGTAATAGTTTAAAAAAGTAACTTTTTCTAAGATCTGCGTATTCTTTGAAGTGGATTTGCTTAATTTGCCTGACCAGAACTACACAGCAAAGGAAATTCAGAAATTCTTACCTTTGGCCACATATACAAAATCAACTCCTGTATACAAAATATTTCTGCTAAAGAATATTTATAACTTTATATAATCAAAAAAATTGCATCTAATTTATTATCTTGTTATTATCTTTAATATTATATTTTTATTATATTGTTGTTATACTGTATTTTCTGAAATTTGTGTCTTTAATATTGTGTCTTTGAATTTTCTGTAAGCCACTTTGAGTCATCCATTGGATTGAGGGAAGCGGGATATAAATAAAACATTATTATTATTATTATTATTATTATTATTATTATTATTATTATTATTATTATTATTATTATTATTATTTATTTATTTATTTATTTATTTATTTATTTATTTATTTATTTATTTATTTATTTATTTAGAGAAACAGTAAGATTACAGATCTGTGTTGCAAGCCGTTTCACAGGAATTACTCAGCCATTTTGAAGATTAAAAGCATCATATGCATATTATTAGGGCTTATTCCTCCTTTGGGAACAACGTGGCTCGCCAGGCAATAGTGAGATTATTAACCTCTGCTCTTGCACAACTCGCACCTGTTAGCAACAGCATGTACCTATGCAAGGCAAATGAGGATTAGAAGGCTTTCTTCAGTGCTGCCCTGCTTCACATCTGGATTTTGTTTCCATTGTTTTCCCACAGCCTAAAGGAGCTATGGCCCTTACAGTAGACTTCATCACCTCCCCCGAGCCCCCACCAATGGCTGGAGGGAGGAGCCGCCGGGACATGGCCGACGCTGCTGGCACCTCTGCTCCAGAGATGTTGAGCCCCGGGCTCCATGATGGGTGTGGAGCCTCGGGCTCCATCATTGACGTTGAGCCCTGGGCTCTGTCATGGACATTGAGCCCTGGGCTCCATCATGGGCATTGAGCCCAGGCTCCATCATAGATTTTTATTGTATTTGCTTCACACTGTAAACCGCCCTGAGCGGTGCTTGCACCAATAGGGCGGGGTATAAATATAATAAATAAATAAATAAAATATATACCTGACCCTGAGCCAGTCATCCCTGATTCTGTTTGCAAAATTTTTAGAGTGACAGAATCATTAGTTTCTAGAACAGTGATGGCTAACCTTGGCACTCTAGCTGTTCTGGAATGTCAGTTCCAGGAAGCCCTGATCAGCAAGAGTGATGATTTGGGCTTTTGTTAATTGAAGTCCAAGAATACATGGAGTGCCAAGGTTAGCCACCATGGTTCTAGAAGATATTACAAGGGGATATTGTTTATGGTCACACTCCAGGTGTAGTTTGGAGAAACAGTATATATTTTCTTTCTTTTTTTCTTTTAATTTCCACCTGTTCTCTCATTCTGCCTTTGGGAAACAATTTATGGCTAGAGCCACATCCTAGATTGATTTAAAGATCAAAGCAGCTGGGTGCCACAAAGAGTTACTTTGGGTGTTGGGTCCTATTCCTTAAAGTTTTACTTTTGAATTCTTTGTGAGTTGGCTTGATTGCATGATATTTGTGTCAGGGCTCAGAAAAGTTGCTTTGTTGGACTACTAAATGTTTCAGCTGGCCTGTCTGTAAGTGCTCTTTCAAATTCTGAACTGGGATTAGGATACACAGACACAGTTAGCAGTTGTCTTCCAAGTGATGCCCAGTGGTGGGCACCAGCAGGTTCGCACCAGTTCGCCAGAGCTGGTAGCAGAAATTCTGGCTGGCCGTGTCCATCCAAGTTTTGAAATAAAGTAGTCCTACCTAATTCAGGTGCAATGCAAGGCTTTCCCCCTGACCAAGCCCACCGTACCATGCCCACAGTGTGGTAGCAAATTTTTTTGGAGCCCACCACTGGACATCTTCCATCATCATCTTTAAACTGTGAGCTCCTTATGCAAAGTATAGGGTACCACAGAGCCATGGTCACTCCCTCTCAGATATGTTACCGCTTATTCATGGCAGTACCTTTCTCTCTAAGGCTTTACTACATTCATGTGAAAATTATAGACCTGAAAAGAATTAGCTCCAGTGGATTTTTATTTTATTTTTTAGACTTCTCCTGATTTCTACTTCCTGGGCTATCAGTAGGTCAGAACTAACTCAAGTTCCTAAAT
This sequence comes from Bradypodion pumilum, assembly GCA_035047305.1. NCBI lineage: Eukaryota > Metazoa > Chordata > Lepidosauria > Squamata > Chamaeleonidae > Bradypodion > Bradypodion pumilum. The sequence continues at coordinate 186,149,060 of JAWDJD010000001.1, read as the reverse complement.
GCACACATTAACCGTCAGCTGAGGTTTCACCTGAGATAAATTCACACTGTTTGAATAGTGTTCAATCTCTTCAGGAGGCTTTCACTGGGATTGAAAGAAGCAATGGTAGACATCTTATAACTGGACCCTGTTCTCTCCCCTCCTTCCTTTCCTGCAGGACGTAAATTATGAATGGTAAGAAACATACCATTGGCATTTCTCTTCTTCTTTTCAAGGGACACTCTTAACATTCTCCCTAGCCTTCAGAACACCTATTCATTTGCTGCTACATATTACAGGAAAGGTAGGGCATGATACCTCAGGCAATTTTCATAATTCTGCACCTAGAAAAACATGTTTTTTTAAATTAAAAAAACAACAACAACCACCCAATGCCTCAACCCTGCCATTCTGAGTGAGAAACATCAAAAACAACTAGAAGAAGTAGTAGTACTCTTCTTAGTAGTGATAGCATCACCTCAGATTGAAAACTGACAGTACTGTTTGTCTTTTTGGAATGCTTGCCCTATTAACCCTCCTAAAATATTTTATGAATGTGTCCTTGATCTGAACCTTGAGTCTCAGAGCATGACATTAGGAATGGAGCTGGAGACGGTGCTTGTCTGGAAATTGAAATCTTGGAAAAACAAGCTCATGAGTGGCTACTTAAAAGTTCCCAGCAGAGAAAAAGCTACCATCCAACAAAGATCATGTCAATGAGACAAAAAAAAAAACAGTGGAAGGAGACTACCAACCTTCTGGAATCACACAATGCAACAATACCCGCTCTGTACACACAGAGAAATTTGCAAAGGCAACGATCATTTTGAGGTAAAAGCAGTTCATCCAAGAACAAGGAATAGATGGACTTTAATTTCAGGAAGTCTGTGTAATAGGAAAGTAAACCATTCGCTTCTCTTATTTTCTCTAGGAAAACAAAAAAAGAAGGACATTTTCTTTTCTTTTTCATTTGTAATTTTTATTAAAATTTCTTAACATATAAATACAACCACAGTGTTATTACACTGATTCATTACAATGTAACAAAGAGAAGAAGAAAAAGGAAGAAAAAACACACAACCAACAAACAGCCCGTCACCCTCCCCCACCCACCCCTGTGCTATACAAATTTCATGTGCCAATTATCCTGTTTTTTCTATACCCCACATTTTCATTTTCATTTTACTTTTGTTCCAGGAAGCAAATGCTTAGAGTGGAATGCTCCACCGAATTCAATGCCAGCACTAAGCATATACAAAATGGCAATACAGTGGAACCTCATACAACAATCGCTCCATATAGTAATGAAATCGTATAACAATTAGGTTTTGGAAATAAATGGCGTCCCCCATAACAATTTTCCTTATGGAAAAAATTGTACAACAATTTTTCAATGGGAAAAACCACTTAGTGAAAAAAAATCGTTGTGTGAACCATCCATAGGGAAAATCACTGTACGATGCATGCATCGTATAGCAATTGTTTCGTACAACAACGAGCCCTGTGGAACGGATCAAAATTGTTGTATGAGGTACCACTGTATTTAAAATCTAGATGCACGTCCTATCAACCAAGTGCATGCTTTCCCAGTGTCCACTTTAACATTTTTGAAAATTGCCATCAGTTTTCCATTTGTTCCTTTTAAATGGAATCTGAAAATCTGCTCTAAAAAGGAGCATGATACAGTATGTGTTTCCATTCATTCCAAGAAAAAGTATGACAAAGAAATGCTTATTGTATTTTCATATGTTGCTCTTAATGATTCCCTATATGCTGAATTTTAATACACATTCCTCTGCAAATGCTCACATACTTAGGAACCTTAGCTTGTGACACATATAGGGGTGAGTGTTGTTTGAACGGATAAAAACAACAAGGAAATTATAGCAACACTCGTATTGTTTCTGTTGAACCCTGCCCAATGAGAGGTTATATTTAAGAACTCAGGGGGGGGGCAGGAAATCCTGTAATACACATCTGGAATGGGTACCAAGCTGTGGTGTCTAATATCTATTTGTTTAATTTTTATACCAAGAATCTAACTTAACTGTCACTCTGGTCAGTGAACAGAAAAAATACAATTATTCTTGAATTTATTCTAGACATATATAAAAATTGTGGATATTGCCAGGGTTTTCAGGATGTGAAATAACTCTTACATTCTGCCTGATTTCTGCAGTTATGCCAGTTTTCTGAGAGGGGAAAATATGAAATGGCAATCAACTTTATTCATTAGGAAAGACTTGTTTCGGCAACTGTAAATATTATATTTGTGTCTGGCATTTCAGAAAATATTTAGAAGACCAAAAGCTCCCACAGTTATAAGTTTTCTTCAGTATGCATGAACAGCTATTTGTGCTTGGGGATCTGAACCATAGCTTGAACATAACTACTTGTTTGTCATCTCTGAATTTTCTTATTTGCAGAAATGTGCAAAAATATTGGTTTTGTGTTTATTTTGCTAGTATGCCTATAAGACCTCTGTTGGCCTGGTATTCAAACATTCCTAGGTTAGTGTGAATTGGCAATGACTGCATTCCTTCATTCCAAATCGTATGGCCAAATACAGGAATAAATTTTCTTTGAATTAAAAAAATAACCAGTTTATATGACACCTGTCTTTTATGATGATACAGGTGAACTATTATAAGACAACTAAGTTGATAGATGTGGGTATGTTTTCCTCAGGCATCCAGTCTAGTTTCTCCAGGAACAAATTATATCAGCATATTTGGGATTTCTGTTGATGTCAGAGCAAGGTGCCATGGGGAGACATCCTATGCTGTAGTGACATGTCTCCAGAGGCATTCAACCCACAGTACCTGCCTTTGAGGAAGAAGCTTAAACACATGCCATATATACTCGAGTATAAGACAAGTTTTCTATCACCAAAAATGAGTCCCAAATGGGGTCTTGACTTATACTCGAGTCAATGAACACAAGGGTCCCAAGACCGCACTGGATTGAGATGCACCAACAATTTAATTAATTTTACCATATTTTGATATATTTTGATTATTGAAACTCACTAGCAGCTGCTACACTTCCCACCCTCGGCTTATACTCGGGTCAATCTATTTTCCTGGGTTTTCAGGTCAAAATTAGATATCTCAGTTTATATTTGGGTCAGTTTATACTTGAGTATATACAGTGACATTTTCAAAACCAAATGCAAAATAGGCATGACAGGGACTCAAATTCAGCCCCACATGATCTTTGATTTCAAGAAAAATGGGAGCAAGATTGCTGCCCAGAATTCTCTCACACTTTTAATGAGCTTTTTAGGAATTCTGCTACTTGCTCCTGCAACCATAGTTTTGTTTTAGATTAAAGCAGGATGGAGTGAATTTTACTGCAACTAATGGTATTTTACTGCAACTTGTAGGGAGTGGCTATATTATAAACTACCAGCACTGAAGTTGTCAGGGTAAAATTCAATCTCCCCAATGTGTTAAATTCACTGAGTACACAACAAAAAGCTACATAATCATAAATAAACCTGACCTGTTTTATGATTTGTTGTTGTTGTTTGCCCCCACCAGGAGGGGATTCTGTGATTCTTTGTTTTTTCATTTGTTTTTTGTTTTTGCAGAAGCTCATTTCACATCATGTGCAATCATTCACGCTGGTGTAAAGTAGCAATAGCTGGCATGTCCTGGAGTGGTGTTGAAGGTGACATCTTTAGTGGGGTATGTAATGCTAGTACACTGGGGACGTACACACCCTGAATAAGCTCTCTGGTCTCTCTTCCCAAAAAATGTTTTTATCATTATACTTGCCTACTATAACTTTATGCCACATAAACACTGCACTTCTGGGGTATAATTGCTTTGCTCCTTTCTTAATTTTCTATGCATTCATCCCTTTGCTCAATTCATTTAAAGCAGGGATCCTCCACCTATGGCTCCTTTGGTCTTTCTGTGTGGGCCTCCAACCTGCTTTTACACTGCCATCATCCTCAAGGCATTTTTCCTCAGACCCACTCTGTTCTTCCTGCCTCAAGTGACCACATCTCCTCCTGTTTTTCCTATCCCTTTTTCTTTTTTTCAAAAACCACAATCACAAATGGTTTCTTCTGGTCTCTATGGTTCCTTCTGTCAGCCCTCTCTTGATCTCATCCTCCATTCTAGCCTTATGGCTATTCTGAATGTTTTGCTAGTCAGCACAGCTCAGATACCTGTACAATTAACATTTCTTCATTGACCTCTGAACATTTTGTTTTGATCTAAATCGGTAGGCTAATAATTTCCCTACATTCTGAGATGTGGCCCTCTTTAGACCAGGGATTCTCAATCTGTGGCTGGATGCAGCTCATTTAATGTGCCCCCCCTGACTCTCTCCACCACACCAGGAAGTGCCATGTGGTGTAGGAAGGACAAAATGACCATCCGGACCCCGAAGATGTCTGAGGGAGCATGACCTGCCCCCCCCCATAGCTTAAAAAGGTTGAGAACTCCTGCTTTAGACATTGGGTACTCTAATATGACCCCCATCTCCCAGAAGGTTAGGGATCACTGACATAAAGCAATGTTGTTGTTGTTTTCAAAGTAAAATAATTATTAGCTTTTCGCTATGGACCAATAGGGAACAGAAGTCTGTGACAACCATTTCTGTGATTGCAAAGGTTTAACAAGTTGGTATATTAGCTCAGCACTACAGCAATTGCAATAATTTTTTAAAAAAACTGAAAAACTAGAATGGATGAAATGAATTTTGTACTTCTGCTATAGAACTGTTTGTGGACACACATCGACCACTACATGAAAAATTAGAAGTAACTTTTCTGCACCATCAGAACTTTTTCCAGCCTACTGTTTCCAGCCCATTCCCTAATGGCTAGAATGAGCTGGAAACATCAAAGGATGAAAGGAAGGACAGGGGAAGGGAGACAGAAGAGGGCAGCAACTTGGGGAGAACTATGGTAATTAGAGGCATGGTGTGGATTCTTGCCTCAAAACTACCCCAAGTACTTCAGTACAGTACTTATTTCCATATGTGGTGGGAATGTAAAGGTATTGTTGAAATATGAGCAGAGGTTTTGAAAGAGATTATGAAATTATTGATCAGAATAAAGCAATTGCATTGCTAAACAGCTTTGAGGATGCCCAAATTAGTTGGGGAGGGGAGAGAATTAGTAATTGTCTTGATAAGAGTAGCAATAACAACAAAGAATTAGAAGGTTACATTTGAATTGCAAATGGAATATAGGTACAAGAAAATATAGGATATAGCACTTAATGATAACTTTACTACTGAGTTGAAAATAAAGACATGCTATCTTCATATTACATAGTTTTGGGAAAGAGAAATCTACAAAACAGGAGTTGTTATTTGGAGGGAAACGGGATATGGGACCAAATTAGAACCTTAAATATTAAGCAAGAAAGATTGGTTTGAAGCACTATCCCAAAGGTGGGGGGGGCTCCTCCAAAGTTGTGATTGGTTTTATAAATGTATATGTGAGTTGTGATACTTTGTTCTATTGTTTTTGGATGTTTTTTCCGTTTGTTTTCTTTAATAAAATTAATTTTAAATTTTTTTAAAAAAAACTACCCATAGTAATTAAACATTTGCAGCTGGTAAGTAGCAATGAGTTAAATGCCAAAGGGGATGTTGAGTCAACCCAACTGAAACCCAGTTTGAACCAATACAGCTCCTCACCATTACTCTGAAGAATTTTAAAAGCAACAGATTTGTCTACTCTGATTAACCTGTTCCAATGAGATTTAGAGCATGTCCAGATTGCCCCTTACGATGTGGTCTGGGTTCACTGATTTTTGGGTCACTTTCAAATGAAGAAGGGGTTAAATAATTCAGCCTGTTCCCCAAGAGGAGGAGGGAAGGTGTCATTATTTTCCCACTCTTAGCATAGACTGGATCAGTTAGGTGGGCATGAGAAAATTCTTTGTTTTCCCCCCTTTTTATCAATTGAAACCACAACAATTGCTAGGAGGGTGAAATAACAACACTTTCCCTGCCCCTTTGCAGAGGAGCAGGAGAAGTGCTTAATACAAATATCAGATTGTTATTCTCTTCAGCATATAAATATTTACCAAGGAAGCAGGTTTTGATGGCTGCAAGCCTCCCTTATGGGCTATTCCCAGCAACCACATGATGGGAACAGCATTTATGGAACTGCTGGGGAAAAAGTAGAACCTTCTTGCTGAGATACAAAAACAAGTGCTCATAGAGAGGATGAGGTGCTCCTGTTACCAGAAAATGTGGATGCATGGAGGCAGGACAAGCTCCAATAAGCAGGCTAAACAATAGTAGAATGCACTCCGGTGTCTAGGCATGCCTGCCCCATGTCCACGGAAACATCTGCAAACGCAGACAACGCTGGCTCTTTGGCTATAAACAGAGATGAGCACTGAACCCTAGAGTTGGATACGACTGGCTTTTGAGCAAGGGTGACCTTTACCTTATTCTTGTTTACTTTGGCATACTGCCATGTCTTTGACTGCAACTCGTATCCGAGAATGCATTTTTTTTCTGAAGCAGGAAAAATGTCACTGGTGTGAATTTGTTTAAGGTGGATCCCATCTTGCCATGAAGTGACCCACACACAATGATCTCAGAGCCATTGCCCATGGCACACATGAAGCGCAACATGCAGGATTTAACACCGGGACTGCAATGAACAGCCTTGAAGATAGGGACAAGGTGTGCCTTCACAGCCAGTCCATCTGGCATGGCCTCTTCCGCCTCCATTGATCTTTGGGAATTAGAGTTCCTCCTCTGCCATGTAAGTAAGTAAGTAAGTAAGTAAGTAAGTAAGTAAGTAAGTAAGTAAGTAAGTAAGTAAGTAAGTAAGTAAGTAAGTAAGTAAGTAAGTAAGTAAGTAAGTAAGTAAGTAAGTAAGTAAGTAAGTAAGTAAAGTAAGAGGGTATAGGGGCTGCGGTGGCCAGTCGTATCCAACTCTAGTTTTAAGAAGCTCACCTTGTTAGCTGGAAGGCCGGCAAATCAGCAGTTCAAGACCCGGGTACTGCATGATAGATTGGGTGCCCGTCTCTGTCCCAGCTCTTGAGGACATGAAAGGAGCCTCATTGGGCATTCCCTGAGTAGAGTTTCTCCCACAAAAATCCTTTCACCCCAGAATAATTTCTGACACAAAATTATTATTATGACAGGTATAGAATGATAGTCTTAGAGAGGCTACTATTTATTGGATCAAAACTATAGATACCGTACTTACTACTAAGACATGTGGGGAGAAATGTTAAGATTTATTATAGAGATTTCCTAATTAATATTTCCTGATTTTTAAATACTGCATGCTTTTTCTATAGACCTAACGGTTGCATGTAAAAAAATAATGCATCCCTTCTAGTAAATAAATTGAATTAATTCCTGCTGTCCTAGAATCTTTTCTGTTAAACCTTCTTGGCAACCATTTTAATAAATCCTTTCTTTTAAATTATTATTGGAAAAAATAGAAAAGATGATTTCTGGGCCAAGGTTTTTTCATTATAAACAAAGACGTAATTCATTAAAACATTTAAAACTCAGCCAAAGGAATTGCAATTTTGAATTTTTCAGAAGGAAATGATTATAAAGTTTTGTGCTGATTATGCCTAGCAAGAAAGAAATTAATTATGACTTTTCTGGCCTTAGCACAGATGATGATTAGACCATGTGCTGCCTCTCAACTAGATTACTAATAGCAAGTAATTCGAAAAGGCTTCAGGTAGATATCAAACCAAGCATTTTTATAAATGGTTGAACAGGAGTCAAAAAAATTATAACATCAATATATTTCCTTTCCTACATTAACACACATTTACACTTCATGTGTGGTAACAGTGATTCAAATAGTGATACATATCTAGATCCAAGAGTTAGACAGGTTGGTGAAGTGGCCAACTTTGACACAGATTATTGGGACCAGGAGTAGGAACCTCTCTATGAAAAGAGGGAGAGTACAGTGTGCCAAAGCACCCTGCTCCTTCAGATGCAGCAGAGGATGCTAACCCCCAAAAAAATATTGGAGTGAGATTCAGACAAGCCCAGCTGTGGCCATTAGCATGTCGGACTAGGGCTCAGGAGACCCGAGTTCAAATCCCCACCTGGAAGTGAAACTCACTGGGTAAATGTTTGTCAATCATAACCTCTCAGCCTAATCTTCCAGCAGGAAGGAGAACTATGCACACCAGATACAGAACATTGGATGAAATGTGGGATATAAATGTAACATAAGTGCATAAGTTAAGAAAAATATCTGTTTATTCAACTTCTGTATGTTGATGTTGGAAAGGGAGAGGAATTGCAGTCTTGATCATTGTCTGTGGTAGTAAAATGTATCTTTACAACTGAAGGCAAATTCATGGTCCTTGGAGTAATGGGTGGTGGACATTATTTTGCTTCTCCCATTGAACAGACTTACTATCTCTCCCACTTAGTAACATGATTTAAACAACCAAGGCACCTCAAACTTGAGAGAGGGACTACTAACTATGGCTCAATGAATGTTAATTTAGTATTTTGCATGATTTTAGGAGTACAAGTTCACATACTTCTAAAAATGGTTCCTTTCTAATCTAATACAGGGGTTCCCAACCTATGCCCCGTGAGCCGGCACCAGCCCACAGCACCATTCCACACCCAGAAGTGGAAGCGGACATATTTATGTCAGCCATAAAATGTGAAAACACATGCATAAACACACCCACAGCTGTCATAAACACAGAAGTGGGCACATTTATGCGCCCACTCCTGCTTCCAGGGTGTGTGGTCTGGTCTGCTCAGCTGTCGGGGCGGGGGGGGGTCAGTCCTGCGGCGGAAAAACGTTGGCCACCCCTGGTCTAATAGGGAAGAATGAACAGTCATAAACCTCATTCACATATATAGTGTAGTGTGTCACGTTATTGGTATGTTTACTTAAGCTCATGACTTCCTTTTGATAGATTGGAGAAGAGATGGGCTGTGTAAAAAGCAATCAGTGCACAATTTTTTGCAAGGATGATCATGTAATTAAGCATTTACGGTTGCCCCCGCCATATACAGAGGAGCACGTTCTGGCTAAGTGCATCTCCCTTAGATTTATGAATGGCAGTCTTGTGGCTTCAGATGAATGATAATATAGTACAGAGTTCTATATCCTTGTCCTACAAAGGGGCTCCCACCCAGAGGGCAACTGCCCTACAATGCCTTGATCTGAGGAGCCTCAAAACAGTTGCTTCTCTTTCATTTTAAAAATCCCTAATATTCATATATCCCTAAAATTCAAATAACCTTAATTAAAGGTTCATTTTGTAATTTAGGCATGCATGCAACTATTGCATTATGTGTAAAGCATGCACACAGCAGAATTTCAAAAAGAAGCCTTTAATTAGCAGCAATCTGTAATTGCTGATGAGGTCATTTCTGTTGTGCTGTGCAACAGGATTTTAACCAATTTCTTAACATTTACATATAGATCTTAATGCTTAAAAAGTACTTGGGTGTTAAGACTTATGCATCTAGTACAGGGGTGCCCAAACTTTTCAGGCCATGGGCCGATCATGTGATTCAGTGGGCCGGTCACATGGTTCCTCCCACCAGAAGTGGAAGTAAAATATGCCTTATTTATTATTTATTTTATTTTGTTTTATTTTACAAATTTATACCCTGCCCTCCTGGTGAAAACACCACTCAGGGTGGCAAACAATAGATAAAAATCTTTACCTATAAATCCCAGCGTTAACCATTGTAATTTGACAAAGGATCCCGCACCCGGCCATATTATCCCGTACCGAGCATTTGTGCACTTGCCCAAACTGGGTTCACAGGTAACTGTCAGGTTGAAAAATGCGGCAGTGGGGCAGGAGACCCACAAACTCAAACAAAGAAAAAGAACTTCAATTCCCAATGTTCCTTGCGCCGCGCCACAGCCAATCAAGCTGAGAGGCGCAAGCAAAAAGAACATTTTGCTGACAGTCTTGGGGTGATGCAGTCTCTTAGATATCCTGGTCCACTGCCATGAAGGGCTTTAAAGGTCAAAACCAGCACCCTGAATAGCACCCGGAGACAGACTGGCAGCCAGTGGAGCTCCTGAAGCAGCGGTGAGGCATGGGCATAGTGCCCGCGCCCCACTACTCGGGCAGCCGCATTTTGGACCAGCTGCAGCCTCCAAATGGTCATCAAGGGCAGCCCCATGTAGAGCATGTTACAATAACCCAATCTGGAGGTGACCAGGGCATGAGTGACCATGAGCAGAGAGTCCCGGTCCAGAAGCAGATGCAATTGGTGGATAACACGAAGTTGTGCGAAGGCCCTCCTGGCCACAGCAGCCACCTGTTCCCCGAGCAGTAGCCACGAGTCCAGTAGGACCCCCAAGTTGTGTACCAGATGACAGCTCCTGGGATAACACAGGGCCCAAACCCACAGCCACTCACTCTTGCCAGGATTCAGCTGAAGCTCATTGTCCCCCATCCAGACTCACACAGCCTCCAGGTACCTGTTTAGGACTTTGACTGCATCACCCGGGTCCCCATGGGCCAAGATGTATAGCTGGGCATCATCAGCATACTGATGGTCTCACCCTGTGGGAATGAATGATCTCGCCCAGCAGTTTCATGTAGATGTTAAATAGTAGAGGCGAGAGGACCAAACCCTGAGGTACCACGCACAAGAGCAGCCTAGGACTGGACAGCCCGCTCTCTAAACACACCGACTGAGTCTGGTCCCTCAGAAATGAGGAAAACTAGGACAACACAGTGCCCTGGACCCCAAATCCTCAGAGCTGGCCCAGAAGGATACCGTGATCGACGGTATCGAAATCCACTGAGAGATCAAGAAGAGCAAGAACAGAAGGATTACCTCTGTCTCGCTCTCGCCAGAGATCGTCCATGAGTGCGACCAATGCAGTCTCGGTACCACAACCGGACCTGAATCCTGACTGAAATGGATCCAGATAATCTGTATCATCCAGAACCCCCTGGAGCTGTAGTGCCACTGTTCTTTCCAACACCTTCCCCAAAAAGGGAAGGTTGGAGATTGGTCTAAAATTTGAAATAACTGTAGGGTCGAGTGAGGGCTTTTTTAGGAGGGGTGAACCAGCGCATGTTTGAAAACCACTGGAAATACCCCCTCCCACAAGGAGGAATTTACCATCGCACCGACCCAGCTACCCAAGGTAGCCTTGGCAGCTTTAATTAGCCAGGCAGGGCAGCAATCAAATAAGCAAATGGTATCATGCACAGCTCCAAGGAGCCTGTCCACTTCATCAGGGGCAACAGGATCAAACTGATCCCAGATAACATGGCTAAACTCTGCCCCGGCCCTCTCCAGGTGATCTGATTCCATGTCAGGATTGAACCCCGAGGGAATGCGAGCAATTTTCTCTGTGAGATGGTTTGCAAAGTCGTCAGCAGAACCCTGCCAGCTGGACTCCGCTCCCCGCTACCCAGGAGGGACCTGGTAACCCGGAACAGGGCCGCTGGATGACTGTCAGCAGAGGCGATGAGAGTGGTGAAGTATTGGCACTTCACCGCCCTCATCGCCACGAGGTAGGCTCTAATAGCAATTTGTTTTGCAACAGGATGAGATAGATTTTAGCTTGCCATTTTCTCTGTTTAAACCAGGGATGCCCAAACTACGGCCCACAGGCTAGATCCATCCCCCAAAGCCAATTCATCCTGCCTGCGCTGCCCTTGTCACTCCTGGAAGCTGAAGTAAAATGCATTTTACTTCAGCTTCCAGGAGTGACGAGGGTGGCGTGGGCCGGATTAATTGGTGTCAGGGGGCCAGATCTGGCCTGTGGGCTGTAGTTTGGACACCCCCGATCTAGAAGGTTCATTCCTGACTTTGGAAGAAAGATGGACATAGAATTCCTGTGACATAAAGCAGAGCATTGCACTTAACTGTAGAGGAGAACTGCTGTTCTTGTAGACATCTTGGAGTGCTGAATCTCTTTCTTTACTTTTTTTTATAACCAAAACAAAATCCAGCAGCAGAGATGAGGATCTGGAAATGGAGGTCTGGGACCTAGATGGATCTCCCAGGTTGCTTTTTTTGCCTACCTGTTTTATGGGGACTGCAGTGGCTCAAGTGGCTAAGACGCTGGCTGGAAGGCGGCAGGTCAGCAGTTCAATACCCAAATACTGCAGGATGGAGTGAGCTCCCATCTTTGTCCCAGCTCCTGCCAACCTAACAGTTCGAAAGCAATAAATTGAAAGTAGATAAATGGGGACCACTTAGGTGGGAAGGTAAACAGAGTTCCGTGTGCTCTGGTGTCTAGTCATGCCTGGCACATGACACCACAGAAACATCTGCAAACACAGACAGCACTGGCTGGCTCTTTGGCTATAAACAGAGATGAGCACTGAGCCCTAGAGTCAGATATGATTGGCTTTTGAGCAATGGTAACCTTTACTTTTACTTTTATTACAGAGCTGCTGATAGACATAGGCCACTTATAAAGCCATATTAATGGTAGGGAACATTAGTGTAGCTATTGCTCAGGTGATAGATCTGTATCTGTGCTGTGGTCATCAGAGTGGAGATGGCATTCACATGACTGCAGGTCCCTCCATATAATGCATTACTTTCATACACAAAACTATATTTCAGGGAGAAGGGTTTTAGCCTACTGTAGTTTTCTATCTGCCATGCTAATTTTTTCATATGCAGGAGTTTACCTTGTACATAGGACCATTCAGATATGACTAAAGTCTACCACTTACAGTATGTACTTCTTTCTATATTACCTTAATGACAACCAGACAATAGTACAGTCTGCTGCCCAGTCATCTACTATCAAGGCAAATGATAAGATCACATTGCTAGCATATTACAAAGACGTGAAGGCACAAAGAACAATTTTGATTGACAATAGTTCCATGTTGTAACTTCACTTCTAGATCGCATTAATCTTCAATAAATGAGCAGCTATTAATCTTTCAGTGGGATATCATTTTCTGGTCTAAAGGTCTCTTTTCATTGAAATTTCTTAATTAAATCATAATAACAATGGAACCAAAAAATGTACATGCCAGTTTTATTTGCTATAAGGTCACCAATTGAAGTCTACATAATGGCACTGCATTTGGTGTCATTTTAATTGTGTTTCATCACATCATGTAATTTGACCAATCATTTTATCATACGGTATTTTTTTAAAAAAGGAACCAAGTGTTGTTGTCCCTAATTGCAAAAAAGAGAATAATTTCATAGTTCAGTATGAACATGAGGAGGGGAACACAGAATCAGAGAAAATCACAAATCCAAGTTTAATCCATTCTTAATGGTCTGCAGTCTTCGTTTATTAATACTTCCCAGCCAATGAATTTCAGCTGTTACCTAGGAAAATGTAATTAACAAACAAGTTGACTCTTGTTCCATAATCCTCTCTTCAAGGCAGCATTTGTACATTTTTCAATAGGGATCAGCAAGTGATTAAAGAAATATACCTGGTAGAATGCTGACAGATGTTAGAACAAAGCCTGCTGCTTGGTGTGGGTTTATTAACTGTCTTTTTTGTGTGTTCTTTTAACAAGCAGTGTGCTATTCTTTTGTAGCCGTTTCCCTTGTCTGTCTGCTCATCACTGTTTAATGAGCTTCAGTAGAACTTAGTGAGTTTGGGGAGGGGAGTCAGTCTATATGATTACAGCTACTTCAAACATCCATCTTTCAAGAAAAAAAGTGTTTCCAGCCTGCATGAAACCATTTAAAGATTATCCCTACAATCTATGAATCATCTTTACTGATCACTAGTGAACCACACATCAGGATGAAGCATGCTGCTGCCACAAATTCATTATCATAGCATACTAATCTCCATCCACTTCATCTTCTAGCTCATTCAAGGCATATTTCATAACAAAGCTTCCCAAGAGCATTGTAAACATTGTAAATTAGGCTTCACATCTGGAACAGAATTTGCCTTGGTTGTGTTGGGGAATGAACTTTGCTGAGAAAAGAACAGGGAGACTACGTTAGTCACCTACAAACTCTCAGTGGCTTTTAATGGGGTACACAGAAAGAGCCTACTCAAAGATGGTGGTATTTTTGCACCACAATTGAGCATACCCTGGTCAACCCTTGTGCCAGCTAATCTTTCTCACACTAGGTCTGGCCAAAGGGACTATGGAATGAATTCACTAAAGGTGGCTTCATTCTGACAGTTTCATGTTTGGCCTAGATGCAGAAGAAGTAGTGACTTTTCATACTATCAGCCATTGTGTCCTCCTTGTATATGTCGTCTGGGTTGGATATTATGGTTATTTCACTGCAGTGCTTCTGTTACTCTTTGGATGTCCAATTCATAAGAACATAAGAACAGCCTTGCTGGAACAGGCCACAGGAGCCCATCCAGTCCAGCATTCTGTCTCACACAGTGGCTCACCATTTGCTTCAGGGTATTATTCCCAAGCAGATGCCTTCACCTGCTTAGGATTCCCTGGAAATGGCATTGAGAGATATCCTGCCTATCTCGCCAACCCGGAGGTTGTCCTTAGGTATCCATAATTATAGCCATTGATATCCTTGTCCTCCATGAACTTGTCTAATCCTTTCTTAAATTCCATTGTGATGTTTTGGAAACAGCACTCCTCTGCTTGGTAATTATACTATAAATTCCATGGGACTATAATTCCCACCATAGGCTTATGCACTAAGGCAGTGATGACCAACCTTGGCACTCCAGGTGCTATTGCACTTAAATTACCAAAAGCCCAAGTCAGCACTCCTGCTGATCGGGGCTTCTGGGAATTGGAGTCCAAGAACAAAGTGCCAAAGTTGGCCATCACTGCACTAAGGTGTCAACTTCCATATTTTAAGGTTTTGAGTTTGACCATCTATATTTCTCAGAGGATATATTTAATAGCCAATATGAAAATGCTGTTATTAAACAAGTAAATTAATAAATGATAAAATATTAGAAGAACTAAAAAATCAAAACTTCGGCTGTAGTTAGCAATAAGAACATAAGAACATAAGAACAGCCTTGCTAGAACAGGCCACAGCCCATCCAGTCCAGCATTCTGTCTCACACAGTGGCTCACCATTTCCTTCAGGGTATTCCCAAGGAGATGCCTTCACCTGCTTAGGATTCCCTGGAAATGGCATTGAGAGATATCCTGCCTATCTCTCCAACCCGGAGGTTGTCCTTAGGTAGCCATAATTATAGCCATTGATAGCCTTGTCCTCCATGAACTTGTCTAATCCTTTCTTAAAGCTGTCAAGACTGACAGCTGTCACCACTTCTTCTGGCAGGGAGTTCCATAGACCAGTAATCCTCTGGGTGAAAAAGTACTTTCTCTTATTTGTTTGAGAACTAGTACCCAAAAGTTTCATGGAGTGTCCCCTAGTTCTAGTGTTGTCCGATAGGGAAAACAGTTTTTCCTTATCCACTTTGTCCACACCGTGCATGATTTTATAAACTTCAATCAGGTCACCTCTTAGACGCCGTCGTTCAAGAGTGAAAAGGCCCAACCGTTGCAGCCTCAGATGGTAAGGAAGGTGTTCCAGTCCCCTAATCATTCTGGTTGCCCTCCTCTGTACTTTCTCCAACTCCATAATATCCTTCTGGAGGTATGGCGACCAGAACTGTACACAGTATTCCAGATGGGGCCTCACCATAGATTTATAAAGAGGCAAAATGACACTTGCTGACTTATTTTCTATACCCTTCCTAATGATCCCTAACATTGAGTTTGCTTTTTTCACTGCTGAGGCACACTGGGTTGACACCTTCATTGAGCTGTCCACCAGGACACCAAGGTCCCTTTCCTGGTTTGTCGCAGAGAGTTCAGACCCCATCAGTTTATAAATGTAATTGGGGTTTTTTGCCCCAACATGCATCACTCTGCACTTACTGATGTTGAAGCTCATTTGCCACTGTTTTGCCCACTCCCCCAGTGTCAAGAGATCCCTCTGGAGCTCTTCACAATCTCTCACAGTTTTCACTACCCTGTATAATTTAGTGTCGTCAGCAAATTTGGCTACCTTGCTTTTTACTCCTACCTCTAGATCATTTATGAAGAGGTTGAAAAGCAGGGGTCCCAGTACTGAACCTTGGGGGACCCCACTCTTTACTTCCCTCCACTTGGAGAAGTGTCCATTGAGTGCTACCCTCTGTTTCCTGTCCCTTAGCCAGTTGCTGATCCAGGACAAGACCTGTCCCTTTATTCCATGACTGGTAAGTTTATTCAAGAGCCTTTGGTGTGGGACCTTGTCAAAAGCCTTCTGAAAGTCCAGATAAACAATGTCAACTGGATCCCCCTTATCCACATGCTTGTTGACACTCTCAAAAAATTCCAACAGATTAGTGAGGCATGATTTGCCCTTGCAAAAGCCATGTTGGCTCTCCTTTAGCAGCGCCTCCTCTTCTATGTACCTATTAATTCTATCTTTTAGGATGGTTTCCATCACTTTACCTGGGACACATGTCAAACTGACAGGCCGGTAATTTCCTGGATCACCCCTGGATCCTTTTTTGAAAATTGGTGTTACATTCGCTACCTTCCAGTCATCAGGCACAAACCCTGATTTGAGGGAAATATTATATATTTTGGCTAGGAGATCAGCAATTTCATCTTTAAGTTCCCTGAGAACTCGTGGATGGATGCCATCTGGTCCTGGTGATTTGTTAGTGTTTAGTTTAACAAGACATGCAAGGACCTCCTCCCTGGTTATTTCTATCTTGCTTAATTCTTCGGTTTCCCTCCCTACGAAGATAGGTTCTGTTTTGGGCATGTGGTCTCTATCTTCTTCAGTGAATACTGAAGCAAAGAATTCGTTGAGTCTCTCTGCAATCTCTGTTTCCTCTTTAATAACCCCTTGCCTTCCATTGTCATCTAATGGTCCAATGGCCTTCCTAGTTGGGTTCTTACTTCTAATGTACTTAAAGAAGTCTTTGTTATTCCTCTGAGTATTTTTAGCTATACGCTCCTCAAAGTCTTGCTTTGCTTTCCTGATTGTTGCCTTGCATTTGTTCTGCCAGAATTTATGTTTCTGCCTGCTGTCCTCATTTGGACAAGCCTTCCATCTTCTAAATGAGCTTTTCTTGCTCTTGATCACTTCCCGAACAGCTCCTGTAAGCCACATTGGAGTCCTCTTGGACCTGGCAGTGCCCTTTTTCCTTTTGGGTATGCATTCCAATTGGGCCTCTGTTACTGTTTTTGTAAACAGCCTCCATGCCTCTTGGAGTGTTTGGACTCTCTCAATTTTCCCTTTCAGCTTCTTTTTTACTAGTTTCCTCAACTTTGGGAAATTTCCTTTTTGAAAATTTAAGGTCTCTGTGTTAGATTTTATCAGTGACTTGCGGTCTATGTTCAAGTTAAACATAATTGAGTTGTGGTCACTGTTCCCTATTGGATCAGTCACATTAACATCTTGCACCAGATCCTGAGTATTACTCAGGATCAAGTCAAGGATTCTTGTACCTCTAGTTGGGTCTTCAACCATATGTCCCAGGGAACAATCATTGAGCATATCTAGGAACTTTATCTCTTTATCATGTGCTGAACAACAGTTCACCCAGTCTGTGTGAGGGTAATTGAAGTCCCCCATTATAACCAGGCTTCCCTTCCTGGATGCCTCCTTTACAACATTCTCCAACTGCCAGTCTCCCTCAAGAGTTTGGGTCGGAGGCCGATAGTATATGCCTACTGTTAGACCATCCTTGTGGCCTGGTACTCTTACCCACAGAGCTTCTAATGGTGACTCTAAATCACCTAGATATTCCAATTCATAAGATTTTATCATTTCTTTGACATACAAGGCTACACCACCTCCTGTTTGCCCCTTCCTATCCTTCCTGTACAGTTTGTAGCCTGGGATAACTGTATCCCATTGGTTATCATCCGTCCACCAGGTTTCAGTGATACCAATAATATCAATATTCTTATCTATTGCTAAGTATTCCAGCTCCCCTATTTTGTTCCGGAGGCTTCTGGCATTTGTATACAAGCATTTATATATGCATTTCTGACACAGTCTTTTGTGTCCAGTTGCATTGTTAGACTGCCTCTTGCATCCTTCTGCTAGAATGCTAGTGACTAGCTCCTTGCTCTGCTCAGTAATTTTTGCATCCTCCTCACTACTCAAGTACACACTTTCCCGAACCGGATGCTGCCCAGCTCCTGTCGGCTTTCCCCCAGTTATCAGTTTAAAAGCTGCTCTGCAGCCTTCTTGATGTTGAGTGCCAGCAATCTGGTCCCATCATGGTTTAAATGCAACCCATCCCTCCTGAACAGATTTGGCTTGTCCCAAAATGTTCTCCAGTTCCTGACAAATCTGAAGCCCTCCTCTCGACACCACCGCCTCATCCACGCATTGAGGCTTCTGAGCTCTGCCTGCCTGGTAGGTCCTGCGCGAGGGACAGGCAGCACTTCTGAAAATGCTACCTTGGAAGTCCGGGACTTCAATCTTCTTCCTAACAACCTAAATTTGGCTTCCAGGACAGACCGCTTGGCCTTCCCAACATCATTAGTACCAACGTGTACCATGACAACTGGCTCGTTCCCAGTTCTCTCTAACAATCTATCTAGATTTCTTGTGATGTCTGCAACTTTTGCACCTGGCAGGCAAGTCACCATACGGTTATCATGTGCATCACAAATCCATTTCTCTGTATTTCTAATTATTGAATCGCCTAGTATAAGGAGCCTCTCTCCTGCAATCTGTTCATCTACATGCACCTCATCAACCATATTAAGGGAGAGAACCTCAGTTTGTTCCTGATGTTCATCTACCTAGTAAGACTATATTCTTCTTTTGTTACTAGTTTGTAATCTCGAGCTCCGTTAGGCGCGCGGGCCTCTAAAGCAGCTCTACTCCAACTGCAAAACTTACCAGTGCTCACTTCCTTTGTTTGGCTCTCCTCAGCAGCAGCTCTGCTTAAGAGCACATGCAGAGTCAAAATGGCTGACTCTGAAATAGAATTAGCAATTACACTTATATACTGCCCATTGCATTTAGTGTACTCTCTGGGTACAAGGTAATTAGCATTTTTGCACCCAACATGCTGGGTAATCATTTTACTGACCTCGGAAGGATGGAAGTCTGAGTCAACCTTGAATCCCATCAGGATTGAACTCACAATGTTTTGGCTGCATTCTAGCAGTTTAACCACTGTGCTACCAGGACTCTTATATATAGATGAACATGTTGTTTCCACAGTGGCTAGCAGTTCTTTCCAGATGTTTTTCTTTCCTACCTGTTCTGGGAAGTACATTCACTTCTTCCAAGTGATATGAATTGATACAAAAATCCTATCTGTGGTGGCTAACTCATAAATGAAGGTCATCACACATTACAACTGAAGAAATTCTCTTTTCCCACCTTCTTAGCATAACCTCTGCATTACAGAAGATGTCTGGTTAAGTACAATGAAAACAATATAAAGAATATAAAGATACAACAAAACAGAAAACCAAACACTTGCTTATTGTCTAAAAGCTTGTACAAATAAATACATTTTTAATTGACATCTGAAAAATAAGGTTGTAAAGAAACTCAACTTGTACTGGTATGCCAATACTGCTGTATAGAAGGAGTCTGATCTTTTGCAAATATCTATGTCTTAGCTGAATACAGTATTTTAATTCTGCTGCTGCTCACATTTGGGATTCCCATTCCTGATGTTCCAGATGTTATGGTTTATGAATCTGGACACAAAGAATGAAGTAGCAGAATACACCCCAGAGAGTTTCAGAAAGCTATCATCTTTCTGCCCAGTGACTTAGCATGACCAAGATGAATTTTTTGGGTAGGAATTTCTCTGTGCCTTCATTTTAATGAGGTGCAAAGGCAAAAAAGTGACAAAAAAATAGAAGCATGTTTTAGATATTTTAAATTTCTTATTGCTAGTGACTAAACCTTAGGAGGGGTTTCATCAACCTTTTGTAATAGTATTTTAAAAATACAAAAACAGGGCAGCCACCAAAAATTATGTAGGGGAGGGGGCTTGGCCATCACAAGAACTGCAGAGCACCAGATTGTGAGGTCCAGGAGACCTAAATTAATTCCCATGGCTTGTGGTTTCCAACCTCTGTTCCAGAGGTTTAGTAGACCACAAGCTAAATATGAGTGGCAAGACTGTGATGTGGTATCTAATAAGGCTAGCATTATTCTAGGCTGCATCAACACATGTAGTGTCTAGACAAGGGTGGGCTACTATGACCTTCCAGGTGTTTTTGGAATGGGTTTCTCATAATACCTCACTGTTAGCAAAATTGTAAAGGAGTTGTAGGCAAAAATAAAAAATAAAAATCTGGTGGACCAGTTGGTTCTGCCCTGGTCAACCTCAACTGAAGTACTGTATGCATTTCTAGATGGCACTGTTGAAGAGGCATTGCTGATCCCAAGCCCAGATGAGAATGGAAGAAGGCATCGGGCTAGCAACCCATCCCTGTAAAACTATAATGGCTATAGGAACAGCAAGAAGAATTTCTAGTGAGATCCCTTGCTGCCCAATATGCTACAAACATGGGAGGATCCAAATCTAAGCCTACTGTTGAAGAGATATGGATTGTTGGATAGAGAATTCTTGGAAGGTTGCCCATGCCTGCCACACCCTGATAAAAGAAATCTTCAAAATGATGAGACACTAGTTGGATTCTGCCTGTTCCAACATCCTTTTATTGATTACAAAAGCTGTTGAAAATTAGCTCTTTCTTTTCTTTTCATCTTGATGAGTATTCAAATCTCAGTCCAGGTACTATTCCTAAGGAAATGCTTCATTTTCCTAACGCACGACTGGCTACAAATTGAGATCATACAGGTGGCCTGCTGTGGCACTGTTTGGCTTCCTGTATGTGCACAGATCTTCTTTTCCATGCGATACTAATCGGAACATTTTGCTTCACCCATCTGTTCCTTGCTGAATATTAAGAGGTTCTACCTAGCCACAACTGTGATAAAAGTAGGCAAAATGTCATGCTCCATTTTCTCCTGCAATTAACTTTGGTAAAAATGAAAGAAAAAGACCAAACACTGCCCTGCACAAGCATTAACAGTGATAAACCACCAGGTTGCTCAAATTGCAGAGGGGAAATATGATATTGCTTCTTAAAGATACATAGATACATCGGCAAAAACTTTATACAGGCTACAATCTTATATCCATAAGTGGCTGAAATCAAGGAATAAATGCAACTGAAATAGACCCATTGAATTAACAGACATTACAGGGAATTTGATTTGCCAAATCTTCATTGATTCGATGAACCTACTCTTGTTGCCGTTTACTATGAGATTTCAGTGGATACCCATTCTGATGTAGTGGAGACAGTGACAGACTAGGATTCAGAATTCCTGGGTCTGAATCCCTGCTAAGCCATAGAAACAGACTGGGAGTGCAGAACTGGCAAAACCTCTGTGTAAATACCTTACTTACCTTACAATCCCATTAGGGTCACTAAAAGTTAATTCTGATTTTAAGGCACATAACTGCAACAACATGGGATTTCAACCATTGTACATTACCCTGACTAAACCGCTGTTTGGAGCACAGGAAGATGTGGGTGCTTATACATCAACTAATATCTGTATAACATTTGTTTTTGCAACATGTTTGTCCTCAATATTAATTTGTAGTTCTTCACACCAGCTCCAGGTACATTTAGAAAAATCCATCGTATTTTCTTCTCAGTAGTGTGCTTAGATCACAGAATGAAAATGGTACTGTATACATTACAATGTAACATCTCCAGGTTTCCCCCTGAATTTGCAATCATAATAAGTTCTGTGGGACCCTTAAACAATAAGGAATTGTTGTAGCACGGGTTTTTCAAGGAATATTGGCTGCTTCACCAGATGATAGTGGAAAAAATAAAATGCCCAACTTGTCAAATATTAGTACCCCTGGACAGTTTTAGTTTGGGATAGTGAGGTAAGAGGGCAATTACATTCAGAAATTAATGTGTAATGACAATTTGCCAGCCTTCTACAGAAGGGAAGGGGAGGGAGGGAGGGAGGGGTTACGTTGTTGATCATTTCCTAATGACACCAACAGGAGAGACCAGTTCCATATATTTATGACTCATTTCAACTTGCTATGTAATGCAGTCACAGTTTGCTTGTTAGCCTGAGCATTGTTAGCTAATGAATATGTTGGTGTTTTTTTTAAAATGGTTTTCAACAAGAAAGATTAAAAAATAAACAAAAAAGTAAAAATAAACAAGTACAAACAAATAATAAAATACAATACCTTTTATAAAATACAATACTAAAATATAATATACTCTACAACACATGAATAATACATGAAAAAAGAAAAAGAAAAGAAACATACTATAATATGCTTATTAGAAGATTATACAGCATTTTAAACTAATCCCATTTTTCTACCATTTATAATTCATCAAATATGTTTGCAATATATAACCACTTGTAAACTTACATATGTAACTCAATACATTTGTTACATCTATCAATAACCTTCTTTTTATATAAATACATAAAAGTCACATTAACAATATAACAAAATAATAATAACTTATGCCACCCTGTGATATGTACAGGCCCTAAGGATCACAGTTTTATCAATACTCTAACCTTTCCAAAATTTCATATAATCTGGTACTGGTTTGTCTCCTTTGTCTTTCACTAACATGTATTCCACAAAAGGCTTCCATATTTCCCAAAACTTTCTTTGTTTCACCATGCCTTTCTTTTTATTCAATTCCCACGTCAGTTTGTCATTTAGTGCCATTTCCCACATTTCTTTATACTATTCCTCCAATTTCAGCACAGAGTCATTGCCAAGCCCACTCCTCAATAAAGAGACGGACACAGTGCTGGGATTGTAACTGGGCCACTTTATTAGAATAGTTCAACAAATGCAAGCAGGCTGACATAGCACTGGTAAGGAGCGATGGTAATAACCAACTATAAAGACCCCAGGAGAAGCGCAAATGAACAAACCTCTGCTTCTATCAAGTATCCGGTGGACTAGCTGGCTTTGCACGCTGTGTCTAGCATGGCAATGCCTAGTTCCTGAGCACACCCGACTGGCCACGCGATTATCCCTCTATCTAGACCTGCCAGAGGCCAGCGGAGTGTGCTTCTGCCGGACTCGTAGGGGTCGCCCAGAGGCTCCTTACCAGTGCTAGCCGCCAAACAACAAAAGGTGGCAAAAATTACCCCGAAGTGCCCCCAAATGGCGACAGTGTGGGATGGGCGAAAATGTCAAGAACCAACAGGCCAATCAAGGTTCAAGCAAAAATTCCCATCTGGCCCCGAAGCAACCAAAACAATCACACTGTGGCCAAGGGCGGGGGTGGAGGGCAAACGCTGCCGGCCCAGTCTGCGGTGAAGAAGGAAGGGCGGTCCAGGCCCCTCCCTTAAGGAAGGCCCAGCCCCCGCCCCTTCCGGCCTGGTCCCGTCTCTGATGGGGCGGGGCCGGCCAAGCGCGCGGCAGCGTATCAGTGCTGCCGCACGTCCCTTTTTCCAATTTCTTGCAATACATTGTCTTGCCACAGTTAACATTATAGACAGTAAATCCTTTTTATTTACATTCATATTCATGTTATCTATTTCTGTCAGTAAGGCGGTACTTGGCTCCAGCTAATGAATACTCTGTAAGAACCAGTTTTTCATTATGAATATTTTCCAGCCTATGTGTAATTCATGATGTACAGTAATTATACATCAATGATTGAAATCTGTTGCTTTGTTACAGATGCAGAAGGCAAACAGCATAGTTTCTGGTGCCTTCTAACTCACAGTTAATGGGATTCTTGAGCATGCAGCAAGCCATAGCATGTATGTGCCACCAAGAACCCTAGCAGTGATCCATTAATTGTCAGCTAGAAGTGACTGAGTATTACATCACTTGCCTAACATATGCATAACAAAACAACAGGATTTCAGCTATCATGACAGGTAAAAGCAACCAGTTACTTATCACTTTAAATTTTATTATCATAGAATTGTTGTTAGTTTCAGGATTTGGTTTGGTTGGTTGGTTGGTTGTTTTGGGCTGGGTTTATAAAAGCCTCAACTCATTTCTGACTTACAGACATCCTTTCCAAGGCTCTCCATTCACACAGTACGCAGAGGTGATTTAATGCTGGTTTAATCTCGCAGTGCTCTGGAACTGTGCAGGTTGTCCAAGGCCACATGGGTTGGCATCTTTTCCAAGAGGCATAGAGGGGTATTGAATTCTCAGACTCTCACTCTGAAGCCAGATACCCAAATCACTGAGCAATCTAATCAGCTTGCAAGTTGCTAATCAAAGCTTATTCAGCACAAATATTCCTCTAATTCCACCCATTTTAATATTTATATTCTTTTAAAAAGACTATCTATCACAAATGCCTATCCTTTTAGGACTTTAACCACCAAATTTAATAAAAAAGCAAATTATCTTCTTTACCGTTTTTTAACAGGAACATTTTGACTGACTCGTTCCAGAAATATCTACAGTACTGTGCGAAAGTCTTAGGCCACCACCATCTGGTTTGGGGAAATTTCAGTAAATTATTTTGGGGGCCTTAACTCAGATACTTTAGTGCTCAAGGAATGAAGAAGCAGACGAATGGAGTAGTGAAATTCAGCTCTTTATTAGTGGGGTTTGAACACAGTTTGGATGGCACAAAACTCGGACTTATATACACTATAAACAGTAGCAGTAACAATAATACAACAAGCCCATTGGCTAACAGAGTGTGCACATTTTTCGACCAACTTATTTGCATTAGAATAGATACATGAGAAAAGATACATTCCGCTCCTGTCATAAAACACAGTTAACATACATAACAGACACCCTAACTCCAAACATCACCAAACTTAAAAAGGATTGAGAGAAGAGTCAGTAGAAGACTCTCTCCAATGTTGGTGCGCATAGGTGGCTTGGGGGCTGAGTTATGCCTCCAAATCACTCCAAACCAGCTGGTGGTGGCTTAAGACATTTGCATAGTATTGTATATGAGACTGTAGTGCTTGTCCATGTGTTTTCTCCAAGAAGCAGCAATGAGGATTGAACTGCTCCCAGCCTCTGGCTCTTTCAAAAAGAAGAAAGGTGATACTTTTAATATGTAAATACAAGCTGTGCGTTTATATCAACAGTAAAATGGCTAATACCAACTATACTACTCCTCACCACATTTACAAGGGGAAATGTTTACATTTCCCCAATAATCTTTCTCTCTGCAGTAAATATGTAAGGATAATGAGCACCCATGCTCAGTTTAAAACCACCAAAGCCATATAAAATGTAATATGATCTCTTCAAAGTTAAATCCAACTGTTAATCTCAACTAGAGTAAATAAACTGAATGAAGGAATATTAAGCCAACATATATCCCCTTGATTCCATGGGTCCTCACTACCTGGAGCTAACAAATCATTTCAGCCATTAATCTAGTCAGAATATTATTGCCGATTAAGAGTTGCATAAAGGAAATTACATGATTTATAAAGACAAATTACTTCTTATAAACAAGGTGCTTCCAGTGTTCCTGGGCAGTTGCTAAAGTTATGAGAGGCCTACCTACTTCTCACTTCCATCACTACCTGCATGAATTATAGGAACCGCTGGCCATGAAAGTAGATGGTTATCTTGGACAGCAAATACTGGGGAGTGGAAAGCAACTTTGTTTTCTTTTGAGGATATTTTTCCTCCCAGTAGAGGGACCAAAGACTGTCCACAATTATTATTTTTTAGAAAAGCCAACTAAAAACATACGTTATTATATTTCTAAAACCCATTAAACATACAATAATATGAAACAGTTAGAAAGCATTAAAGTACACACACATAAGTGCTGCACTTTGTGTTTTCTGCACAGCCAGTCCTGTGTCTTCAAAATGAATGTTATAGCAATTACACTTATAGCCATTACCCCATAGCAATTACCCCATAGCGCTTAGTGCACTTTCTGAGTGGTTCACAAGTTAATTAATATTTTGGCCCCAAAATGCTGGGTCCTCATTTTACCGACCTCGAAAAGATGAAAGGCTGAGTCAACCTTGATCCCTGGTCAGGATCAAGCTCACAACCTTTTGGTCGCAGGTGCTCTGTTGCACTGACTTGCTCAAGTCAGATCCAACAGCCTGTCCGGCAGTGGTGGGCTCCAAAAAAAATTACTACCACACTGTGGGAGTGGTATGGTGGACATGGCCAGGGGGAAAGCCCTGCATTGCACCTGAATTAGAACTACTTTATTTCAAAACTTGGATGTGCGGGGCCAGCCAGAATTTCTGCTACCGGTTCTGGCGAACTGGTGTGAACCTGCTGATGCCCACCACTGCTGTAAGGTCATCTTAGGTAGACAGGAGTGGAGAGGAATTCCTCTTATCCTTTTCCTCACGCAGCATTATACAGACCCTGCCAATTATGTATGGGCTTAAATCCAGCAGCGAGTTGTTAATAGGGTGGTTCCATTGATTCAATGGAGATCTAGTAAGTCAATTTGCCTGTAAGTTCTATTGATTCAGTAGAGGCTACTCAAGTTGTGACTTACTACTATATTTCAAACATGAGCTCATAGTGGAGTACATATAATCCTTTATTGACAAAAAAAGGAAAATAGTGTGAAATCAGTGCATTAACCGAAGAGTGTAAAATAGCTGTGATATGTACCAGCATTGCCAAATATCTGAATAATAGACATACATGCCTACCACCCTTTAAGAGTAAATGGTAGAATTGTGGATGCTATGACATGACTGGGACTAAGTCAACCTTGAGATTTACTATCAAATATTAGAATAAAAGTATTGTATGCATTCCACTCCTGCCTAGACTTCTGTTTATCTGAGTATGTGTTCATTCATTTCTGCCAGAATAGAGCAACTAAGGAGACCCTCTTTGTTTATAAAAAATGCATTTATTAGTGTGCTCTTCTAGCAGAGCCCAGAAGAAGGTCAAGGAGTTATACACACAGCCAATTTTAATAGCTTTGGGTGTTCTTCTCAAAAGGCTAATTTCCAGAACCTACGTCAGGCAGATCATTTCCAAAATTACATCGGATATAGGCATTGATAATTCCAGCATTTGCTCATCAGTATTAGCATATGCTGTCATTTTTCACTGGCCCTGGTGTCGCTCTAATGTTAATTACAAAGCCCTGTACTACGCAAGCACCTGCCTTTTAAGCTGTCATAAAACCTTGGAGAGGATTGCTTTTCTGACATTTGAAAGGAAAATATCTATTTCGACTGCACAACAGAATCTAGCCATTGTTCTTCCTGCTAATGATGAGGGCTCTGCTAACATGAGCACCAAATGTTATTTCAGTTTATCAAATTATATTATAACAATGGCAACGAAATCTATGTTGTGTTGGTTTAGAAGTCAGCATGGACAGGTGCTACATCTGTTCCATAAAGTCTAAATGTTTGTCCTCCTCAACCTTTTTCCTTTTACAACAGATCAAGAATTAATCATTTATAATTGAATTATATGTTCCTTTTTTTAATTTTAGAGGGATTCAGGAAAATCATAAAGATTTATTAGTAAACTAACCGGGACTGTGGTGGCTTAGTGGTTAAGATGTTGAACTTGATAACAGGAAGAATGGCAGATCAGTAGTTTGGGACCTGCGTGTACAAAGGAGTGAGCGCCTGTCTCTGTCCCAGCTCCTGCCAATCTTGCAGTTCAAAAGGAATAAAATGCAAGTAGATAAATAGGTACTACCTTGGCAGGAAAGGTGGCAGAGCTCCATATGCTCCAGCATCTAGTCATGCCTGCCACAAGACAATGGAATAGAATAGAATAAATCTTTATTGTCATTGTCCCCTTGCAGGAGCAACGGAATTTCTTGGTTAAACGTGTAAAGTTAGATTTGGCACTCCACATAATTTAAAACAGCTGCAAAACACTAATTAAAACAATACAATACAGTACAATATAACAAATAAAATAAGATGACTTCAGAGTCCAGAGTTTCCATTTAAGGCCAAGATTGCTCTAGAGAAGAAACTGTTCTTGAGATGGCTTGTTCTTGCCTTCATTGTTCTATAACTCCGTCCCGATGGCAGAAGCTCAAAGAAGCAATGACCAGAATGCGATGGGTCTCCTGAAATATCTAATGCTTTTCTATGACACCTAACAGTGTAAATTTGTTCTAAGGTGGAGAGTGAACAACCAATGATACTCTCTGCTGTTTTAATAATTCTATGCAATACTGTCCTATCCCGATAGGTACAACTTCCATACCACACACATAGACCATAAGTAAGCACGCTCTCAATGGCGCAATGATAGAAGGCAAGCAGCAGCTTTTGCGGAAGATGGTTTTTCGTTAAAGTTCTAAAAATAATACAGTCTCTGCTGCGCCTTCTTTGCAAGCCCCCTTGTGTTGACACTCCAGGACCAGGACAGATCCTCCTGTAACTCAATGCCCAGAAATCTAAACGGTTGTTACCCTCTCCACACAGGTTCCGTCAATCAAAAGTGGCTGGACATCGCATTGCAGACAGCAATAGCTCTTTGGCTGGGGAGATGAGCACCGCCCCCTTGAGTCAGGTACGACTGGCTTTCAAGCAAGGGAGACCTTTACCTTTATTACCAAACTGGCTGCCATAAATAACATTATCTATGGGTGGGGAGACTTCTACTTTCAGATACCATCATTATTATAAAGCTGATGAAAATGTTTTGATAAGGGGAAACATTTATAATTATATATTTAAGGTGTAGTCACAGTGGCTTTTAGATGTGACCAAAAATGTCACTGGCTATTTAAGCAATTACACTTTTCGATATACCCTAAACATATATAACCAGATCAGTTCCATAACTGGTTGTATTTCCTGAAATGTTCTTATTTTGTACTGAGAATGAAAAAGTCACTTTTTGTGGACAACATACCCAGTGGCTGTCCTAGCCAGAGGATTCTAGGACTGGAAATCCCATCCTGCTTATAGTCTTCTTCTATATCCTTGCAATTATTATTATAAAGTACTCTTTGACCCTGCATGTTAGTCACTAAAAATTTGCATTTAGGATTCCAGACCTATTTCTGACATCTATAATTTTGCTTCCCATCTACCAATAGTAAGAGATGCATCAGTTATCCACTGGGGCTTCTCTTTGCTTTTGTCTACAGTAATTAACTTTTTGCATTGTCACCTGATAATATCTCTGGTTTCAACCTACTGTTCTTGAAGTTCATAGTTGGCTGAATTTAATAATTCAAATCTGTTATTTATATAGTCTTTAAGGATATTATTTAGATTATATTTTGGCACTATGATTAATTGTACTTTACTACCACTTTGGTGGGAAGGTAAACAGTGTTCCGTGCACTCCAGTGTCTAGTCATGCCTGCCACATAACCACAGAAACATCTGCAGAAGCAGACAGCGCTGGCTCTTCGGCTTTGAATCAGAGATGAGCACTGAACCCTTGAATTGGATACGACTGGCTTTGGAGCAAGGGAAACCTTTACCTTTACCTCAACTTCACTCTAAATTTTAATGCAACAGTTCAGGATCTGTATCAGAGGTCACTCCTGATATTGTTATTGCAAAAAGAACAGAGCATCTTCACCATCTGGTTCCAATTATACAGTCTGATTGATGGCTACTTTGTCCTTATGGTGATGTGATGTGCATGTGTACCAACCTTCATTCAGCTGCCTTAAGCATACTGTATTGTAATTGAAACAAGCAGGTTGTAGATTTCACAGATTTTTTTTAAAATCATTCTCTGGCTTCATTTCCAACTCCTAGGCCAAACCATCTGATTATGTTTGGTTCTGCTCTATTTCTGTGATTGCCAGAATCACAATATCATGTTTTGATATGTGACCAGTTCATCCTGGACACATGAATAAAAGCTTTCAGTCTCTTCTTGTTTAGAATCTGTAGCCAGAGCACAGATTTGAATGCATGTTTATAGGCTTTCCATTACAACTCACAACTACTTGTGTTATACCTTGCCATATTAGGCACATGACTCTCGGATTTTATCCCTGCAACTCCCAGAATTTCACAGGAACTCCCCATGCAGATGTTTAGTAGTTGTAAACAAAAAATTAAAGTCCCATGGGGAGTTTCAGTACCCGCAGATACTTCAGCAAGCCTCTCTCTAGAGTGACCACCTCTACCATAAAAAAGAAGGAAATGGGTGGGATTACCTACCTTCCATGGGAGTTTATTTATTTATTTGTTACAATAAAATCCTATATGATGATAGGTTGTGTCCTTGTGGGGCCAAATGTGCTGAATCAGTTATCCACATTCTCTTCTACTGCCCTTTTTACA
The DNA here is from genome assembly GCA_035047305.1 of Bradypodion pumilum. Classification (NCBI taxonomy): domain Eukaryota; kingdom Metazoa; phylum Chordata; class Lepidosauria; order Squamata; family Chamaeleonidae; genus Bradypodion; species Bradypodion pumilum. Next base: position 186,118,940 of record JAWDJD010000001.1, on the reverse strand, counting down.
AGGAAATCCACCTCAATTACCTAGACCCCATCTTAACCAAATTTAGTGACCTCTCAGACTCCTCTAGATCGCTGCTTCTATTGAACAATGGCTCCACTGATTACATGAACCGAGGGGTTACCTTCCTGTCATGTGCAATCAAACTTCAATCATTCAGCGGGAGTTAATGATCCTTGATTTTACATGTTTTAATTGTACCATTCCTTGTTGTTTTAACCATTTGTATGGCATTTGCCTTTGTAGTGCCATTGCAATGTCAATAAAGGCAGTGGTGGACTCCAGCAGGTTCGGACAGGTTTGGGAGAACCGGTAGTAAAACTGGCTGGCCCCACCCACTGCCCTGCCCCACCCACCTCCTCCTCCTCTCACCCCACTCCGGACATGACTCCAACATCCTTGCTGCTGGGTCTGGGTGCCCGGAGTGGGGTGAGGCTGAGCCAGCAGTTACTCTTTAAAGGAAAATTAGAGCATCGAATTGTAATTGCTAACTAATGGTCTGATGAAGTGGACTCGATCCACAAAAGCTCAGATTAAAATAAAACAGTTTAACCACGCCCACCCAGTCACCTGGCCACACCCACAGAGTTGGCCAGACCCACAGAGTTGGTCATGCCCACAGTGTGGTAATAAAAAAAATGAAGCCCACCACTGAATAAAGGTTAATGTATGTACAGTAAAATCTCGCATAAAGAGCACCTTGCTTAGAGATTAACTCACTTATAGAGCAGAATTTTCTCTGAATGGTTGCCCTAGCTTAGCAACTAAACAGAACCAAAAACTCACTTAGCAACTAAACCAGGGTTCGTGATCCTCCCACCAGAAGTCACGATTGGTCACTTACCATGGTGGCAGCGGCACTTTTTCCAAGTGTTTCGCTTAAAGAGCAACTTGCTTAAAGACCAATCCCATGGAATGCACTATACTCTTTAAGCGAGGTACCACTGTATGTACAGTGTGTGTGCGTGCGCGCGCGTGCGTGCGTGTGCGCGTGCGTGCGTGTGCGCGTGCGTGCGTGTGTGTGTGTGTGTGTGTGTGTAGGTAGGTAGGTAGGTAGGTAGGTAGGTAGGTAGGTACGTTGCACAGCCTAATGAGCAGAGAAACTACCAGTTTGCTATTCCCTTTTAGTTCCTTTTCTCCATACTAAAAAGGGAATGATCTAATTCCAAACCCTTCCTGTTGTGTTCTAAAGCCTGTGCCTTTAAACAATGTACCTATCCATGTGTATCCAATGTAAATTGTGTAACATTGTAACCTCCAGCTGCATCACTGTAACCTTAATAGGACGCGAGCTAGTGACCACTAGGTGGCAGTAGCGAGCATCCAAGCTCATTGGTCCAAGACTCACCTAGAACAACAGCGCGGGAAGATTCCCGCCACTACCTTCACCTGGACAAGAAGGGCGTGACCCGCAATGACGTCACACGGACAGTAGCCAATGGACTGTCGAGGAGCCACATTCAAATGTATAGCCACGGTATATATTGAGCTGTTCATCCGCCATTACCTCATGTTCCCTCTGACCAGCATGTAATAAAGTTGTGTTAAGCCAGCTCTTCGGCTGTCCTGGTGTCCTTGGTCCCATACACTAAATTGGCGACGAAGGTGGGATATGGCTGCCCACGGGACCAAGACGTACGCCGGTTTCGACATCAAGAAACCGCAAGATTGGGAACTCTTCGAAATGGACTTCCAAGGCGCGCTGGTGGAGTTCGAGGTGACGGACGAGGCGAAGAAAAGAGCCATCCTCACCAGAATGCTCGGGCACGACGGCAAGAGGGTATTGATTGACCTCATCGCACCCAAAAAGGCGGCTGAATTCAAGGCAAAGGAGCTCCTGACGGTGCTGCGAGACCATTTCCGGCCCTCGGTAGCGATGTTTCCCGCTCGGAGCGCGTTTTGGAGGCGAGTCCAAGCGCCTGGTGAGTCGGTCGCCGCTTTCGTAGCGGCCCTGCGTCTGGCTGCCGGCCCATGCAAATGGGAGAATTTGGAAGTCACCCTCAGGGACTGCGTGCTATGCGGCCTGAAGGACGCCGAGATTCAGCGCACGCTAATGAATCAGGAGCCGCCCCCCACGTTGCAGGAGGTCCTGAAAGCGGCACAGGCCGCGGAAGCCACGAAGGCCGGGGTGCAAGAGCTCCAGGACTGGCGGCCGAAGGCCGACAAAGCAGAGAGTTCGGTGCACGCAGCCCAGTGAATTTCGAAATCGTCCGCCGAAAGCAGCGACGACGAGGACGTCCGGAGGGTCCGGAAGGAGGGCCGGCGTTGCGACGGCTGCGGGGCGGCTCACGACCGTGCCAGGTGCCCGTTCAGAAAGGCCGAGTGCCACAACTGCGGGCGATGCGGGCACATAGCCAAAGTCTGCAGACAACGGCGCAAGGACCGGAGGAGCTCGCCCGACCACCCAGCGAGGGACCGGAGGAGCTCGCCTGACCGCCCAGCGAGGCCAGACCGCTCGACGAGACTAAAGGATGGTGCCTGGCCCACGAGGAAGCAGGACGGCGTGGGCCGCATCTCCGACGACAGCGACGACGACGCCCCGGTTTTCAGCGTGTCCATGGGACACCCCCGTTACTTTGTTGAGGTACTGGTGCAAGGGGCCCCTGTTAGGATGGAGATTGACTCTGGCTCCTCTTACTCAATCATTTCCCAGAGGGAGTTTTTGAGAATTGCCCCCCGCTTACGGCCCAAGCTCAAAGCGTTGAGGTCCACGCTTCGGGACGTGCAAGGGAACAGTATCCCGGTGTTGGGGGTTGGGAATTTCCAGGTTCAGTACAAGCGGCACGCCGCGGAACTCCCCCTAGTCGTTCTTAAGGGGGGTAATTGCAGCCTCCTCGGGACTCAATGGTTTCAGCCCCTGGGTCTGTTCATTGGGGGGGTGCACGCCGTTGGGTCTGACCCGATACAGGAGGTGTGCGACGCGCACCCCGAAGTCTTCAAGAAGGGACTTGGGAAATTCAATGGACCCCCAGTAACGTTCGACCTGGACCCGGAGGTCCGCCCAATCAGACTCAAACCGCGCCAGGTGCCTTTTGCACTCAAGGACAAAATAGAGGCGGAACTGGACAAATTAGTGGGCCAGGGGATTCTTGTTCCTGTTGATTCCGCGGAGTGGGAAACTCCAATTGTCACAGCATTGAAGGCCAATGGGGAGGTTCGCATTTGCGCCGATTATAAGTGCACCATTAATAAGGCAATCCGCCCTAATGCGTACCCGGTGCCGGTGGTCAGCCATTTGCTAGCCAGGTTACATGGGGGAAAGTGTTTCGCTAAGCTCGACCTGGCACAGGCCTATCAGCAACTCATGGTAACCCCTGGCGCAGCTGCTGCACAGACCATAATCACGCATAAGGGGGCGTTCCAGGTGACGCGCCTCCAATTCGGCGTGAAATCGGCGCCTGGAATTTTCCAGTCGCTCGTGGAACGCCTCCTCAAAGGGCTGGACGGCGTTTTACCATATTTTGATGACGTATTGATAACGGGGGGAGTGAGGTTGAGTTGGCTGAAAGGCTAAACAAGGTCCTGGCGGCGTTCGAACAGGCGGGGCTGAGGTTGCGAAAAGACAAATGCGTCTTCTTCGCAAAGGAGGTTGAGTTCTTAGGGTTCCGAGTAACACCCGAGGGGATCAAACCGTCCAAATCCAAGGTGGCCGCCATCAAGAAAGCTCCTCGCCCCACATCCAAGCCCGAGTTACAGTCGTTCCTAGGGCTCGTAAATTTCTACCACTCCTTCCTTCCACGGAAGGCTGCAGTGGCTGAGCCGCTTCACAAGTTGCTCAAGAAAGATGCGGCATGGAAGTGGGGCAATGACCAGGAGAGGGCATTCACGGAACTGAAACAACTCCTGGCGTCTGACGCCATTCTGACCCATTTCGACCCCAAACGGCCGGTGGTACTGATCTGTGATGCATCCCCGGTGGGGGTGGGGGCAGTGTTATGCCACGTGTTGGAAAACGGGAGGGAGGCCCCAATAGCGTTTTACTCCAGGTCCCTGTCCCAAGCGGAGAGAAACTATGCCCAGACAGACAGGGAGGCGCTGGCGATAGTTGTGGGGACCAAAAAATTTCACGATTTTCTGTATGGCCGCCCTTTCACCATCGTGACTGACCACAAGCCCCTACTAGGCATTTTTACCGCAGATAAGCCCACGCCACAGATCCTGTCCCCGAGAATGCTTAGGTGGGCCATTTTTCTCAACGCCTACCAGCACGCGTTGGTGTACCGGCCCGGGAAAGAGATCAGCCATGCGGACGCCCTATCAAGGTCCCCCCTTCCCCTAACGCAGAGCCAGATGGGTGGAGATGGGCGTGACCGCCAGGTGCTCATGATAGAGGTTTTGGATTCGCCCCCCATAGTGCCCGCCGACATTGCCACAGCGACAAGGAAGGACAAGACGTTGGCGGCGGTTTGCTCCTGGGTACAGAAAGGGTGGCCGGCGTCTTCCCCAGCAGAGGAATTCGCCCCATTTTTAAGGAAGAAGCTGGAACTGTCCCTAGAGAGGGGGTGCCTCTTGTGGGGGCAGCGGGTGGTGATCCCTACATCCCTTCGACCGCGGGTGCTTAAACTGCTGCACGTCAGCCACCCCGGAATTGTGCGCTCCAAAGCGCTGGCCCGGAGTTACTTCTGGTGGCCCCAGTTAGACGCCGACATCGAGCACATGGTCGGCACTTGCGAGAGCTGCCAATGCTCCAGACCGGAGGAGGCCCGCCTTCCCCACAGGGAATGGGACGCGGCTAAGGGGCCGTGGTCTCGGGTGCACATAGATTTCGCGGAACCCTGTTTCGCCCGTTCCGAGGAACCCTGTTTCTCCTTGTTGTGGACGCTTTCTCCAAGTCGTTGGAGGTCATCCCAGTCACGAGCACCTCCTTGGCCGCGACAATTAAGCATTTGCAGAGAATTTTTTCCACGTTCGGCATACCCGACACACTAATTAGCGATAACGCTAGTTGCTTCACGTCCGCTGAGTTCAGGGCATTCACAGAGATTAACGCCATCCGGCACATCACCTCTGCCCCTTTCCATCCGGCCACCAATGGCCAAGTGGAGCGCCTCGTACGCACCACGAAGGATGCGCTGCGGCGCATGGGCCCCGGGGACCTCAACCTGCAAGTGTGTCAGTTTCTGCTAGGGTACAGGGTGACCCCGCTAGCGTCAGGCTACTCCCCTGCGGAGCTTTTAATGCGCAGGAAGCTGACCACCATACTCACTAGACTAGATCCCACGAGAGTTGAGGACAAGGGGAGGAACATAGGGGTAGAAGCCACCAAGAGTTTCAGCGTGGGTGCCCCGGTGCATTGCAGGAACTACGCCAGCGCGGGGCCAACCTGGGTACCGGGGGTGGTCGTGGAACAGACCGGTCCCGTATCGTACCGCGTGGAGACCAACACGGGTCTACTTTGGCGGCGACACGCGGACCAGCTCCGGAGCCGGGTCCCAGGAAGTCAGGGCGCCGACGGTGCGAACACAAATTCAGCGTTAGGGTTCTCCCCCACCCGTTTAGCCCAAGGGGGAGGGGAGGGGGGTCCAGAGTCCCCACCAAGGGGGGAGGAGAAGGAATTTGTCCTCGTAGATATCCCGCGGGATCCCCCAACAGAGTTTGATTTTGATTTTCAGAGTGGGGGGGGGTTTCAGAGTGGTCCCCCACCCATCCAAGCGAGAAGAGGGGTTTTACGTTAGCCCCTGGTGCCCCCGGTTCAACCACAACGGAATCTACCCTTTCCCCGAAAGCTGCAAAACCGCAGCAAGCCTCTAACAAGTCTCCCTCTCCCATTACAGGACAAGGGTCCAGGGAACAAGGAAGCAGGAGCGGCCCCCGGGTGGGCCAACCCACATCGCGGCCCAAACGCGAGTGCAATAAACCATCTTGGTTAAGAGACTTCGTCTCATCCTAGGGGGGAGGGATGTTGTGTTCTAAAGCCTGTGCCTTTAAACAATGTACCTATCCATGTGTATCCAATGTAACCTAATATATGTGTAACATTGTAACCTCCAGCTGCATCACTGTAACCTTAATAGGACGCGAGCTAGTGACCACTAGGTGGCAGTAGCGAGCATCCAAGCTCATTGGTCCAAGACTCACCTAGAACAACAGCACGGGAAGATTCCCGCCACTACCTTCACCTGGACAAGAAGGGCGTGACCCGCAATGACGTCACGCGGACAGTAGCCAATGGACTGTCGAGGAGCCACATTCAAATGTATAGCCACGGTATATATTGAGCTGTTCATCCGCCATTACCTCATGTTCCCTCTGACCAGCATGTAATAAAGTTGTGTTAAGCCAGCTCTTCGGCTGTCCTGGTGTCCTTGGTCCCATACACTAAACTTCCAACACAAACTGTTATGCTCAGATCACAACTTCATTTCCAGCCTACAAACCCAAGAGTCCCACAGACAAGCTGGCAAATGACCACACTGTTAAGGGGACTCTGGGAGCTGTAATTTTAAAAAGAAACTTTTCTTCACTCTTCATATGAATATAATGTCAACCTAAAAGAGTTCAAACTAGAATCATGTTGTCTAAAATACTGAGTAATGATTGCTAAGAGGAAGTATGTTACAAAAACCAGCATGTTCAAATTCCTGTCTGTTGCTCCTGGCCATCTCATGTTGAGAAGACGTTTTCATCAAGAAGCTATTCATCCAAACACACCAAACTTGAGGCATTACTCCACTGGTTCTACTAAATCAACATCAGAGCCAGACATGCATCCTGCACCTGGTATGAGAGGTTTACCCTAGCCACCCGAATCAAAAGAAAATCAACAATGTGACTTCAACTTCATATGAATTGGAAGATAGGAAAAGAAACAATGTTCTTCTGTAGGACTAAACGGTATTGCCTACAGTGAACACTAATATTAAGAACATATTCCATTTTAAGTGTTTATGTATGCAGATTTCTGTTAAATTATTTATTGAATTGTTTATTTATATACTATCCAATTGATAAAATTTATGTTTGAAGTCTATTCTGCTGCACAGCAAGGATCAAAATACACTGTCAAGCCATGTGCTGTTGCAACTTTGAGAGCTAGAGCAAGTTGTTTGTACCACTTCTTTAATTAGGCTAAACAGCTATTTGTCTAGAATAGGAAGTGTCTGTTCACAGACAAAGGCACACAAGCACAGCATGAACACTGCTCATGAAAATGTAACTTTAATAGTCAGACAAATCAAGCCAATGTTAGGAGCCTGTTCCCAAAATCACTGATTGTTGTATTTCAGGAGACGAATAAATAGTTCTTAGGCACTGTTTTAACTGGTAATGAAAGATTTTGGGATAACTTCAGTTGCTGAAATTTGTACAGAGAAGAGAATCGCCTGATCTTGTTTGCATATTCTTTTAACTTCTTGACTTAGCATTTGGCACTTCGCCATTTTTGTCTTTCTTGTGAGGTTGTTTGTTGATGGAACTCTATAATGTATTTTCTCTCTTTATAGCTTATCCAGAAGTATACCATCTGACTTTAAAAATCAACTATTCAATCATGATCATTTGCTTTTCAGTATTGCAGTTTCATTTTCCAAAACTGGAGGTTTCTGGAATTTATATTAAAAAAGGGAAAGGTGTATGTAATCCATAGGACAGTGGTGGCGATCCTATGGCATGCATGCCAGAAGTGCTATCAAGGGGAAGCCCCACCTTGCCTGGCCAGTGCTGCCTCCCCACCACCCCTCTCTCTCTGTGAGATGGAAGGCTGAAATCCTGGGTGGCTGGGTGAGATAAGGTGACCAGACACATCCCATACCTCCTAAGAGTTGGGTACACCCATGGGGGTGCACCCATGGGGAGGTGGGCCTACACACTTGACATCATCGACATACCTCAAACAGCGCACCTGTGCACACACCCATATGACTTCGCCAGAGGTACATCAGCAATATCACATGGATGTGTGGGCACTCATGGTGACTGCCCATGTGCCGCCGCCTCCTTTTTGGGCACTCGGTCTCAAAAAGGTTTGCCATCACTGCCATAGAATTTAACCAGAGCCTCTTGAATGTTGCAACCTGTGTGGCTGCCCTCCACCACTGCCACGTTCAACAGGGCTCACCTGTATCCTGCCCCTGCGTGTTGTCCTATGCCTCATACTTCCACCTCTCACCAGCATCCCTGTCAGGATGAGAGAGGCATATTTTGCACCCTGGTTACTTAGGATATTTGTCAAATGTACCACCTGTGCCCTGGCCAACTGCTGCTGTACTAGTTGCCTGACACCACAATATAAGCCCTGCATTGCACCCAAATTAGGACTCCAGGTACTTTATTTCAAAACTTGGATGGGCCAAGTTTTCTGCTACCGGTTCTGGTGAACTGGGGTGAACCTGCTGAATCCCACCACTGCACACACCCATGGGGAGAGGGGGGTTGACAGAGAAAGAGAAGTGGATAAATGGACTCTAGGTGGAGCATCTCAGAATACCTCTCAAAGGGTACAGGGTTGGTCACTCACATCTCTATGTCCAGGATTAGGGTACAGAGAGGGCTGGAAGGGTCTTCTGTATATCTCTAACATTAATATGCACACTTGTGTATCACACATGATACCTTTGAGGGCAGTTTTTTTAAAAAAATAAACAGGGAAATTGCTGTGGAAGTGCTGAATGAGTGAGGTTTTTAAAGAATGCATCTGTTCTTTGTCTAGGATCAGGAAATTTTCAGCTAACCATCCATCCTTTCTTCCAACAAAGGAACCCAAAGGCTGAACAGACAATAAATTATAGTATTAAAAATATAAAAGTTTGAGTGAGCTGCACATATTGATTCCCTATTCCATGATCTGCCTTCCTACAGACTAGGAGTACCTCTGTCTTATAAAACTCTTACACCATTGGGTATTTTATTTTGATTTCAGAGAGTAAACCAAACAAAAGACAAAAAACGCTGTGGCACCTTAAAGACTAACTCCTATATTTTAATGTTAGCTTTCGTAGATCAGAATTATATCTGATGAAGTGGACTCGACCCACAAAAGCTAACATTAAAATACAGGAGATAGTCTTTAAGGTGCCACAACATTTTTTCCGTTTTGTTTTGTTTACTCTCTGATATGCTTGCACAGACTAATATGGCTACCACTTCACTCCTATTGGTATAAGTAAACCTGATGAATTCAACATAGCTTGCTCCCTGGCTTGTGGATACAGGATTGTAGCCTAAATTTGTTTGAGGAGAGAATTACAGAATATACCTGTCTGGTTTTGCCTTGCTGGAAACAATATTATGCCTCTATTTACAAAACCAGGAAAAGTTTTTTTAAAAAAATTGTACGGCTGTGGTGTCTGGGCTTTTGGAGAGTTGTAGTGCACAGGTCCTACACTATTAAATTCAAATACTGTAGTAGCAAAAGAGTTTTCTGGGCCCTTAAATAATCTTCTTTCACCCAAATGATGTGATTGGGAAAAAAGTATAAAGCATGCCTAACTTTCAAATGATGCATATGAATAAAGGACGTCGGAACCGCTGCTGCAGGGGGTCCTCGCCGCGTCTCTCCTGGGCCCACACCACCAGCTCTGGATGGGAAACTCAGCTCACCTGCAACTGCCTGCTTCACTCCTCTTCACCCCTCCTGGCCCCGCCTGCCAGAGGGGTTTGAAAAAAATGTCGGAGCCGCCAAGTCAAGGTTCACCCTGGTTCCGCCGTGGACATTTGAGCCTGGGGCTCTATCATAGACACTAGGTGGTGGAGGACATTGCAACTGTGTAACTTTGGTAATGTGACAAACCGTATATTGGCTTGTTATTGTATTGTATATTGTATTTGTTTAATTTGTATCCTGTAATTTGCATTTAGTCATATTGTATTTTCTGACTTGTAGCTGTAATTTGCATTTGTAACTGTATTCTTTTTTTGTATTTGTTGTAATTGCATTTTTGATATACTGTATTTTGTATACTTTTTCTATGTTGTAAATGCCACTTTGGGTCACCCATTGGGTCAAGGAAAGCGGGGTATAACTAATAAATGAAATGAAATAAAGTGCTGAAGCAGGTTCTGCTTTTTAGTCTGGATAGTTATCCCTTAATAAGTGCCAAAAAGAGTTAGGGAGTTCATATTTGAGTAAGCTGGAACAAAATCTCATCCAAGACAAATATACCTCACTTTTTAATTTATTATTTCCCTCGGCAAATCCACCTCTACAGTCAACATGCAACAGCCAAGTCTAACAAGGAGAGGCTACATCTTGACATATTTACAGGGAAGATTGGCATTAGATTGGACTTTGCTATCTCTCCATCCTGTTAGTGTCCTCTAACAGCGAAAACTCTCAATTTTATCTAGGAAGCAAAAATGAGCAGGATCTTAGACTTTCCCCAAAGGCTGCTCAGATTTAAAAGTTATTCCAGGCAAGCAAACAACACAAAATTTGCACTTGAGTTTATGAACTTGTATACAGCAGGTGATTGAAGTGGATTTTCACATAAAATCAGGATGTCTCTTCTAAAAGGCAGAACTAATATACAGTACAGTAGAACCTTGGATAAAGTCAACACTCCGTTCCACAAGTTTGGACTTTATCCGATTTTGGACTTTATCCGAATCAAATGGGCAATGCATCGGATAACATCCAAAAATTGACTTTATCTGGGGTTCCTATACCAAATACCTCGGATAACGTCCATTTTTAGCGGTTTTGGACTTTATGCGATGCATCACGTGTGCATGAAAACCGCGACTTTATCTGAATTGGACTTTATCCGAATCAGACTTTATACGAGGTTCCACTGTATATCTAAAGTACAGTGATAACTCATACAACGTCCAAACTTGGTTCCACAGGTTTGGACTTTATACGGATTTGGACTTTGTATGAGGCATGCAAAATCCTAGCTGCGATGCCTCATACAACATCGAAATCCTTGCCGCAATGCCTCATACAACATCATTTCCATAGAGATACATTGTACTGTAACAGCACAGACTTCAGGGCAAAGTCAAGGAAACAGACAGGAAACAGACAGAACTTTAAGAAATCATTGTCTAAAGGCTAAATACATTACAAAAACATGTCAAACAACCCTGATTTTAGGGGACAAACCATACAGCAAGTTTTTAACTTTTGAAAACTTTATGAAGTGCAGGTTTAAAAGTTAACATGTCCCATCATCCAGCACAGTGTTAATCTGCAGCCATGCGGCTGATCATCCATTTTGTACAAGCTACTGTAAACAATTACTGGATGGAAACAAGGACAAAATGGATGCCGACATGTCCCATCATGCAGCACAGTGTTAATCATCCAAACAGCAGCAAACACCAAACAATTGCCCACCCCACTAAACAGTGCCCCCCAATAAAGACCAAAGTAAGAAAAATTATGGAGCATGCAATCTGTTTTTAAAAACCACAACAGCAAACACCAAACAATTGCCCAACCCACCAAAAAATTGCCCTCCCCCATCCACCTCCCTAACCCAAGCAAATCGGAAACAGAAAACCTCATTTATCTACCTTTCCACTGTGCCAAAGAATGGTCCAAGAACCTGAAGAATGCTGCAAAAATCCCAGGAATGCTTCCAAAAATTCTGACGAAAAAATCCAATTTTTTTTTCCAAAATCTCACTCAAAACCACTCCTAAACACTCTTCACCTCGTGCAAAACCCACAAGAGCAATGCATGCATGTGTCCTGCCTTTTATACTGCCCAGGCACTATGCAACCTGGGGAAAACCCCAATGCCTCATACAAAGTCACAGTGACTTTGTATGAGGCAACTTTTTTCAAGGAATTAGGCAATGTTGTATGAATCCGATGTTGTATGAAGTGGACTTTGTATGAGGTATTACTGTACAAAGGATTGGCCCTTTGGCATGGGGCTTGAGTAACATAGGACACTGAGATAGGCAATCACCCCAGATGACAAAGTACTTTCCAATTTACAGCAACCCTTTTCCAGGGTTTCCTAGGTATAAAGTACTCAGAAGTAGTTTACCATTTCCTTTTTTGGGGGGAGTGCTCTGTGACTTTGTAGGTTGCCCAAGGTCACATGGTGTCTCTTCTTGCAGAAGGCACAGTGAGGAATTCAACTTCCAGCCTCTGTGTGCCTTCAACTTGTTAACCCCAAACTATTTAGCACAAGCTTTTCTCTAAGTTCTCCAATTTTAATATTTAGATTCTTGAAAAAAATATTTCACCTATGGCTATGCTTTTAGAAAGAATTAACCACTCAAATCTGACAACAAGGCAAATTACCTGATAAAACAGTGGCTTTCTCATCCATTGTTATTAGATTTCCTCCAAATATTAATCAAAAGCAAGTGCAGTAGAACCACAGGTTATGAATGCCTCAAGTAATGAAAATCTCACGATGCGTAAGAAAATCCCAGTAAAATAATACTTTGAAATACTATTTTTTTTGAGATATGAAAAAGTTTGCCTATGAAATTATATTGTTACAGTGGCCTCTAGTTGCCACTTTTGGTAATCCATTGTCATTCTGCATTGTGTTTCGAGTTACAAAATTTTCATAATACGAAGTGTCCAGGGGAACGCATTAATTTCATAGCTCAAGGTACCACTGTATGAGATGACAAGCTGGCCTGACCTTGAAGCTGTAGAGAAAACAGACAGAAAGCTGAAGGTGGGGTTTATCAAATTAATTAGCAATGCAATTGATTTTAATCTGAAATAGAAACTTTTGGCTGTGTGATCTGGATAGCTCAGTGGTTTAGATACCTAGTTAGGGAGCCAGAAGTTCAGAGTTTAATTTCCCACTGTCTCCTTAACAGGGGTTGGACTCAATGTTTCACAGGGTCCCTTCCAGTTCTGCAGTTCTAAGAACATACTGAAGTCTAGAGATCATGTATTGACTATGATTAAATGATCCAACTTGCTCCCCCTTCCTACTAACACTGACTTGTTATGTACCATATTATTTCCAGAAAGAGAAAGAGCTGCATCTAAACATTGAAGAATCTGGAGCACATTGGCCAAAGGGCTAAAATGGCCATTTGCCCTCCTTCATAAGAAACAGTCTTCCATTTCAAGTGCTATCAGTGGACAATCTTTCTTTTGAAGGTGTCCTCTTTTGTTTCAACAGTTGTGAAATCCCATTCCAATTTAAAGACAGAGCACCATTTGGAAGATCAGAGACTTTGAATTTGCTTGGTACCTAGTTAGTACCCAGACAGCAGACTCTGCAAAGACAGATCATCCGGTAACTCTTGTAGTCAGTTAAGAGGTACTTTTAAATAAGACAAGTAATGAAATAATGCAATAATTTCCAGAAATAGACATTTATTTTTATATATATATGTTTGTGGGATCCATGCACATAATTGGCATACTGTCCCTGACAGAACCATGGTTTGGGGGAACACTCCTTGGAGCTTTGGTTCCGAGGGGACAGAAATTAGGGAGTGGATTAATAGTCATAGTTTAATTCACTGATCGCTGACCTGGCAGGCAGTTCAGACAGTAGATGGCCAAAGATCACCGAGTGATGAACTCGATCAGCATGTAATGGGTAATCTTGTATCCACAGAGACTCTGAGTCTAAGAGTCAACCTAAGCAGATGTTTACTCCCAATAGCAGTAGACAATGCATGTCCCCCTGGTAGTAAATTAGATAGATAAGGAACTTCCCCTGGTGAAGTCATCCCTGATGAGTAACTTGTGTAATCTCAAAGTGCAGACTTGCAGTTTTCCTGTAACGGCCACGCACACGGTCGAGCTAGGCAGGGTATAAAGATTAAGGCATTCTGATCAATAAACACTGGACTTCCACCTCAGCTCTGCCTCGTGTGCCTTTCTTCATCCAGTCACTCCGCACCCAGTGGGCCATATCTGGCCCACCGTTACAACATATGGTGACCCCGATGTGATCTAGCCATCCGGCCTGACATGATCTGGCCATCTGGCCCGACGTAATTGGCACGGTTCTACCCTAGAGCCACGTCCAATTTCTTCCAGGCAGTTGCGGTGAGTTCTGGTTAGAAAGCCATCCGATTAAAACTAGGCACGGCCACAAGGCTAGGCACTTCCCAGGCAGAGTGCGCTCCAAAGCTCTGCGGCATCTTGCGCATCGGAAACGCGTTCCGCTCAGGGTTGGCTGTGAACCCTGACACCATCGCAGAGGCCACCGAGGGCCTGTGGCAGCAGTCCATGTTCTGATTCCTTCCCAGTGGTTCATCGCACCAAAACCAATTACTTACACCTAGATGCGTCAACTCGTCCGGTGGAGGCAGCTTCAACGGACCGGCAGGTAATATGGGGACTTGTTCACAGAGGTCAAGTCTGACCGCTAACCAGAGAGTTCACTTAATGGAACTCAAGGCCGTGGCCAGGGTAAACCGTATTTGCATTCACAGCGCCCAGTTAGCAGATCTTTTTGTGTATTTGGGGGAGCACTGTCTGTTTTGTCCAGAAACGGGCATGTTAAGCCTCCAACTTTGGGGCAGGATAGGGACCTGCATTAAGCAAGAACCAAGAGCCCCAGCTAAGGTGATCAGCACATAGAGCAAGTGTAGAAAAGTCATTTCAGAGGTCAGTTCAGTCCGTGTAGAGACCCGAAATCCATCAGTAAATGCCCCAGCGTGTCTCTACCCGACTAGCCAACACCAGCATGGGGGCAGGGAGGACTTAGGAAGGCCAGACCCCTTAAGGGCATTCAGAAGTCCTTCCCAACAGAGAAGTGAGGAAGACCCATTCACGGGGAAATTGCCAGCAGTAGCTAGGATCCAGCTGTGATGTCCAGCATTTAGACAGACCACTGTCTACATGCCCGCTCTGCGCATGCTCATAGAAACCTGCACAGCCACTAGCCACTCAGGGCTCCAGAGCAAATCCATTACCAAATGCAGGCACAGAGCAGTGCAAAAGCCCAAAGGCGCTTGCCTTCAGTGTGGAAGGATGGGACACTCTAGGAGAGAATGCCAATCTAGACCAGGCAGCTCTTCGAACATCTGTCCAAATAAGCCTAAAACCAAAAATCCACACCGGGGGGGGGGCAGACAGCCACCCGATCCAGGAATACAGCCCTTGGCCATGTGTCTGGCCCAGGTTCAAAAGAAGGCAGTGACCATCCCAGCAATAGTACCCCAAGCTCTTCCAAGGCACAGGCACTCCTAAGCAGAAGCACTCAGATGGCTGCAGAAGCCACCTGCGTATAGCCTAAAATATCTTACTACAAGTAAGCAGCTCCTCATGAGCAGGGCAGAACACCGCAGACCTGAGGAGGGAAGAAATGTTTTATCCAATGTGCGAATGCGTAAATGAGTGTATGCGTGGTGCACCACTGTACGTATGACTGCAAGAACCAGTATGATTGCAAAGTGTTTTTATTCCTTGTGTGTATCTGCATGGTAATGTTACTATGAAATATCAGGTATTGTGTGTTAGACAGTTTGCACTCTGTTCATGGGTAGGAATGATTTAAAGTCTGAGAAGATACAGTAAGCAAAACCTTTTTGCGTTGCCTGCAAAAAGGCACCAAGGGCTACGAAAGCAGGAGCTAACCTGTAACAGGGCAAAAGTGACTCCCTTTTTTTTTTCCTTTCAGCCAAAGGCTGTCTTTTGGATATGGCAGGGAGAGACTCTTCTCTTTGTCTCAAGGATTAAGCTACCCTCTCAAGAACCGGTTTTGCAATCAGTGCCACTCAGGCAAACAGATAATTGGAAATGATAAAAGCCTTGCATTATAGAAACCTGCCTGAAAGAGATTATTATTTTTTCAGAATCGTGAACTGAAAAAAAAATCACTTCTATGAGTTTTCCTCACTAAATCATAAACTACGTCTGTGTTTTTCAAACCCCTATTTCGGTGTTTTAATGTCTATTAAATGTCATTTAAATGTCTCTCAAATGTCTCTTAGAGGTCTTTAAGTCACATGTCTCACTAGGAATGAGTGAATTGCATTGTCTTCATGTGTTTACTGTGTTAAGTTAATCATTTTGTAACCTAGGTTCTCAACTAGGTTCTCAACCTTTTAAAGTCAGGGGCTAGGTTCCGCGGCCTCAGGCAGCTTCGGAGGTCTGGATGGTCATCCTGCCCTTCCTTCACCGCGCAGCCCTTCTTGGCTTGGTGGAGGTGGTGGCGGAACAATGTTGTGGGCCACATTTGGCCCGCAGGTTGAGAATCGTTCTAACTCTTCTTCATTCGCTTAATCCATGTAAAGTAATTTACTCATTGTACCCCTTTCGCAGGAAAAAGCACACAAACATTCTTGCGCTCAGACCTTCTGGGCCACACTGTATACAATTCAGAATGTGCTTAATCTTTTCCTCTTCACGGGAATAACTTTTGAATTTCTTACATTTTTTCTCCACAAAGTCCAGGCCTTTAAAGTAACCAATTTATTTGTCTCTATTAAAAGTACAGACTTAAATTGCATCCTTTCACAGGTTTCTGAGTTAATCATTGGCAGGGATTCCTCCAGGAGAATTCCAGCCAGCTGTCTTGACCTAATCTGATTTCATTATCTGATAAGAATTGTTGCATTCTCATTGTGCTAACTTCTGACTTATCTTTCCTCCTTTCCTCTCGCCATTGGAACTCCCTGCTGGAAATGTTTAACTCATGTGTCTTTTCATTTTAACAATTTGTTCCCTTACAGCATGATACATCAAAGATTGTTTTATCTTTTGTTTAGTATAAACCTTTGTCGTATGGCACACGGGCCTGCACTAACAAGCAGGCACATTTCACAAACTCCAGAACTCAAAGGGAGGAAATGAGGTTAGTCCCTGAGCTCCTGAGCTCCATACTGTCCCTGACAGAACCATGGTTTGGGGGAACACTCCTTGGAGCTTTGGTTCCGAGGGGACAGAAATTAGGGAGCGGATTAATAGTCATAGTTTAATTCACCGATCGCTGACCTGGCAGGCAGTTTAGACAGTAGATGGCCAAAGATCACTGGGTGATGAACTCGATCAGCATGTAATGGGTAATCTTGTATCCACAGAGACTCTGAGTCTAAGAGTCAACCTAGGCAGATGTTTACTCCCAATAGCAGTAGACAATGCATGTCCCCCTGGTAGTAAATTAGATAGATAAGGAACTTCCCCTGGTGAAGTCATCCCTGATGAGTAACTTGTGTAATCTCAAAGTGCAGACTTGCAGTTTTCCTGTAACGGCCACGCACACGGTCGAGCTAGGCAGGGTATAAAGATTAGGGCCTTCTGATCAATAAACACTGGACTTCCACCTCAGCTCTGCCTCGTGTGCCTTTCTTCATCCAGTCTCTCCGCACCCAGTGGGCCATATCTGGCCCACCATTAGAACATATACTTTTCATTTCCAATAAAATATTATTCCGTTATTTTAATCTTCCCCCCATTGAAGTCATCCACAAGCAGCACACGATTTATGCACTTGCAGAAACATATCTGCAAGAAAAACCCTTCTTTTCATAGCAAAAATCCTGTTCCATAAATTACCATTCATTTACACACAAGTAGATTGAAGTTCATGCAATCAAATTGTGAGAGAGCCTTGGCTCATTGAGGCAAAGAGGGAACTTATCTGTTTCAGGTCAGCCGCCCTCTCGGTCTTCTCACTGGAGTTAACTCTGAAAGGAAGGGTGGATTAACACACCTGGGAGAGCTCACGTAGTTCTTTGATTTAGTTTAGACAGCTTTTTCTCTACAGAAGGCCACTGCAGATTAAACGCTTGTCAAATAAACTTATTTTACGTTATCATTGCACTGTTCTTAATCAAAACCCATACATTGGTGAAGACTAGATGGATTAACAGACAGACAGATAGATAGATATACTTTACGGGCTTCTAATTACTTTTTCTCCATTCCATCTCTCATGCGCTCCATTTTTCTCTTAAGAGAAAGGTTGGACAGGAAACATCCAAGAAAGATTTCCTATAGCATCTAATTAACTTGCAAACCTAAAGTCAACAGATCATTATCCCACAATTCACTTTTTGTCTCAGTAGAAATCCGTTATGGTCCATAAATATGAAGCCATCCATTTCATTTGATGGCATGGCAGGAAGCATTTGGTTTTATGACTTTTGGTCACTGATATAGCTAAAGGTCACAAACATGTACATATCCTTTCCCTTAAAATCATCTCTACATTATGCAGGCTTCACATTCTCCACCCTGGGTGGATCTCCAGGCCGATGCATTTGAAAACATATACTATATAATACATGGTAATGCTATATTATTATAGCACTTACTATATAAAGGCCGTACAATCAAATGACAAATGTGTTCATTCATACCACATAATATTATGGGTTATGCCCACATCTTTCCATGTTTTGGTAGTTTGTGTATGGAAAAATAGAATAGAATCTGAATGTTGTATTCTTTAATTGAAAATTCTGGACATAAACCTGAAGAAATATTTCTCCTGCTTTCTATCTGATAAATTCTCAAAACCTGCCATTAATTAGGAAATGTCTAGATAACTGCTTCTGAGCTCAGTCTTTCCAGTTGGTAATGTGTAAAAAAAATGTCCCACTGCTTCCTGGGACATATAGGCTTGCTGCCCTTGTCAATTTACATATAAGAGAAAGAGATCCACAGAGGATGCTGTGGCTACGGCCCTACATGCTGTTCTGACCCATTTGGAGAAACAAGGAACTTATGCGAGACTGTTATTTGTAGATTTTAGTTCTGCTTTTAATACTATTCTTCCGCATAGACTGGTGCCCAAATTATTAGATCTGGGGCTTCCGCCATGCTTATGCAGGTGGATACTAGATTTTCTATCAGATCGTTCCCAACGGGTCAGGATGGGCTCTCATGTCTCTGCAGATCTCAGTATAAGTACGGGGACGCCGCAGGGGTGTGTGCTGAGCCTGCTTCTGTACACGCTTTACACATATGATTGTGTTCCCAGTTACCCCAGCAATAAGATCATCAAGTTTGCAGACGACACAACGGTGGTGGGTCTGATTACTGCTGGGGAGGGGGAGTCGGCTTACAGGAAGGAGATTGAGATGCTGACGGAGTGGTGTAGGGAAAACAATTTATTCCTCAATGTAAAAAAGACAAAAGAGATCATTGTGGACTTCAGAAAATGCAAATTGAACATCCAGCCACTTATTATTGAAGGGAATTGTGTGGAGCAGGTCTCGGTATTTCGATTTCTGGGAATGGAGCTGAGGGATGATCTAACATGGGAAGCAAACACCAAAGATCTGATCAAGAGAGCACAGCAGAGGTTATACTTCTTGAGAATCCTCAGGAAGAACAATCTTTCAAAGGACCTGCTGTTGGCATTCTATCACTGTACCATAGAGAGTGTGTTGACCTATGGTCTGTATGGTTTGGGAGTTGTACAGCTAGGAAAAGAACAATGCTGTCCAGGGTCATAAAGACTGCGGAGCGGATAATCGGGCGTACTCTTCCCACTCTAGATCAAATCTATGCCTCCAGGTGTTATAAGAAAGCTGTAGAGATCGCGCAAGATAGTACAGACCCCGGAAATGATCTCTTTCAGCTTCTGCCTTCTAGAAGAAGATATAGAGTCATAAAGACCAGGACCAGCCGCTTGAGAAATAGTTTCTACCCAAAATCGGTTCTGGCTTTGAATACAGTGCAATGCAGTCTATGAGGGAGCGTCTGTATATAGTTTTTAGAGTTTTTAGGGTTTTAGAGTTGTTGAGTTTTTAGAGTTTTAGAGCTTTTATTTATTTATTTATTTATTTATTTATTCAATTTATATCCCGCCCACTCAACACAAGGCCGACTCTGGGCGGCTAACAACATAAAAAGTAACCCCAGGGCAACCCAAGGAGTTTACAGACAATATTCACAAATACAACAATAATCCTAAAAACAGTTAAAACAGTAAAAAAAGTTAAGACTACCCACCCCCTAAAAAGCAAGGGCTGCAGGATCGAAAAGGCACCATGGGGAAGAGTTCCTCTACACCAACCACCCCATGGTGGTTACCCTTCCACCCGCACCCCACACTTGACCTGCCAGCCAGGTTTTAAGATCCCTTCTGAAAGGCAGCAACTCCGTCCGAAGACGTAATTCTGTTGGCAGGAGGTTCCAGAGGGCCGGTGCAGACACGGAGAAGGCTCTCCTCCTTGTGCCAGAGAGGCGAGCCCCTCTGGCTAATGGAACAATTAGAGAGCCCCTCCGGTCCGCTCTGGTTGGATGGACAGACGTCCTCAGGGCGATGCGGTCTCTTAGGTAACCTGGCCCACTACCATATAGGGCTTTAAAGGTCAAAACCAGCACCTTGAATTGCACCCGGAGACATACTGGCAACCAGTGCAGCTCCCGGAGCAGTGGCGAAGCATGAGCATAACGGCCACACCGTTAGGGGTTAAATGTGTATATGTGGGGTGGGAGTATGTTGATAATTTTATATAGTTGTATTTTGTTTAGGTTTTGTTGGGTTGTTAAGTGTTCCCCCCCCCCCCCCCAATCATGTTGTTCTGTGCAGGACAATGACAATAAAGATTTATCTATCTATTAGAACTACACATCTCACAAAACCCTGGTCTTTTCAAGAAGCAGGAGGACAGTTTGTTTGTTTGTTTGCTTGCTTGTTTCCTATCCTTAGGAGACTCCAAGGGAGGACTTGCTCTAGTTGAGTGAAATGTAGGTGTCTGTCTGTAGCTAGAATTCTCAGAATTTTTGCCTAGGAAATTTGGCTTAAATGATTCTTGGTGAAGAATCAGAAGCCAAGCATTGTGTTTAGAGGGTGGGGTGTGGGAGAGAAATGTCTTTCAAATCCTATGCAAAACTGTCAATTTATTTGACAATCTTAGCTTTAGTCTTTGATATTCAAAAAAAAGTTAATGTAACCTCTATGGACTATTTGGGTCAACCCAGTGGGTGGGAAAATCTTAGGAAGATGCTGTGGTTCAAGATAAGACTGGGGGGAGGGAGAGAGGGAGAGAGCTGAGCCAGCCTGTGTAGCCCAGGGCAAGCTGCAAAGTCCCATACTGCCCCCAGAAGAAGGAAATGTTGAAACACTTCTGAGTATTCTCTACCTGGAAAGGGTTGCTATAAGTCAGAATTGACAGCACAGGATTAGCCAGCCTGCCTGCCTGCATAGTATATACATGCTTTAAAATATATGTAACCTTCTCCCCATTTAATTCCTAGGACAACTCTATAGGGTAGCTCCGGCTAAGGCTGAGTGGCCAAATCCTATTAGATATGCCTGCAAGCATAATTCAAACATAAAATTGCTTCAAATTAAGAAACCATTGGCTAAACGCCTGTTGCTCAGAGTAAAAAAATAAATCATAACTTTCTGTCTGTTTCTAGCTGGCCAATAAAGATGTCCCACTGTTGATGAAAATTACTGAAAACCTGGTGGAATTTCTGTAGGGCAGTGATGGCAGGAGATGGGGGAGATGGGCGGCAGGCATCATGTTTGCCGGTGATGTCAGGTGTGTGTGTGCGCACCCATGTGATGTCACCGGTGCACTTTAAGCTGCGTGTGCACATGCACACCAGCCCCACACTGCCAAGCTTTGCGCTGCCCCCGACAAGCCACACCCTGGAACAAGCCCCCACCGCTGTGCCAGGCCCTACTGCACTTCCAACAAGTGCCCATGTTAGGCCCTGCCACTGCTACCACCCCCAACAAGCCCCTGCCACCCCCCCCCACGCCACGCCCCCTGACAAGCCCCTGCCACCACACCAGACCACACACTCCAAACAAGCCCCCACTGCCATACCAGTCCATGCCACTGATGCCCCCCTGACAAGCCCCTGCCATCACCAGCCCCCCACCCTTGGACAAGCCTCACAGGGCTGTGCCTGGCTCCAGGCTCTGGACAAGCCTTGTGTGGCCACGCCAGGCTCCAGACAAGCCTCTCACCACCACCACTGCCACCACTTGAACAAGCCCCAAGATGCACTGGGCTCTGGACAAGCCTCACACTGCCATCCCCCTCTGCACAGGCCCCTTGTGGCCACACCAGGCCCCTCACTGCCATCACCCTGGTCAAGGGCCACAGAGAAGCCTTGGGTCACTGCACCAAGCCTTGCTCACCACTAATTGAGTCAGACTGGAATCCCGCCCAAGAGGCAGCAGTGGGGACATGTGCTCACACCCATTGTTGTTGGTGGGGTGGGGCGGGGCTTGTCCATGATGGCGTGTGTGCCCATAGAGAGGCCTTCACATGCCTCCTCTGGCACGTGTGCCATAGGTTCCCCATCACTGCTCTAGAGTTTTTTTTCCCCATGCATCCAGATAAAAAAATGTCATTAATGTACCTCAAATAGATAAGTGGTTTATGGGTACAGCAGTTTAAAAAACACTGTTCTAGATCAGCCATGAATATATTACAGGGGTGTAGCCAGGGGGTTGAGGGCAAAAACCCTCCTGAGCTAACAGCCTGCCCTTCCAACCCACCCTGTGGTGCCAATGTTATATATGTGAATGTGATATTGATGCCCTCCCTGGAAAAATATTTTGTCCCTCCTGAAAAATCTAGAATCCTGGCTACAGCCCTGATATATTAGCATATTGTGTGGAGCCATGCAAGTACCCATGATCTGGAGGTAGGTTTTATTTTCAAAGGTGAAGTAGTTATGTATACTGTAAGTACAAAGTAGCACAGAGTGGTGACTGTGTGGGTTTCATCTTCATTTTGAATAGTGTTCGACAATAAAACCTAGCTCCAGATCAAGAGAACTGTACCCATAAACCACTTATATATTTGAGGTACATCAGTGACATATTTTTGAACACCACTGCTCCGGGAGCTGCACTGGTTGCCAGTGTGCCTCCGGGTGCAATTCAAGGTGCTGGTTTTAACCTTTAAAGCCCTTCATGGCAATGGACCAGGTTACTTACAGGACCGCATCGCCCCAAGGTATTCTACCCGTCCCACAAGGGTAGATCAGAGTGGCTCTATGGTGGTCCCTTCGATGAGAGAGGCACACTTGACTGGGACCAGGAGAAGAGCCTTCTCGGTGTCTGCCCTAGCCCTGTGGAACCTCTTACCACCAGAGTTGCGCCTCCAGACCGAGCTGCTCCCCTTTAGAAAGGATCTTAATACCAGCGGGTATGGGATCCGACATGTGGAATGGCCCAGGCCCACTGGCTGGTTTAGCTGCCTTATGTTTAACTGTGAGTTGTCAGAATTTTGTATGTCCTATCTGTTTTAAATTTCATTTTTTGGTATGGTATGGTTTTTATCTTTTTAATTCTATTTTTTATCTTCTTAAGAGGTTAGGGAGGGTATTGGAGGATTTTTTTAGAGGTTTTTTTAGAGGTTTTTAGAATGTGTTTGTATTTTTAGTGTAGCTTTTAAATTGTTCGAGGCTGCTCTTTTTTTCTTTTCTTTTTTTGTAAAAGAGCTTTCTCTTTTTCTGTTGTTAGCCACCCTGGGTGGTGTTCGTGCCAGAAGGGCAGGATATAAATAAACCAAATAAATATAAATTTTTTTGATCTTGACGCATGGTAAAGAGACCCTAGAAAAATTCCACCAGGATTTCAATAACTTTCTTCCAAATACAGGTATTAAACTCAGCTTGGACCAGTCTACACAACAAGTACATTTTCTAGACACTACTGTGAAACTAAAAAAATTGACATCTCAGTATCACACTATATCATAAACCCACCGATTGATACACCTACCTACATGCCTCCAGCTCCCATCCAGAACACACAACAAAATCCATTGTCTTCAGCCAAGCCCTCAGGTACAACGTCATCTGCTCAGACCCACAAGACAGAAATGCCAATCACAAGGATCTACAAAATGCATTTCTCAGACTACAATACCCATTCAATATGGTTAAAGAACAAATCAACATTAAAATAAAGCAGTTAGTCTTTAAGGTGCCACAACATTTTTTGTGTTTTTGTTTTGTTTACTCTCTATATGCTTGCACAGACTAACACAGCTACCATTTCAAAAATGCTTTATAAGTGTATAGGCTCACACCTCCAGATGCATCATTAAATTTGCAGCTTTGATTGTGTTCTGTGTTTCATTTTCAGACAATTGGATTGAAAATCCCAGGGGGTAACAAAAGGAGTGTATTAACCATTCTCTGTGCCAAACAAATCACTGAGGAACCCTACAAAAGAGAAAAGGCAGATGAGAGTCAAAGAAAGATGGAACAGCAATTAACTGACACATTAACTCATCAGTACTGAAATAATGAAATAGCCCCATAGGTCAGATTCTCTCTCTTGTCTGTTACAGTCATGGATAACCCAATTAAACAAGAGCTGTGTGTGTGTGTGTGTGTGTGTGTGTGTGTGTGTGTGTGTGTGTGTGTGTGTGTGTGTGTGTGTGTGTGTGTGTGTGTGTGTGTGTGTGTGTGTGTGTGTGTGTGAGAGAGAGAGAGAGAGAGAGAGAGAGAAATAATTTGATATATATATTAAATATGTTGAAAAATGAAATCAAAAGGCACAAGAGTCACACTTATCCTATTGTGTTGGTTTTATTAGCTCTACTTAGAATTTTCTCCTTGATGCTTAGATAACATGGATGGATTAGGTTTTGCAAAATGGAGGCTAGGTGGGATATAAGTAATGGAAAGTGTCTGGAAGTAATTAGACTTGCAAAGCCATTTGAAGTTGGAAAGTGGATTGGCATGGTATGTGAGCAGATATGATTAAGATTCCATGACAAAGAATATTTTATATGGCCCCGTAAAATATATATCTCAGACAAAATTTCCATTTGTAGGGAAGAAGAAGTGGGGTGGGAGAAGTTGTTCTCTTTCCCAGTCTCTTTCTCTTGGCACCAAACACAATGTGGTTTCCAAACATGTGCTGTCAATCAGCTTGCATGGTTCATTTTGTCACTGAAAGTCAGAAAGTCAGAGCTTTCTAACAATAGAGCCTTTGCTAAGAATACATTAAGAAAGCCTGGTGTCTAGCATTAAATGGCCAGATGTAAGAAGGGTCATGCCTTCACAAGAATTACAAGGAAACATACCCTAATTGTCAAGAGCCTTTTGTTTTTGTCTTAATGGTCTTTGTTTATTAATGTATGGCTGGACATCCCACTATGGTAATGGAGTAGACCATACAGCCAGCGATTCAGTGCCAAGTGTCAGGCGGCGGTTAACTAACCTGACTCCCTAAAGGGGCCAATAGCTAAGGGCGGATGAGCCCCTTTAGGTGGGGTGATGGTACTCTCAGTGGAGGAAATGTCACTGGAAACCATCATATGAAGCCCAATGGCAAAATGAGCAGAAGAGGAACTATGATTCCCAATGGTCATGGAGGCAGAAGAAGCCATGCCAGATGGACTGGCTGTGAAGGCGCACCTTGATAATTTCCTCAAGGCTGCAGCAGTCTATTGCAGTCCCGGTGTTAAATTCTGCATGTCTCATTTTATATGTGCCGCACGAAATGGCTCCGTGATCACAGTGGGTGGGTCACTTCATGGGATGGGATCCACCTTAAATAAGTTCATACCAGTTACATTTTTCCTGCTTCAGGAAAAAATGCATTTTCGGATACGAGTTGCAGTCGACAAATGGTCTTTGTGAACAGGTGAATTAATAAACTGTTGATGAGGCTTACAAACCATTTGCCAATACCGAAGCCCAGAAAAATCACACAGCACAGGATAAAGCAAGTCAGGGCCACCTCGAGACAATTTGCCACCTGAGACAAGGAACAAGACCACGCATCTTCTCCATATGGCAATTATAGGGACTGATAAGGTTGAATGCATTGCACACGGCATCCCTGTAAGGGTCAGCTTTCTCAAGAAACACCATAGATCTCCTTAATTTTCTGCAAAAAAAAAAAAACTCCACTGAGATGGGTTTAATGATTGTCTATACAGGATGAGCAGGATCCCACCCATCCCTGGAATCTTAAATTTATTTATTGCTTTAGAAGAGCACAAATGTGCTGTGTGGCACACCTTCTTCTAATAAACCACTATGCAGCTTCCCTGCCTCTCCCTGGAAACATTCCTGTGGCTGCTCTTGTTGGAGTTGTGGTTTTCTTCACCTCCAACTACACAAATGCCAGGCTCAGACGTTGGAAATTCCAAATAGTCATAATGAAGAACACCTCATTGGGCTATCAGGTTAAGCATTGCTAGAGAACAGCAGCACCCCCACCACAAGAAAGAGAGCACAGTGTTTTGCTCTATTTATTTTTTGCCAGAGAGCCTTAGCAAGTCTGGACTAGCTATATTAATTACTAACCCAGAGGGATGTCCCTCAATACTTTTATACCAGCCAAAATCTGACATATGTTGTATTTTGTGTTCCAGTAAGAATGTAGTTCTCAAAATATGAAAGCCCAGCCAGGGCACAAGGTTTACTCCTCATCCGAAGTCAGATTTTAAGAGAAGAAGAGCACCAATGGCAACCCCTGCTAAACACATTAGGGATGTTATGTGATCCATACTCCCCTTTGATACCACCTTGGCAATGTTTCCCTCGGAAGACATTTCTGACACCTTAATGGAGCAGAGTGATGCCATTTCCTAACCCTCATAAAATTAGTCTATTTTGAAGGATTTCTCCAGTCGACCCTTGATGCTACTGCTTAAAAAGGTCCTGAAATAAGTAGCAGTACTTACTTTTATATTTTCTCTCTTTATTTTATTTACTTGGCTTTCAGACAGTCCAGTGCTCCCAGCCAAAATCATGAATCAGGGAAAGCCTTCCAAATGGAGGAAACCTGTGAAAAATATCTGTGAAAATATTACTCAAGTTGCTCCTTTCTTCGACTAACTATCAATGTATTCCCTGTCCTGTCAGCCATGCCAAATCGGCAAACACTTTTGAAAAAGTTAGTCACAATCTTCATATGATATCTTTGAAAGCCAATGTTTGCTAAAATTCTTGGAGAGCTTTGGTTAGTCCTCTTAATCAAAAGAAAAAACAAGGTATAAAAAACCCAAGAGCACAAGGAAACATGGAGGGGTCGCCCCTAGTCAGTATGTACCACAGACACACATTGACTAGCACATTGTAGGATCAATATATTCTAGAATGATTTTAAGTACGAAAAAGGTTTCTTTACTTACATCTGTGATTTTAGTTACAGTCAGAAGAAAAAATTGAGAAAATGGAGCTCCAGCATGTGAGGGAAACCTCCCATGCTTCCTGTTTGGAGCATGGCCAGAGGAAAAAAGAACTACAGTGGAAGCCCGCATAACGAATGCTTCGTATAACAAAAATTTCGTACAATGAAGCATTCATGCAGCAATCGCGATACCCGATATAACGATTTTTTTCATTATATGGGGTTTTTGTTAAGCGGGGTATACCCCGATTAACAAAACACCCATAAAATAAACATTTTATTTTCATTATGCGGGGTATCACCCATTCGATCCGCATAACGGGGGGAAACGCATAGCGAAGAGCTCCATGAAATGGAGAATTTTCGTTATGCAGGGTTCTACTGTATTAACAAAAATAATGAAAACAAAAATACAAACAGGAGGAGGAGGCAGGAGCTTGCCTCATATACCACAGGGAAGAAAAAAATATACCAATCATGTTTGTAGCAAAGGACAATAGGTTGCAAACCACCACCCCCTTCTACTGATAATCCAGTATTAATGCATGCACAGTTGCTATTTTCCCATCACCCCTTATCAAACTGAAATGAATTCTGATTCTGCAAAAAAATAAAAAAATAAAGTTACAACATCTTTTTAGGACTAGCCCTGGCATAGGACCACCACTATAGATAAACAGAAACAATGGTTGAATTTATAGTCTATGTTACCCTCTGCCCTTTCTGCTGTCTTTGTAGCCTACAAGCTTTGGATTTCTTCTGGCTGGCAGTCTTAAAATCTATAGTTCTTTTTAAGCATCTAGCTACTCTTCTGGCAGCTGTCTGGTCAACATGTGTTGGTGAACAAACCTTTCTGCTCATTACCTGTTATGTATGTACAATGTTGCTTTAAGAAATGTATGAATGTAACCTGACCACAATTACAATGTAGCCCAGCTGTAAAGGAACGCGAGTAAGCTGCCCATAGAGGGCAGCTGCGAGCGTTCAACTCACATGGTTCGCATTCCTCAAATCACCGGCAGCTGCGGGAATTCTCCCGCACCAACAAACTACTACGGACATGGGGCGTGACTCACACGACGTCACGACGGTAGCGGCCAATAAGCTACCGTGCAACCAGATTCAAATGTATTGTGCTCCTGTATATAATGTGATGTACCTCCGCCATTACCACATGTTCATCCTGATCATCAACCAATAAACCTGTGTTAGTCCTCACTGCGACTCCTTCTTTGTCTTCCGTGCAAGACACTAAATTGGCGACGAAGGTGGGATAATGGCGAATCCCAAGGTCAAGCCTTACCAGTTCGATGTCAGCAAGCCCGAACAATGGGAGCTCTACGAGTGCCAGTTCCAGCACGCAATGGAAGCTGCGGGCGTCGGCGACGACGCGAGGATGTGCTCCTATTTCCTGGCCCAGGTGGGGCCGGCCACGCTGCGCATCCTGATGAACCTGGTGGCCCCCAAGAAGGTGGAAGAGGTGTCCATCGACCGCATGCTGGGGCTGCTGGGCGAGCCTTTCCAGCCCCCCGTGTCGATCTTCCCGGCCCGGGTCGCATTCCACAGGCAAGAGCAGCGACCAGGTGAATCCATGTCCGCCTACGCGGCGGCCCTCAGGCTGGCAGCGGTGCACTGCCAGTGGGACGACCTGGACCAGGCCTCCGAGACCGCATGCTGTGTGGCCTGAGGGACGAGGAGCTTCAGCGGAAGCTCATGACCCGCGACCACTGCCTCACGTTCAACGAGGTACTGCAGGAGGCCCAAGCGGCCAAAGCGGCCAGAAGCGGGGTCAGGGTGTTCAAGTCCCGAGGGGCCACGTCCGAAAGGACCAAGTCACCAGTACAGGCGGCCCGGCGGACACCAGCGAAAACGGCCTGGCAGGCCCCCAAGCCGCCCGCCGGCACACCAACGGCGTCCGAGGAGTCGTCCACCACGGCAGACCCCTGCTCCAGCGAGGACGACGACGTCCAGTGGGTCAAGAAGCGAGGAGAGAAGCGACAGACCCGCGAGCGGCAGGACCACCGCTGCGACGGTTGTGGGGCGTCCCACGACCGCACGAGGTGTCCGTTCCGAAAGGCCGAGTGTCACAACTGCGGCCGAAAGGGGCACATCGCCCGAGTGTGCAGGCGCGGGCGAGTCGAGGACAAGGGCAACTTGAACCATTCCCAGACGCACCAACGGAAGGCGGCCGGCACCAGGAAGGTCTCAGACGACCACAGCATGGCAGGCGTGAACCGCGTGGGCCTGGAGCACCGGCGTTTTTTCGTTGAGGTACAGTTACAGGGGGTCCCAGTGAGGATGGAGATAGACTCGGGGTCGTCCTATTCCATCCTGTCCCAAAAAGAGTTTATGCGCATTCCTCCAGATGCGCGGCCCAAGTTGCGGGCCATGAGGTCACACCTACGGGACGTGCAAGGGAACGGGATCCCAGTGTTGGGGGTGGGGAACTTCAAGGTGAAGTTGAAGAATTACTCCGAGAAACTGCCCCTAGTGGTCCTCAAGGGGGGGGAGGTGCTGCCTTTTGGGAACGCAGTGGTTTGCTCCCCTAGGAATCGAACTATCCGGCATTAACGCCATAGAGACTGACCCAATGCGGGACGTGTGCAACGCACACCCGGACGTTTTCAAGAAGGGGCTCGGGACTTACAAAGGGCCCCCAGTTTCCTTTGACCTGGATCCAGAAATCCGACCCATACGCCTCAAGCCAAGAAGAGTGCCTTTTGCCCTCAAGGACAAGATCGAGGCAGAACTGGGCAAGTTGGTGGGGCAGGGGATTTTGGTTCCAGTTGATTCGGCGGAGTGGGAAATGCCGATTGTGACCGCTCTTAAATCAAACGGGGAGGTTAGGATTTGTGCGGACTATAAATGTACGATTAATAAGGCCATTCGGCCAAATGCATATCCGGTGCCCGTGGTCAGCCATTTACTGGCCACGCTTCATGGGGGGAGGTGTTTTGCCAAGCTAGATCTAGCGCAGGCATATCAGCAGCTCTCTGTAACCCCGGCTGCTGCCGCTGCGCAAACAATCGTAATGCACAAGGGGGCATTTAAGGTGACGCGCCTTCAGTTTGGCGTGAACTCGGCCCCCGGAATTTTCCAGTCCCTTGTGGAACGCCTTTTAAAGGGGCTTCCAGGCGTCCTCCCATACTTCGACGACGTGTTGATAACAGCGGGGGGCGAGTCAGAATTAGTGCAAAGGCTAGACAGGGTCCTTTCAATATTCGAGAAAGCGGGCCTCCGACTGAGAAGGGACAAATGTGTTTTCTTTGCGAGGGAGGTCGAGTTCCTTGGGTTCAAGGTAACCCCGGAAGGCATCAAGCCCTCCGAGTCCAAGGTTGCGGCTGTGCAAAACGCCCCTCGCCCCACCGCGAAACCGGAGCTGCAGTCGTTCCTAGGGCTCTTAAATTTTTACCATTCCTTCCTGCCGAGGAAGGCATCCATTGCTGAGCCACTGCACGCATTATTGAAGAAAGAGGCGGTTTGGCGGTGGGGAGATAGGCAAGAGAAAGAGTTTAGGGAACTGAAGGCACTCCTATCCTCAAGTGCTGTCCTGACCCACTTTGACCCTAGGAAGCCAGTAGTCCTAGTTTGTGATGCGTCCCCGGTGGGTTTGGGGGCGGTTCTATGCCACGTGTTGCGGAGCGGGAGGGAAGCCCCGGTAGCGTACTACTCAAGGTCCCTCTCGAAGGCCGAGCACAATTACGCGCAAACTGATAGGGAGGCCCTAGCCATCATCGCGGGAACGAAAAAGTTCCATGACTTTTTATACGGCCGCGAGTTTACAGTAGTGACCGATCACAAGCCACTTCTGGGGATCTTCACTACCGGCAAACCCACACTGCAAATTCTCTCCCCCAGGATGCTGCGTTGGGCCATCTTCCTCAACGCCTACCAGTACGAGCTGGTCTATCGCCCAGGGAAGGAGATCTCCCATGCGGACGCACTGTCCCGATCTCCCCTCCCTAGTGTAGGGGACCCCACATGTGAGGTAGAGCAGGACCACCAAGTCCTACTGATCGAGTCTCTTGACTCACCCCCCATTCTCCCGGCCGACCTCGCCAAAGCCATGGCGGCCGACAAGACGCTGGCCCAAGTTAGTTTCTGGGTGAGGAAAGGGTGGCCCACTACTCCCCCCGAGGAAAAGTTCAAGCCATTTGTCAGGCGGAGAGTAGAGCTTTCCCTGGAAAGGGTCTGCTTACTCTGGGGCCAGCGGGTAGTGATCCCAGAGAAACTGAGGGCCAAGGTACTAAAGCTACTACATACCAGTCACCCGGGGATCGTGCGCTCCAAGGCTCTGGCCAGGAGTTTCTTCTGGTGGCCCCAGATAGACGCGGATATAGAACGTTTAGTGGGCACGTGTGAGAGCTGCCAGAGCTCTCGGCCCGAGGAGTCCCGGTTACCCCATAGGGAATGGGACACGGCCCGCGGGCCATGGTCCCGGATTCATGTTGACTTCGCTGGCCCTTTCCGCGGGGCCATGTTTTTGCTGGTAGTCGACTCCTACTCTAAATGGTTGGAGGTAATCCCCATGAGCAGCACCTCCTCTGCGGCAACCATTAAACAGTTGCGCAAGCTTTTTGCCTGTTTCGGCCTGCCAGACGTTCTTGTTAGCGATAACGCTAGTACCTTCACGTCTGCAGAGTTCAAGACGTTTATTGAGCGGAACGCCATCAGGCACATTACCGCTGCCCCGTTTCACCCCGCCACAAACGGTCAGGTAGAGCGTCAAGTGCGCACTACGAAAGATGCACTGCGGCGCATGGGTCCCGGTGAGTTGAACCTTCATCTGTGTCAGTTCCTCATATGTTACAGGACAACCCCCCTAGCCTCAGGATTTTCCCCAGCCGAACTCCTCATGAGGAGGCGTCCGGTAACACTTTTTGACCGGATGGATCCGTCCAGGGTGGAGGATGAGGGAAGGAATATAAACATAGGGGGAGAGAGCTCCAAAAGTTTTTCAGTAGGGGACCCGGTTCACTGCAGGAACTACGCGGCCTCGGGGCCAGCGTGGGTTCCAGGGACAATCATTGAGCAGACGGGGCCAGTATCCTACAGGGTCGAGACTAGCTCGGGTCTACTTTGGAGAAGGCACGCCGACCAACTCAGAAGGCGAGTCACCAGTGAAGGGGAATCAGCGTTAGGGTCCTCCCCCACCCACATTACCCAAGGGGGAGACACGGCGGAACCCGTGGATACAAATGCATATCCTGGGTTCTCGACCACAGAGGAGGATACTTTGAAAGAGAGGGATCAGTTTGATTGTGATTATGATTTGCAGTACCAGGGGGGTGTAGCGGAGTGGTCCCCCACCCGTCCTAGCAAGAAGAGGGGTTTCAGTTCAGCCCCTGGTACCTCCAGTCCCCCCAGTCCTTTTGTTTTGGAATATCCCATAGCGCCAGCTCCCCGGAGACAAACACCCCCAAGACATGCAACGGGAGGGAGTCCACCCACCACAGTCTCTAGAACTCCCGGGCAGGTAACTGGGGGTGGCGTGGCCACGAGGGCCTCTTCGTCGGTCCCGAGATTCGTACTGGGGGGGACCCCAAGCTCCTCAAACGGTAGGCAGGGTTTCACTTCCCAACTGTTCATTCCATTCCCGTCCCCCAATGCAAGGTTACCACAGAGCCCACACCGAGCCATTAATGAGTCCCCCCTTTCCGTTGAAGGGCAGGACTCCGCAGAACCAGGCTCCCCGGTTTTAAGTCAAGCGGCCGCTCACCCCAGGCGCACGTGCGGCAAGCCACAATGGTTGAGGGACTTCGTCCCATCCTAGGGGGGAGGGATGTTATGTATGTACAATGTTGCTTTAAGAAATGTATGAATGTAACCTGACCACAATTACAATGTAGCCCAGCTGTAAAGGAACGCGAGTAAGCTGCCCATAGAGGGCAGCTGCGAGCGTTCAACTCACATGGTTCGCATTCCTCAAATCACCGGCAGCTGCGGGAATTCTCCCGCACCAACAAACTACTACGGACACGGGGCGTGACTCACACGACGTCACGACGGTAGCGGCCAATAAGCTACCGTGCAACCAGATTCAAATGTATTGTGCTCCTGTATATAATGTGATGTACCTCCGCCATTACCACATGTTCATCCTGATCATCAACCAATAAACCTGTGTTAGTCCTCACTGCGACTCCTTCTTTGTCTTCCGTGCAAGACACTAAATTATCCCTACAGCAGTAGCTATGCCAGGTCTAGTCATGGTTGTTAGGTGCAAAAGCCTTCCTATTGCTGTTATGCATTTGCTATTGTTTGGCAGAGGTTCACTCTCCTCTCTGCCTCTTAGAAAGTCTGTTGCATGGATGTTGCAACTGTGTGGGCATCTCGGAGGCCTAGTATCGCTACAAGTTCAATATTTTTTTGTTTCTGATTCAGCAAATATGAGCCATTTGGCTCCTTTTCAGTTTGAATGTCCAGATAGTATGGTGCTTCTCCTGACTCCTTTAGTTCCACCTTTTTTTATATATGATGGTGTACAATTCCTTTGTACTCCTGTTCCCTCTGTGTAGCCACAATTAGATCACCACCAAAGGCAAGAATTAAAAGTAAATGTCCATTTCTGCCTTTGATATACAAGTACTGATTTGCATCACCTTACTGGAAATCATGCTCAAGCAACATCATCTTTGATTTCTCATTCCAGGGCCGAGCAGTTTGTGTCAGCCTATACAGGCCTTTCTTTAGTTGGCATGTAGGGTGTTTCCGGTAAATGAAGCCAAGTGGCTGTTCCATGCATGGTTCCTCTGCAATCGGTCCATGTAGAAAATGTAGTCTTGGTGCTTGACTTGTGGCTGTCACACTCAGGAGCATTCTCATAGTACTGTGCTTATCAACAGGAAGAAAGGTTTTGTTGTCTTCTCCATGTTTCTTGCAGGTACCGTTTTGCAACCAGTTTTGCCTTGTAGCATTTCACTTCTCCACTTGTACCCTGTTTCACCTTGAAGACCCACTGGTACCAAAAGGCTTTCTTAACTGGTGGTAGTTGGTTCTGGGTCCACATCTCATTCTTTTAT
The DNA here is from genome assembly GCA_035047305.1 of Bradypodion pumilum. Lineage (NCBI taxonomy): Eukaryota > Metazoa > Chordata > Lepidosauria > Squamata > Chamaeleonidae > Bradypodion > Bradypodion pumilum. The sequence goes on along the minus strand of JAWDJD010000001.1, from coordinate 186,085,016 downwards.
AGCACTTATCTCTTTTTTTCTTTCAGTTTCTCTCCATTTGGAAACTTCATCTACCAACATCTGCTCAATATCTTCCCAGGTCATGATTTTTGTTTATCAGGAAAGGCCTTGCAATGTAGGACACACCTAGTGGCTGGAACATATTGTGACACCAGTGCCTCTTCCAGTTTGATAGTCTCAACATGTGCATCTGAGTCCCCTTCTCATGGTGCACTGCTCTCATCCTGTGTGTCATCATCTTCCTCTCTCTCTTTGGCTCAGATTATGAAGATTGCCTAACTGAAGTCCAAGAACACCTGGAGAGCCAAGTTTGTCGACTCCTGGCCTAGAGGTTGATGTTCACTTTTTTTCTGAAGCCTTAGACTGAGGTTGTTTGCCAATATCATCTAACTTGTCTGCAAGAATTCCAGTCAATAAACTTATGGCCTCATTTGAACTCTGCTATTTCTTAACCTTTATCCTCCCAGCCTGGTTGGCAAGTATTTCCAGAGATCGAAGAGGAATATAAACTCTTTAATTCCTGAGAAATGTAGTACATCTGAGGCTTCTGAAATATTTTTATCTACATATCTATATATTATATGATTACATATATTTGCATCACTACAAACAACTATCAATTATTTCTGCATTCATTGTCACTCTGTTTTAATAAAGCTTCCCTGTGAATTCTACTTCCTTCTGCCTTTCCATTTAGCTTTTCCCACCCTGGCTGTGCTATTTAGCAAAGTGTTTGGATTAAACCTGAACCAATTCAAACATTAATCCATTCTCTATCCAGTATTTCTCAGTGGAAAAATCTGCATTGGTTTAAACAATATTGAGATCTTTTTTCATCAAAGAAAAACATAGAATTCATGCAGGGCATTCTTGGCATACTTTACTTCTCAGCCAGGGGTTGTTATTAGAGGAAAAGACAGTCAAACATTTCTTATGCTGTATTTGGCATTTACATGCATCAGCTCATGTTTTAATTTAGAATTACACATTTAGCCACATAAGGCGTTAAAAAAAATAAGAAGAAAATGGAACCCACACATGAGCAGCTCTTAAATTTTCTACAAACATCCCATTATGTTTCTGTGTATTGAGCCTTTGTTAAGTAATCTACAAAACACAGCTATATGGCTGAAGAGTTGAAAGCCAAGTTGTGTAGACCAGTGTTCCTCAACATTTGGGGACTTCAATTCCCTAAAGCACTAATCAGTCAATCAGTCAATTCCTGCCCTGAAGCCTCCAAACTCTTAGAACTAGCCTGAGAGTTGGTCCACTCATCCTCCCTATTCTGATCCAGTTTGTGCTCAGGTACCAGTTTGCCACTGAGGCATCACAGTTCCTTTGGAGGTGCCCCCAGGCATGCAGCCTTCATCTGCTAGTGAAGACAACAGGCCTACTACAAGCAATGTTGCCACCTCTTTTGGGTTGGGGTGAGGATAATTCTTTCTCTGCTCCATTTCCACTGTCTGAAGGGACTGATACAGGGGAGGTTGATGACTGTGCTCCCTATAGAGTCTCGATCTGTTCAATCTCTTCTAGACCTTCCTCATTGTTTGTGTCTTTGCCTTCCTACTTCCCTTTTTATAGCCAGCATTCCCCCTCACCTGACAGTCCCACATTCCAAGTATGCATCACCACTTCCCTTTTACCTGCCCTTCAGGACTAGTAGGTAGCTCCTCTCTTATGTACGCAATCACCTTGATGCCATCCAGTTGTTGTCCTAACTCATCTTGCTGTAAATGATGACCCATATTCTCTGACTAGCCACACTACATGCCAATTCTAGGACACAGACAACTCAGCAGCTGAAATGGCAGGGCTGACCTGGGTAGCCCATTAACAAAGTTCCTTTAAAGAGGAAGCTGAAATTTACAAACTAAAGGTTAGCCAGGAAGAAAATGATATCATTTTGGAGAAACAGAGGTCCACACACAGCTAGAATAAATGCATGATATTTTCTTGGGCCATCAACTGTAATAAACCCTTACTTGGCCTTCAAATATTTAACACTAAACTCAGATGCATGTATTATTTTGTGAGTTTCTGGGTAGACAGTGAGTGGCTGCACTATTTAATGAGGTGTCTGTGACTCTGTGGCATCACTGGTTGCACAATGCAACCACTTGTACAACATTTGATACAGACATAGGAATCCCCTGAAGGATACTGGCCGCATATATTCACATAAGATATATGCTCTCTTTAGAGCAGGGCTTTGCAACCTCTGGCCCACAGGCGTAATCTCACCCATGCATCTCATTAATCTGGCCCTTGGTGAGAACCCAGGCACTTCTAGACCCACCCCCATCTGCCCCACCCCCACTACTGGAAGTTGCAATACATCACTTACCATGATGACGGTGGTGGGGTGAGAATAGCACAGTTTTTCCAGGGTTTTGGACAGCCTCCACCACTTCCCATGGGGGCCAGAGGCTTTTCGGAGCATAATTGCTCCATTTTGAGCTTTTTTTCACTATGTGCACACTGCATTTCAGCTGCTAGAAAGCTCCACTGAGCAAAGCGGGTGCCAGTTGGAGCCTGCATCAGTAGCTGGGTTCCCAGCATGGAACCAGGAAGTTGCTCAGCGGCACTTTCTAGCAGCCAAAACGCAGTGGGTACATGGTGGGGAAAAAAGCCCAAAGTGGAGCAATTATGCTCTTGAAACCTTCCCACTGCCATAGAAAACAGCGGAGGCTGCTAAAGCAGCCAAAAAAAGGGTGCGATTGCGCACAATGATGCCGTGGAAACCAGGAACACAGTAAGCATTGGGAGGAACCACACCTCTGGCCCCCCCCACACACACACACACCTGTGCAAGGGTGGCATGACTGGCCCACAGTGCACAGACATTTCAAACCCCTGCTTTGGAGAGACTAAAGAAAATGATTTTGTGTACAACAAGAATGCAATGCCATTATTTCACTACATGTTTTAGTGGAAATCATCTAGTCAACCTTTGTGCTCAGATGCTCTTGGACTTCAGTTCCTAGAAGCCCTGATCAGCAGGTGTTCTGACTTGTGCTTCTAGTAATAGAAGTCCAAGATCACCTGGGGGCCCAAGTTTGAGAAACCCTAAATTCAACTGCATTTTTCTGGAAGCAAAAGACCAATAACTTGTCCATGGTGGAACAGACACATCCAGCCACAGGAACTGGCAAGTTAAAGATTAGGCACTAAGTCCATCACTTCATATTTTACAGCATGCAGGAGACAAAGGCACAAACAGCAAGGGATTTTTTGAAGTGGAGAAAATTTCTCAAAAGTATAAACTTACCTCAAAGAGAGAGAGAAGGCTCATAATGGCAATCTGTTCCTTGCTTGCCTTCAAATAGCACAATGGACCCAAGTGCCTTCACCTTCATAGGTTTCCTTCCCAGTCCTCTCCTCATTCATGGCCTTTGGTGTGCCAATGTTATATAAGCACAACACATATAAATGTCAAGGCTAGTGAGCTTAGCACCTGCTTAGGAGAAAGAAAGGTGGGTACGTAGCCTTTAAAGCTGCATCACACACAACAATCAAACACATGCATCATATAGATACTTCCACTGTGGTTTCCTCTTCACATGGCTATTTTACCCAAATATCTAAGCTTTACAGTTAAGCAGAGTTTGTCAAACACAGCAGTAATGTGACAGCTAAGCAATATAAGGAATTATTTTATCAATGCCTCTGGATCTTGTGCCAACTTTACTAAAGGATAAACAAGTAGCTTTGTGAATGGGTCTTTGTTGTTACTGAATATTCCATTCATTTTTTGTCAGAGAAAGCTGTTTTCTTTTTTGTTTAAAAAATATTTCTTCAATTAGCATCAGTAGTAGCAGCTCCCTCCTTTTCTTATCCTCACCTTTCTGAACTGGGCAAGATATCTAAAATCCACTGTGAAAAATAAAGGTAAGAAGTGATGTGACATTATATTGAATAGCATTCTTTACTAGCATGGAATGACATGTGAAGTCTTTTAGTCTGTCTGAGAGAATATGTTAAAACACCTCATATTTTCCACCTAATCTTGGAAGAGTGGCAAAAGTGAGGCATGCTGGTGCTATACATAAGATCTTTATTTATTTATTTTAAATCTCATTATTAGCTCTTTAGAGTTTCTTTTCTGCAACTGTATATGAATGATATCCTTGTTGCTTCAGCTAAAGAAAACAGGAAGATAAACAAGCTCAGAAAAATTAGGAAAAGTCTGATCATCTGATTTTTAAAATGTTATTTCATTTTCATGCTTTTTAATTTTTAATATTGATTTATTATAGGAAATGAACAGTTCAGCTGACAAGCAAGACAACTGCAAATGATTAGAATTGTTCAACCATCAGAGCACCAATGTGGGTTCCCAAGCACTGGTGATGATAGCAATAGCCCCATTTCAAATATCTACACATTACCCAAGCATGTGTATACACAGTATTTCAAATCCAAAGGCCATTTCCACGAATCAAATCATCAGATTCCTCTAAAAAAATGAAGACTTATTTTTCCATACTATGGGAGGAGGTATACAAAAATACACTTGAGAACAACAGCATCAGCCATTTCTATTTGTGAAGATAAAATTGACTGAAGCCCTGCCTCTTCAAATCAACAAATCTATAAAGAAAACTGGCCACATGTCATTATGACAAACTAGATACATCTTGACAATTGTTTTGCATTTCTGTAAAAGGCTGCCTAAATTTAGATACTGCTGAAGTCATATCCCTATCTAGATATGCAGGAGAACATTTATGGCCTGTGATTTCACTGTTGAAGATTAACCAGCCACCAATGCAGGCCACAGCTAGTCCACACAACTGTCATGTTTAATTGCAGTGCCCAGTTCATTAGCTGGCGGCTAACCTTCTGGTGATAAGATTCTACATTAGCTAGGCAAGTCCTGACATACTTGAAGCTTTCCCAGCTTTGTCAAACCCTGTTATTGCTCATAGTCTTCTGACATAATCTTCACTGAGGCAACACTGCCCACTGTATATCACTTATTTCGGATAGCATAAGTAAAGACTCTCTTTCTGAGAGCATGGAAGATGATTGTTTCATGGAAAAATTGTCACTGCATCACATGCACTTGGGATCCAAGGATTATCGGTGCCATATCAAATGGGAAAATGGTTTGGTTGTTCTTTTTTTAAAAAGATAGGGGAGAATATGACATAGTTGTAGGAAAGTTATGACAAGGAATATCTGGATTGGAAGAAAAAGTACCTTTTGCCAATCAATCAATCAATCAAAATAATCTTGTGAATTGTAGAAAGCCTATATAATATGTCTAGTTCATGCTGGCTGCTCAATTCTGTGCAGTTTTGCAGTCAAGAGGTGAGTGACCACTTCTACTTCATTTTTTCTTTAAACAAGGACTGCTACTGAACTCACCTTGGATATAATAATAATAATAATAATACAATACCATCCAGCCATCTCATTCTAAAGTTTATTTTTTAACAACCTCTACAACTTCTAAAACCATGATGGGGAACCTTGGCACTCAGGTGTTTTTTTACTTCAATTACCGGAAGCACAAGTCAGCACTGCTGCTGATCAGGGCTTTGGGGAATTGAAGGTCAAGAACAGCTTGAGTGTCAAGGTTCACCATCACTGTTTTAGAACTTCTCAGCTAACATGGCCATTGTGAACTGAGGATTACTCCACAAAGTAACTTTTACAAATTCTTGTCCTAAATGGATTAGATGAGTCTGCGGACAGATGAATCTGTCAGTTTTAGTTTCACAATCTGAAAATAATTTCATTGAATTTCTGAAGAAATTTGTGTTTTTCTGAAATCAAACTTAGCAACATTCTCAAGAAGATCCAGAGAAACAAAATCCCAAAAGTATAGATGAGTGTTTGCTGCAGTGCAAGATGCCCTAATCTGGAGAACTTTGTCCACGCTAGTCAAACTAACATGGCTCTTTTTGAAACAGACCATGTATTTACGGATTATATGTTATACTGTATGTTAATAAATTCTTCTCACTCATGAGTATAGCACCTCCAGATGTTAGATGATAAATAACAGTAGATGTGGAGAAGAAAAAGCAAGAAACAGACCTAAAAACAAATGCACCAATTCCATCTTTAGCTGAAACTCATTGAACTGAAATATTGAAAAGAATATCACCCAGAGGGTTATGGGCAATGAAGGAGAAGGCAGCAGCAGGTTATCACCTCCAATGTGGGAGATGGAAGATCCTGAATAGGCTCAGATCCTAATGAGATGGGGCTATATTGATGATGGTGTACAATGTGAATGTGGTGAGAGAAGACATCGGCTAACCTGTGGCAACTTGCCTGAACAGTGTGATCTTGAGAACTTGTTTGAAGCAAATGACAGGGCTATTCAAACTCCTGAATATTGGAAAAGTAGAGTGTAAGTATGTAAATATCTAGTTTATGTATACTGTATATACATTTAGATGATTAGTGTTTTTTTAAAAATTATGGTGTTTCAAATTTTAGTGCTTCAAACTCAGATACATAAATAAAGCATAGCCACCATAAGATATGGCCCCAAAATGTAACTTTTCTGATCTCTCATTGTACCTGCCTGCCACATAGCTGCTAAAGATAAGGATCCATGGAGTGGGGGGAGGAGATAATTTCACTAGAAGAGAGTTGGTTGAATATATACACAGTTACTTAGCAAGCCTGTCAAGAGTCTACCTACTGTATGAAGCTTCTACCTGGATTGGTTGATCTCAATTTTGCTTTCTCCCATACTTATTATTTAAAAACCCTCAAGTTTTTTCCTTTATTTATGAAGATGTTTTTGACTTTTTCAATGACCTTTCCCAAAAATGAGCCAAGCGACAATTTCACACAATGTCTTGACTCACACTATAAGGCAGCTTACTGTGTTAACATGACTGTAGCAAGCTAGACATGATTTTGCATTGATGGCAGCAGGTTTTCTTGCTGCCATAATCATGGCAACCCATGCAAGCTTAAGACTCTTCTTGTGGTGGAAGGTCTGTCCAAGCCCATAATAAACACTGTGCAGACATACCATGGATTCAAATCAAAGAGAAACAAGTACAGGAAAAGCAGTCTTACTAAAAATACTCTGTCTGAATGCCTTGAGCCAAATTGTTGGGACACACCATCTTACCTAGAAATAAAATAGAATGTCAAACATGTTCAAACCCTTTTTTGGGAATTGTTAGTCTTCAAATGCCAGGCAAAGGGATTTGGACAAATTCTCAAGCCAGCACCAGAGTTGGTTCCTGTCTATTTTGGCAGTAAGTCATATGATGGCAATTCCAACCTCATAACAGTGATGCTGTTGAAGTCCTATCCGGATGCCTGGAAGCCGTTGGGGTCTGGATGGGGGCCAATGGGCTTCGGCTGAATCCCAGCAAGACAGAGTGGCTGTGGATAAGGGGCCCCATGTTATCCAAGGAGCTACCATCTTTGGTATTGGATGGGGCTGTTTTGCCCCAGACAGACCCAGTGCGCAACTTGGGGGTCCTTCTGGACTCACGGCTGCTGCTAGAAGAACAAGTGGCGGCTGTGGCCAGGGGGGCCTTTGCCCAACTTCGGGTGATTCGCCAATTGCGCACGCTCCTGGACCGGGACTCCTTGCTTATGGTCACTCATGCTCTGGTTACTTCCCGACTAGATTATTGCAATGCGCTCTACATGGGGCTGCCCTTGACGACCATTCGGAGGCTGCAGCTGGTCCAGAATGCGGCGGCCCGGGTGGTGATGGGGTGTGGGCGATATGCCCATGCCTCACCGCTGCTTCGGGAGCTGCACTGGTTACCAGTTTGTCTCCGGGTGCAATTTAAGGTGCTGGTTTTGACCTTTAAAGCCCTATATGGCAGGGGGCCAGGATACCTTAGAGACCGCATCGTCCCAAGAGTGACTGCCCGTCCAACCAGAGCGGACCGGAGAGGCTCTCTAATGGTGCCATCAACGAGGGGTGCACATTTATCTAGCACCCGAAGGAGGGCCTTCTCCGTGTCCGCACCAACCCTCTGGAACCTCCTACCAGCGGAACTAAGACTTCAAAGAGAACTGCTGCCCTTCAGGAAAGGACTGAAGACCTGGCTGGCAGGGCAGGTGTGGGGCCCGAACGGGACTGTGGTCCCCGCCGGCTGGTTTTTATAAGAACTTTCTCTTCATCCTTCTTGTGCGGTGGGTGGGTTGGGTGAGTGGGATACGGGTTTTTAAAAAAAAGGGGGGGGATGTGGGTTTTATTGGGTGGTTTTATAAGATTTTGTAATGTTTTTTATGTATTTTTAGTGTGTTGTAATGCCGCCCTGAGTCGGGTTCTGCCTGAGTGGGCGGCATATACAAATGTGATTAATAAATAAATAATAAATAAATAAATAAATAAATAAATAAAAGTAGAAGACAAAACACACTTTGCCTCCTCACATAAAACCAGCAGGGACAGAAAAAGCTACTCAAAATACATGTGAGGAAAAACACTAAACTAGAGGATGATTGTGAATCTGAAGTTGGCGTGTGTCTGTGTGTGTTGGTTTTTTTTAGGGCAGGTGGAAATCTTCAAACGACACTGTCGAGCCCTTGCTTCACAGTGTATGGGGTTTTTACCCACTAAAACTACCTCCCATTATGTCCCGTCACCCTGCGGAACTGCCGTCAGGCATTACTTCACGGGGGCAGACTGGTTGTTAAAAACCCTCCTCCAATTTGGCCATGCGCCCTCCTCCTCTATGCCTCTGGCTGCCCTCTTCTCAGTCTCTCGACACGTCTAAGTTCCAAGATGACCCCAGCCGCATAATTGGATATCATGACCCAGGTAGTCTACCTGCTCAACATCTTGCCGATGATGTCTTCCGGAGACAACTGTCATAGAAGATGCCTCTGTAAAATTTTCCATTCTGCATCAAAACGTGGACATGTGCTCTGCATCTTCCTGCACGGGCTGGCAGATGGGGCATGAAGCAGCAGCACCCAGCCTAAAGTGGTATTGGTAGGCTCTGAAGCCCATTCCTCTGCCATCAGATGGATCGACATCATATCAGCAATGACACACACAGCATCGTATGAGACTGTTCAAAATACCTGAGCCACCTGCAGGGCACTCCTATGATATATTGAAGTTATTTGTCACACGTACGATGTCCCTGCCATGGCTTCCAACCAAACTGGGGCTGCATACACAACATGGAACTAACAATTCTTGAGAGGAGTCTTCAGCGAGTCTGCCGCAGGCCTCCAATATTTGGCATGATCCTTGTCAATGCATTACATACTGCTCCGGCCCTGGCTCTCACAATTTGCAAATGTTCATCTAGCTTTCCTACTGGTCACGAAAACTGCCTCTATCTTATGATATGCTAGGTACAAAGCCTCTGGCTGCCCTGTTCTCAGTCTCTCCACATGTGTGTGTGTGTGTGTGTGTGTGTGTGTGTGTGTGTGTGTGTGTGAGATTTAAAGGAATTAAACAATATGAAAACCACCTTCTAAGAGATTGGGCCACTATAATTGATCATTGTTCCCTTCAGTCTTTCAAAGAGCCTATCATAGAAAGACTGAGTCATTCTGATGGCCAACATTGGCTACAAAGCTCTGTCACTTCTTCTTTTAATTAAGGCTGTTGTTAGCATACTCTTACTCAATAAATATCACTCTGGAAACCTTGACAGTCAGAGGGTTTAGTGTATGGGACCAAAGACAACCGGACAACCGAAGGGTTGGTTTAACACAGGTTTATTGCATGAGGTTCCAGTGAAGCATGAGGTAATGGCGGTGATACATCTCAATATATACAGTAGCTCTCTACATTTGAATCTTGTAGCACGGTAGCTCATTGGCTGCTACCGGCGTGGCCTCGCCCAGGCACGCCTCTTTCTTCTGCTGCTGAATGCGGGGAAGGTTTTCCCGCGGCTGTCCGTGATTGAGCAATGTGAACCATGTGAGGCTGAACGCTCGCAGCTGCCCTCTATGGGCTGTCTGCTCGCGTTCCTTTACAACTGGTATCGTTTGTATCTGGAGTGGTTACATCCTTGCCTTTACAGTATAATGAACATGCATACATACATACATAACATCCCTCCCCCCTAGGATGGGACGAAGTCCCGCAACCATTGTGGCTTGCCGCACGTGCGCTTGGGACGCGCTTGCGTCTGACCTAGTACTGGAGAGCCTGTGATCCCTGACTCCGCGGGTGCTTGTCCTGCAACGGGAAACGGGGATTCGTTAGTGGCTCTGTGGGGCGTCCGTGCCTGCCTCGCGCCCAGGGATGGGAAGGGAATGAATAGTTGGGAGGTGAACCCCTGCCTGTTGCTCTCTGACCCCGGGGACCCTCCTATTGTGAACCGCGGAACCGATGAGGTCGCCCTTGTGGTTCGGCTACCTTCTGATCCCTGCTCGGGGGACCTTGAGACTGTGGTGGGCGGACTCGCTGATGCCTCCCGTCTTGGGGGTGTCGGTCTCCGGGAAAATGGCGCTATATCGCATTCTAACTCACAGGGGCTACTGGGACTGGAGGTACCAGGGGCTGAACTGAAACCCCTCTTTTCGCTAGGACGGGTGGGGGACCACTCCGCTAACTCCCCCTGGTACTGTAAATCAACGTCTAAACTTCTATGGGCATCTGTGTTTCGGGGAAACTCCCGCGGGGTATGTGTGTGGTCGGGGCTCTTCCATTTTTTCGGGGACTCCCGCAAAAGATTTCTGTGGATCGATTCCCTTTCCTCCCCCCTTGGTGGGGACCCATGCTCCCCTTTTCCTCCCCCTTGGGCTAAGCGGGTGGGGGAGTACCCTAACGCTGATTCGATGCTATTCTCGTCTCCGTCCTGCTCTCCGGGGACCCTGCGCCTGAGTTGGTCCACGTGTCGCCTCCACAGGAAGCCTGTACTGGTCTCTACGCGGTATGAGACGGGGCCGGTTTGTTCTCCTACGGTGCCCGGCACCCAGGCTGGCCCCGCGCTGGCGTAGTTCCTGCAATGCACCGGGGCACCTACGCTGAAACTCTTTGTGGGTTCCACCCCTATGTTCCACCCTTTGTCCTCTACTCTCGTGGGGTCTAGCTTGGAGATTCCCGTGGCCAGCTTCCTGCGCATCAACAGCTCTGCGGGGGAGTACCCTGACGCTAGTGGGGTGACCCTGTATCTTAGCAGGAATTGGCACAATTTCAGGTCGAGGTCTCCGGGGCCCATGCGCAGTAGCGCGTCTTTCGTGGTGCGCACGAGGCGCTCTACTTGGCCGTTGGTGGCCGGGTGAAAGGGGGCAGAGGTGACGTGCCGAATGGCGTTTCTGTCCATGAATGCCCCGAACTCGGCAGACGTGAAACAGCTAGCGTTATCGCTGACGAGGGTGTCGGGTAAACCGAACGTGGAAAAGACCCTCCTTAACTGTTTGATTGTTGTGGCCGAGGAGGTGCTTGAGACTGGAATGACCTCCAACCACTTGGAGAACGCGTCCACCACGAGGAGGAAAAGCGTTCCCCTGAACGGGCCAGCAAAGTCTACATGTACCCGGGACCAGGGCCCCCTTGCCGTGTCCCACTCCCTAGGTGGCGAGCGAGCCTCTTCTGGCCTTGAGCTTTGGCACGCTTCGCAAGTGCCGACCATGTGTTCGATGTCGGCGTCTAGCTGGGGCCACCAAAAGTAACTGCGGGCCAGCGCCTTTGAGCGGACGATCCCCGGGTGGCTGACGTGCAGCAGTTTAAGCACCCTCGGCCGGAGAGGCGTGGGGATCACTACCCGCTGTCCCCACAAAAGGCAACCCCTCTCTAGGGACAACTCTAGTTTCTTTTTGAAAAATGTGTCGAATTCCGCTGCTGGGGAAGACACGGGCCACCCTTTCTGTACCCAGGAGCAAACTGTGGCCAGCGTTTTGTCCTTGCCTGTCGCTTTGGCGATGTCGGCCGGTACTACTGGAGGGGAGTCTAGAACCTCTATCATTAAGACCTGATGGTCCCTCTCTACTTCGCCCACGTGGCAGCAATCCCGGGGAATGGGGGACCTTGACAGGGCGTCGGCATGGCTGATCTCCTTCCCGGGCCGGTATACCAACGCGTGCTGATACGCGTTGAGAAAAATGGCCCACCTGAGCATTCTCGGGGACAGGATTTGGGGTGTGGGCTTATCTGCGGTGAAAATGCCTAACAAAGGCTTATGGTCAGTCACTATGGTGAAGGGGCGGCCGTACACAAAATCATGAAATTTCTTGGTCCCCGCAATTATTGCTAGTGCTTCTCTGTCTGTCTGAGCATAGTTTCTCTCCGCTTGGGACAAGGACCTAGAGTAGAATGCTATCGGGGCCTCCCTACCGTTCTCCAGCACGTGGCATAACACCGCCCCCACCCCCACCGGGGATGCATCGCATATCAGGACCACCGGGCGTTTGGGATTGAAGTGGGTCAGTATGGCATCTGATGCCAGGAGTCGCTTCAGGTCATTGAAAGCCTTCTCCTGGTCGTCGCCCCACTTCCATGCCTCGTCCTTTTTTAACAATTTGTGTAGCGGTTCTGCCACGGCTGCCTTCCGCGGGAGGAAGGAGTGGTAGAAGTTGAGCAGTCCGAGTAACGACTGCAACTCGGGCTTGGAGGTGGGGCGAGGGGCCTTCTTGATGGCGGCTACCTTGGATTGGGCTGGCCTTATTCCCTCGGGAGTGACACGGAACCCTAGGAACTCAACCTCTGTAGCGAAGAAGACGCATTTGTCTTTCCGCAACCGCAACCCCGCCTTTTCGAATATTGTCAGGACCTTTCCCAACCTTGTTGCTAATTCGGCCCGGCTCCCCCCTGTAATCAATACGTCATCAAAGTAGGGTAACACCCCCTCTAACCCCTTCAGGAGGCGTTCCACAAGTGACTGGAAGATCCCGGGCGCCGAATTCACGCCGAATTGGAGGCGCGATACCTGGAACGCCCCTTTGTGGGTGACTATGGTCTGCGCAGCAGCTGCGGCGGGGGTCACCGGGAGTTGCTGGTAGGCTTGGGCCAGGTCGAGTTTAGCGAAACACCTCCCCCCGTGTAACCTGGCCAACAAGTGGCTGACTACCGGCACCGGATACGCATTAGGGCGGATCGCCTTATTGATGGTGCACTTGTAATCAGCGCATATGCGGACCTCCCCGTTGGCCTTGAGCGCTGTTACAATTGGAGTTTCCCACTCCGCAGAATCAACAGGAACAAGAATCCCCTGGCCCACCAATTTGTCCAACTCCGCCTCTATTTTGTCCTTTAGTGCGAAAGGCACTCTGCGCGGTTTAAGTCTGATTGGACGTACTCCAGGGTCCAGGTCGAAGGTCACTGGGGGGCCCTTGAATTTCCCGAGCCCCTTTTTAAAAACCTCGGGGTGCGCGTCGCACACGCTCTGTATTGGATCAGTCCCGGCGGCGTGTGCTCCCACGGCGTGTACCCCCCCAATGAACAACCCCAGGGGCTGGAACCATTGAGTCCCGAGGAGGCTGCATTTACCTCCCTTGAGGACGACTAGGGGAAGCGTTGCGGTGTGCTTTTTAAACTGGACCCGGAACTTCCCAACCCCCAACACTGGGATGCGGTTCCCTTGCACGTCCTTCAGTGTGGCCCTCAACGCCTTGAGCTTGGGCCGCATGCGGGGGGCGATTTTCATGAACTCCCCCTGGGAAATAATGGAGTATGAAGAACCCGAGTCCACCTCCATTCTAACAGGGGCCCCTTGTATTACTACCTCAACGAAGTAACGGGGGTGCTCCGTGGAAACGCTGCAAACCGGCGCGTCGTCCTCGCTGTCGTCGGAGATGCGCCCTACTCCGTCCCGCGTCCTCGTGGTCCGGGTGCCGTCCTTTGGCCTCGTGGTGCGGTCCTGCCTCGCCGAGCGGTCTGGAGAACTCCTGGTGGCCTCGCGCCGTTTCCGGCAGACCTTGGCGATGTGCCCGCGCCGGCCGCAGTTGTGGCACTCGGCCTTGCGGAATGGGCATTTGGCGCGGGCGTGGGCGGCGCCGCAGCCGTCGCAGCGCCGGCCCTCTCTCTGGACCCTCCGGACGTCCTCGTCATCGCCGCTCTCCGCAGACGAGTTCGAAACTTGCCGGGCCGCGCGCACCGAGCTCTCTGCCTTGGCGGTCTTCGGGCGCCAGTCCTGAAGCTCGTGCACCCCGGCAGTAGTGGCCTCCGCGGCCTGTGCCATGTCGAGGACTTGTTGCCACGAGGGAGGCGGCTCCCTTTTCATCAGCGCACGCTGAGTCTCTGTGTCCCTCAGACCGCAGAGCAGGCAGTCCCGGAGGGTGATGTCCCACTTGCATGGGCCGGCGGCCAACCGCAGGGCCGCGGCGAACTCATCGACCGATTCCCCGGGTGCCTGGACTCGCCTCCAGAACGCGCTCCGAGCGGGGAACATCGCTATTGCTGGCCGGAGATGGGCGCGCAACGCCGCCAGGAGCTCTGTAGCCTTGAGGTCGCTCACCTTCCTCGGCGCGATCAGGTCCACCAAGGTCCTCTTGGTCTCGTGTCCGAGCATGCGGACGAAAATGGCCCTCTTTTTGGCCTCATCTGAGACTTCGAGCTCCACCAGCGCTGCGTTGAAGTCTATCTCAAACAGCTCCAAGTCTCCCGGCTTCTTGATCTCGTAGCCGGTGCATGTCTTGGTCCCGTGGGCAGCCATATCCCACCTTCGTCGCCAATTTAGTGTATGGGACCAAAGACAACCGGACAACCGAAGGGTTGGTTTAACACAGGTTTATTGCATGAGGTTCCAGTGAAGCATGAGGTAATGGCGGTGATACATCTCAATATATACAGTAGCTCTCTACATTTGAATCTTGTAGCACGGTAGCTCATTGGCTGCTACCGGCGTGGCCTCGCCCAGGCACGCCTCTTTCTTCTGCTGCTGAATGCGGGGAAGGTTTTCCCGCGGCTGTCCGTGATTGAGCAATGTGAACCATGTGAGGCTGAACGCTCGCAGCTGCCCTCTATGGGCTGTCTGCTCGCATTCCTTTACAGCTGGTATCGTTTGTATCTGGAGTGGTTACATCCTTGCCTTTACAGTATAATGAACATGCATACATACATACATAACAGAGGGACAATGCATAAATTTGGCATATATACATAAAGAAGGATGCCAAGTGGAGGAGATATGAGGTCAGACATAAATCTGTCTGGAAAGGGAGAAGAAGACATCTGGATTCACTTCTCCATTTGTAGAAGGGAAGCTTAATCTTACCTTTCACAGGCAGAAGAAGAAACTTAGATGTTTCTTTTAACATGCATTACCAACAAGACAAGGCCAGCCATTTATTGAGCAGTAGTGGGTCTTCAGTATGACATACTATTCATTCACCTTAATGTAACATTTCGAGCATAAACCAGAGAGTTTTTAAAAATGAAATATGATTTGGGAGTAGCTTGATGTGATCCATCTGCTATACTTGCTAGTTTGTAGTTGTAAGGGTACAAGAACATGCGAGCTAATAGGTTGTGCTGATCGGTTGCCAATTCTGGTGGTCTATTCCAATGTGGAATAAGAAAAAATGAAAGTGTTTCAGAGTGAGTTCAGAGTACACCACTACCCTTAACTAAGGATAAACTCTACACTTCTGTGATAAAGGGTCAATGTAGGTTGCAAGTATAGAAACTGAGAATCTGTTAGCATTCCAGGGACATGATTCTGGCAGACCTGTGTAACAGAAGACTCATACTTGCAAAGGAAAAGCCTTTCCTTACCTCCTGATGACTAATCACAAAACAAAGCAAACTTTTTTTCTTCTAATTACAGAAAGCAAGCAGGGCCAGAGGCCATTGAAGCATGAAAATTAAAAAATCTAGTTTTGTACAGGAAGGGGGAAATACTTCAATACAACTCGATTTCTTGATATCTGTCACCACAGAACTACTAATAGTTGAAGGCTGGTCATGAAAGCAGAAATTAGGCACATATCAAAAGAAGTTACTTCATCTAACTTTCTTGTTCACCATGGCTTCAGGAACTAAGATTCTTTCATTACTTGTTTAATTGTCCTGTAAAAGTCTTGTGTCAATATTGCTGTTTCCAGTGTTTACCCGGCTGCGGTGGACAATTTGCTCCCTTTTACAGAGCTGGTGACTAAATTTAACATGGTAGGAGTTGGAGGCAGGAGAGCTTGCAGTCCTGTTGATGCATAGGGACATTGTTAAGTGTAATAATGATTTAAAATGTGTCTGCAAGCACTAGTAACAAGCCATGAGTTGTGTGAATAATACCACTGTTCTCCCACAAGTCCTATACTGTTGGAGATTTACACGGGTTCAGAATTACATTGAAAATGGGCAGCTGTTGATATATAACTGCTGTACTCTCAAAGCCATTTCATAATGACAGTACCATCAGTAGCTAAAATAAATGTCTTGTGGCATTTGTAGAATGTCAACATTATAAAATATGCAACATGTATGCCCCATTTGCATCACATTTAATTCTAATTAAATCTTGTATTTGGAGCATCTCACTAACTTATATTAAGTACAAGCCAGTCATATGAGCAGCCTGCATACATGTTCTGCTTAGGATTTTAATTTAATTTAATTTTCACATTTGTGAAAATACGTAATACACAATAATTATACACTATTCAATCCAAACAATATACAGTATTCAATATAAACAATACCACGTCACAATACTGCAGCAGCCTCCATCAACCCACTTTGAAGGCCTAGTATCCTCTCTTGTCATTAATTTATTCACATGAGGAACAATAAGTCTGAAGGGAGGGAGGTGTTGATTGCATGCAGGCTCTACATGCAAGTTAGAATCCTGGAAAATCTGGCTTTTGCTCATGGCTAAATGATAATACTTTTCCATTGTTGCTTCTAGCAGCATTGTTATTTGGTGTTATAACAACCATAACAACCATTGTTATTTGGTGTTATTGTAATGTGTCTTAGGTCTTAAATGCTCAACGTACCTTTCTATGTGATACCTGTTAAGCAACAGACACCCTTAATCCCTTGCTTTAATTAAATTTGGGATTGCTGTTTAAAGTTATGAACAGGGGCTCTTTCGTGTTCAGGGAATGAAGAAGCAGACGAGTGAAGTAGTGAAATTCAGCTCTTTATTAGTGGGGTTTGAACACACTTTGGATAGGGCAAAACTCGGACTTATATACACTATAAACAGTAACAGTAACAATAATACAACAAGCCCATTGGCTAACAGAGTCTGCACATTTTTGATCCACTTATTTGCATAAGAATAGATACATGAGAAAAGATACATTCTGCTCCTGTCAGAAAACACAGTTAACATACATAACAGGCTCCTTCTCTTGGATATCTCTACCACCAACTCAGATAGTCAGTGTTCCCTTCTTCACCATGGAAGGGCAAAAGGGAACAGTGTCTTTATTTTTGGTTTTGCTTTTGTCTGGATCAGTGATGCACTCTAAAAAACATTTACTACCCACACTGTGGGCATGACCAACTCGGTGGGCGTGGCTAGGTGGCCATGTGACTGGGTGAACTGTCTAGTCATGCCTGCCACATGACCACAGAAATGTCTGCAGAAGCAGATAGTGCTGGCTCTTGGCTTTGTTTACTCTTTGATATGCTTGCACAGACTAACACAGCTAACACTTCAAAAATTTAAGTGAATGGAGGCTCAATTACCGAGGCCACGGCAGAGGAGCACCTGGGGGGCTCTTCCTTCTCCTCCTCCTCTTCTTCCTCCTCCTACTCCACAAGTGGCACAGGGTCCCTCTCAGGCGGCGGCGCATGGTGGGAGCTCTTCCCTTCCCCTGATGTCAGCAGCAGCAGCGCCAGATGGGCAGAGTTCACACCAGCTGGGCAGAAGGTTGGTCAAGAACTGAGGGCAAGGTGGTGCAAGCTCCTCTCTCCTCTCCTCCCAGCCACACATACCGTCTTGGCCTCAGCCCTCAACCACCCGGCACGTGTTGCTGCTTCTAGAACCAGTGGCGGGGTGGCAGCAGGGAGAGGATCTGCCAGGAAGCCTGCTGCCGCCGCTGCCACTACCAAAGACCCACTCTCCACTGATGCTCTCCACCGCCACAGGCCTGTTGCCACCGAAGGCTTGCTGCTGCCGCAGGCACGCAGTCACTGAAGGCATGCAGCCACCAAAGACCTGTCACCACTGAAGGCCTGCTCTCCTCTGCCGCCACTGCCAAAGGCCCGCTGCCACTGCTCCACTGTGATGCGTCCACTCCAGGTGCAGAAAATGGCCGCTCGGCTTTGTGCGCATGCACCATGGGGTAGAGAGGTGGGCATGACTGGCCAAGTGGGTGTGGCCTTGGGGAATTCCCACTACCGGTTCGCACGAACCGTTGCGAACTGGCCTCAGTGCATCACTGGTCTGGATACTCTTTTAACTGTGTAGCCCTTGTCTGGATATCCTTTTAACTCTTACTACAAATAAATGGCAATTTCAAGTGTTTTGTTGTTTGTTTGTTTGTTTTTTGGGGGGGAGAATGTTTGTGGTGAAACTACAGTTAATAATGTTTGTGCCTTGTTTATTAGTGATAGTACATAAATCATGTGTCATAGAACTGACACATATATGGATATAATATCATGTGATTTCTATCTATTAAAATAGTAATCAGGATTTGCAAAACAAAAAAGGTTTATTTAAAACACATACACAAAAATAAAAGTTTCAAAAAAGAAGTAAAGATAAAAAATATTTAAAAAAATGTCTAAACTGTTAGCTTCTTCAGTACTTAATCATACATTTTTGTTTTTATTTTTTTGTTTATTATTTTAAACACTCCTGTTCCAGAAAGTACATGCAAGTACCTGTACCAACAAAACCATACTACAGCTAAAATCCTGTGTATAAGAGGAACAATGTATTCAGCAGTGGGAAATCACCACTGGCTGATGTCTTCCTTTGACAATTTCTGTTTGTACATAACTTCATTGCAACACACAGTAAGTATTACCACTTGTGTGTGAGTTGTGTGCACCCCAAATTACCAAGGGAAGTCTTTAAATAGTGATAATTTTCCATTCCTGATGACACATTGTGTTATCCACTGTGTGGGGAAAATCAATGTTTTAAGGTGATGATCAAAATTACCCTTTCCCCAGTGCAGCAACCTGTGCAGCTTCAAAATCTGCTCCAGATGGCTAAGAAATCCTCCCATGCCTATTTGATTGCATAAGACTTTGATCCAATATTAATTTTGTTTTGTTTTGTTCAACTGTATTGTTCTTATTTTTTTAAGTAAAATTGAAGTTATTATACTATAAATATAGTAAAGGTCTGCTGCTGCTATTATTATTCTATCTATAATAATTTATCTTCCTGGTCATCATAATCATTCATTCTCACAAAAGCCTCTCAGTTCCGAATGGATGTAAAATCCACCCTTAAAGCTCCAACATAATCTACAACTATTGCCATTTACAGCACCATTTTATACACCTCTTTCACAGAAGTAAGCCCAATTGATTTCAAAAGATCATACTCCCAGGTATGTGTGTATAGCCTCCATTGTTAGCCTTCATTTATGAACATGCTTTTTGCCTTTTTGTTCTCATGTGAGCCAATTGTTACTGCCAAAGAACCTCGCAAAACTGATATGTTTGGATAAATACTGATGAAAGAGGTATTTGCAGCGCATATTGCATTTGACAAATAGAAGAACACATGTGACATAAATTAAAAATGTAAACTTCCTATGAGAAAGTAAAATGTTTACCTTAAATTAATAAAGTTAACTAATGTTTTTACTGCAGTAAATATTTGGAGCAAGAACTGTGAAGGTCAAAGTATGGGTTGATTTCAGATGAAGTTTGAGTTATAAATTATCTTCCAGCCAAGAAAGAAATTAAGAATGGGTTAAAAGAGATCAAAGTGTAATAAAACAGATATAGAGCATGTATTTAATATGATTTTCCCCAATGAGATCCAATACAAATATAGTCTGTTCCCTGGACAGCGAAGAGAATAAATAGATCAATCTTAGAAGAAATCAACCCTGACTACTCCTTAGAAGGTCAAATGGTAAAGATGAAGCCAAAGTACTTTGGACATCAAATGAGAAGAGAGGATTCACTTGAGAAAGCCTTGATACTGGGAAAGGTGGAGGGCAAAAGAAGAAGGGGGCAGCAGAGAATGAGATTGCTAGATGGTATTGTAGACCCAGTGGGCACAGAACTGGGCAGGTTGAGGAGGATGGTGGAGGACAGGGGTGCCTGGAGGACAATGGTCCATAGGATCACAAAGGGTCAGAATCGACTGTGTGACTGAACAACAAAAACAAATAGTCTGTAAAATTATGTTTGTTACATAATATTCTGCCTCTTACTACTGCATTTTTATTTCACATTTCACCTAATTTAGATCTGGCCTCAAAACAATTTGAACATAAGATTGTAAAGAAAATTCTGCCCCAGTCCTGATAAATGCCCCTTCTCCCAACATTCAAAATTGCCTCCAGAAATGCATGCTTAACCCTGGTTTATATTATTTGTTGAAAACAAAATTCAAATGTAAATACTGCTGAATTCTAGTGTGTGATTTTGAATTTTTCATCCAATTTTAGACAAAATCTGTTCTATGACTGAGTTGGACTTGACGTTAGTTGAGGGAAGGAAGATAGTGACGAGTTAGCAGCTGCTGTTGACCTGACTTGCCAAATCTTGTTATTTTGTTTTGTTTTGTTGTAGACCAAGACATATGTTATTTCTCTACATTATTAATTACATTGCAGCAAAATCAAAGCATAGTTCCAAAGCATGCACAGACTGCAAGCTAGTTGGCAAACAGCCGCCAGATATAGCTAAAACAAAGATCTTTCTATCCCATTTTATACTCATCTTCCACAGTATTTCACCAAACAGGTTCAAAAATCACCCCAACCTTCCAAAAGGGATTTTTTTAAAAAAAAAGTAACTTAAATCTTCCCCTCCCTTCTCTTTAGCTGAAAGCAGTTCATTTAATGAACAATTAATGTGTTAACAAGCCCAGAGCAGTTTATGGCCATTCCCCAAAATAATATCTAGCTGCAAAAAATTATTTCTCCTTCTCCTTCTCATCCACTCTTCCCAGGCATTAACTATGATTTCAAATCCTCCAGGTTCTGGGAACCACCATTCCCACAGTTGCCAATTTCTTTCCAGGGGGATAATTTTTTTTAATTGAAGATTTCATTTCAAATTTAGATCTGACAGAAGAGGTGGTCTCCTCTTAACTTACTACATATATCCATTCTCCAAGTAAAAGAGCTATAACTACAGATGGGATGACAGAAATCAGCCTTGAGAACAGAACAACACTTCTTGTCGAGATCTTGCAAGGTTCTCAGATGGAGCAGCAACTAATCTACCATGAACTAGAATAGAAATCAGCAAACTTGGCTCTCCAGATATTCTTGGACTTCAATTCTCAGAAGCCCTGATCAGCAGGTGTACTGACTTGGGCTTCTGGTAGTTGAAGTCCCAGAACACCAGGAGAGCCAAGTTTGCTGACCCCTGATCTACAAAAAAGACTTACACAATACTGGAGATTTAACAGAGTTAGGTTGAAAATTGAGATTAGCACCACCACCACCCCAGAGTTGGACATGACTGGCTTTTGGGCAAGGAAGACCTTTATCTTTATCTTAATTTCGCCATTCAGAGTCAATAGCTATCCCAGAAGGATACCAAAGCTGATGGTATCAAAGGCCAGAGAAAGATCCAGGAGGAATTGTCTTGCAGAGCAACCAGACCCGTTTCAGCTCCATGTCATGGACTGAGCCCAGATTGAAATAAATCTAGACTATCCGTATGCTCCACCCTCCTAACCAACTTGCTCATGAAAGAAATAGTGACAATGGGCCTATAGTGGTTAAGATCATCCATTGATAAGTTAGATGTCTTCAGAATAATTTCCTTTAGATGGGAATGTAAATAACCTACCCACTGAGATATATAAATGATGTAAGTTGCCCATTCCACAATCATTTCCATTCCTGATTTTAAAAGCTATTAGCATAATTTTGCCCGGCATTGCCGGGCTGTTTTAAATTGTGTTGTAGGGTTTTTTTGATTAATTAATGTAAAAAAGAGGTAAATATGTTATTGTTTTCTGAAAAGTTTTTATTTATGTACAATTTTTATGTTGTCATTTGTTAAGTAGATTTTATTGTTTTGATACTTTTAAGTAATGTGTTTTTAAATATATATATTTTAACAATTTTGTAAATGTAAGTTTAATAATAAGTTTTTTCAAAAAATTAAATATATAAACATTTTTAAGTCAACAATAATCATTTTTACGTAAACATTTGTTCCTGTATAATCTTAAAGTGATGTATAACTTTAACTATATAAATTTGTTAAATATATAAACATTTTTAAGTCAACAGTAAACATTTTTAACTCAATGTTTGTTGCTTTATAAATTTTAAATTATATTTAACTCTAATAATATAAATTTGTAGATATATATTTTTCTTCTCTTGGGTTGTTTTTCTGTTGTTTTCATATTCTGTAAAAGATAAGAATGTATATTTATTTTCTTTACTTAATTTTTTGGGTTTTTTTTTCAAATTGACTTGCCTTTAAACAATTTTGATTTGCATCTGTGTTTAAATTTTTAGAAATTTTGTTATTCTGAAAAAAATGAAATGAATTTATTAGAGTTATGTTTGTGAATAAATGTAATGGTGTCAGGCATTTTCTTTTTATTTTGCTTTTTTACATGAATAATATTGATTGTATTGACGTATAGAATTTATTGTTTTAACAGATAGAAATTGTAAATGTTTTCATTTTTTTAACATAAATATTACTTACTTTAAAAACTTTTATTTGTTGCTTGTTTTGTCCCCTTGATTTATTTCTGTAATATCTGTAAAGTAAAGAAAAATCAATGTATTATTTTTGAAAATTAATTCATAAGTGTGATTTTAGGATTGTTTCACGTACCTGTTGTTTGTGTTTTGGAAGCTTGTTCTTCTTGATTATTTTTAATGGTGATGAAATGATGCAACATTAGTAGAGCTAATGGTATGTTGATAGTTGTTGGTGGGTTTAACATGAACAGAAGATGCCTTTGGATGATGAAATCAATTGGTATGATTGTTGATTGAATGCTATTTGTGTGTTGATGTGGTTCATTGTTCCTGATGACTTCTTCTGTAGTTTCCTGAATTGTGCAGAGTTGTTGTTTTCTCATAGTTCTTTCAGTAATTGTATCTTTTTCTGGTATTTGTTTGTTATTGATTTTTTAAATAATTTCTTGAATTTGTTTGTTAAGGTTTTCAGAGCGGTTTTAAGTGTTTGTTGTTGTATGTTTTCTTTTTTCTTATAATAGGGATTTCTTTGTTTTTTAATTCATGAATTTTATTGTCATTATATTGTTTGTTTTTTGTAATGGTGCATTCTGGTTCATTTGTGATTGTTCCTTCATTTAGGTTTTCTATTTCTGAAATTTGTTTCCTATTAATTTTATCAATTATTTCTTGTAGTTGCTTATTTGTATTTTCAGATATGTTGTTATCTTTTTCATTTGTAATTTTTTCATTTGATTTTATTTCTTTTTCCGTCACTGTTTGTAATTGTTGTTTTTGGTTTTTATTTTCTAAAATTTGTTCTGATTGTTGTGTTTTGATTATTAGTTGTTCCATTTCTTCTTCCGAATTATCTATCTCTTGCAAAATTACTGAATATTCTTCAGTTTCAAGAATTGTGTATTCTCTTACTTTTGTATAATATTTTTTGTCAACCTCGGAATTTATTTCAATTTTATCCTCTTTTTTGGTGTTTTTATGCTGTTATTTATTATTTTATCCAAATCAGAATTTAATGTACGGAGTGGTTGTGCAGAAGTATAATTTTCAAAAATGTTACCTTGGTTTCTATTTGCAAAGGTGTGTCCTCGTTCAATGCTAAATTTTCTATCGTCAGTTATATTTTTCGGGTTCGTTTCTCCTGGTTTTGTTTCGTTGTTTTTGTCCATTATTCTGTATCCTTGTCCGCTTGATGTCCTTTTTATTTGCTGCATTTTAGAATTTTAATTAGTTTGTTTTGAAACATTAGTATTATTCTTTCTTTAAATAACTCCAGTTGACATGCTTAGCGTTACTTTCTAATGCTCCCCTCAGTGTTTCTGGATCTTTCTTCCCCTATTTATATTAGTTTGGGGTTTTTTAATGTATCGTTCTCATGTGATTTTGGAAGCGTTAGTTTTCCTCCTTGTTTGTGTCTGTTTGTGTAGTAGTCACTGGTTCAATGTTTGCACATTGCATAGGTGTGGCTATAGTTTCGTTTTCCCTTTTTCGTGGATTTACAGCATGTACTTTGTTTACGGAAGAATATGCGGATGAAGCTGGAAAGCGTCTTGTTCGCCATTTTGGTAAATGGGAGGATCTTATATCAAGGATTATGGGTGGAAGGTTCGTGCATTGTTGATGTTTTTGGTAAGGTTTAATGTTTCTTGCAATTAACTGTTGTGTTTCATTACTAATATAATTACAGCCACCTTATAGAGCGAACTGGTAATTTTGTGTTGATTAGTTTAACGTAACTATTTTACTATTGTAGTATTTTTAGATTGAGATTTGTATCTTGACTCGTAATGATTTAGTTTTTTTGCTTTATATATCGTTCTTGTTTACTTTAAAATTAACATATTCATGCTGATTGCTTTTTAGATTGCATGTTTTGCGTATTATTTTGTTTTTTGCAGTACTTGTGGATGAACAATATTTTTTGTTTGATTGTTTGTTGCAAGTATGAATAAGTTATCTGCTGAAACCACTCTAGAACACACAACATATAATTGTCCGTGAGAGAAACATGGCTTTGAAAGATGAACTCCACAATGTTGCAGTGTTCACCTTGCGATTTATTTATGGTAATTGCGAATGCTAGTCGTACAGGGAATTGTAGTCTTTTAAATGGTATTGTTTGATCAGTTGGGATCAATGGAATACGTGGAATGCAAACTGATTCCCCTGCTCCTTTTCCTGTAATAATTGTGGCTTCTGTTACATTTGGCTGAGGTTTTTCACACACAATCTAGTGCCATTACATAACTTTGGTGGGTTTAAATTTCTCAGTAAAATAATTGGTGCTCCTTCTTTCAGACGTAGTTGGTGAGAAGGCATTCCTGGTAGTTCTAGTGAGTTCAGAAATTCTGTAGGAAAATTAACAGCAGCATCTTTGTCTACTACTGTATCAATAGATTTGTATACAGTAGGTTGGTCTGGTAACATGTCAAGAATTTCCTGATTTATAATGTTAACATCATCGTTCCTTGCTGCTAAGATAGCTCTTTCTTTAAGACATTCATGATGTTGATAATTGTCATTGATGTTTGTGTATACAGAATTCTGGGAATTCCATGTTATTTTCTTCATTTTTGGTACTTTTCCATTACCTATTTGTAAAAGAAAGTTGGTAAAGAGTTGAGTGTTTGCATTTTGTCTTACTCTCATGTTTTCTGTTAAGGTAATGGTTTGAACATTTCCCCATAAATATGATTGGTTGATACATGCATTGATTTGATCTGCAGGTGTAGATTTTGGAATTACTGGGAATGTTTGTCGGAAACCTCCACAAAGAAGTAGTAGAAGTCCATCCATTATTTTTTCATTTTCTCTTATGTCTTTAAGACACTTGAACCATGATGGGACCAGATTGCTGGCACTCAACATTAAAAAGGATGCAGAGCAGCTTTTAAACTGATAACTGGGGGAAAGCCGACAGGAGCTGGGCAGCATCCGGTTCGGGAAAGTGTGTACTTGAGTTGTGAGGAGGATGCAAAAATTACTGAGCAGAGCAAGGAGCTAGTCACCAGCACTCTAGCAGAAGGATGCAAGAGGCAGTCTAACAATGCAACTGGACTCAAAAGACTTTATCAGGAAAGCATATATATATATATATATATATATATATATATATATATATATATATATATATATATATATATATATATATATATATATATATATATATATATATATATATATATATATATATATATATATATATATATATATATATATATATATATATATATATATATATATATATATATATGGGTAAGAGTACCAGGCTACAAGGATGGTCTAACAGTAGGCATATACTATCCGCCTCCGACCCAAACTCCTGAGGGAGACTGGCAGTTGGAGAATGTTGTAAAGGAGGCATCCAAGAAGCCTGGTTATAATGGGGGACTTCAATTACCCTCACATAGACTGGGTGAACTGTTGTTCAGCACATGATAAAGAGATAAAGTTCCTAGATATGCTAAATGATTGTTCCCTGGGACAGATGATTGAAGACCCAGCTAGAGGTACAAGAATCCTTGACTTGATCCTAAGTAATACTCAGGATCTGGTGCAAGATGTTAATGTGACTGATCCAATAGGGAACAGTGACCACAACTCAATTATGTTTAACTTGATCATATACCGCAAGTCACTGATAAAATCTAACACAGAGACCTTAAATTTTCAAAAAGGAAATTTACCAAAGATGAGGAAACTAGTAAAAAAAAAAAGCTGAAAGGGATAATTGAGAGAGTCCAAACACTCCAAGAGGCATGGAGGCTGTTTAAAAAAACAATAACAGAGGCCCAATTGGAATGCATACCCAAAAGGAAAAAGGGCACTGCCAGGTCCAAGAGGACTCCGATGTGGCTTACAGGAGCTGTTCGGGAAGTGATCAAAAGCAAGAAAAGCTCATTTAGAAGATGAAAGCCTTGTCCGAATGAGGACAGCAGGCAGAAACATAAATTCTGGCAGAACAAATGCAAGGCAACAATCAGGAAAGCAAAGCAAGACTTTGAGGAGTGTATAGATAAAAATACTCAGAGAAATAACAAAGACTTCTTTAAGTACATTAGAAGTAAGAACCCAACTAGGAAGACCATTGGACCATTAGATGACAATGGAAGGCAAGGGGTTAGTAAAGAGGAAAGAGAGATTGCAGAGAGACTCAATGAATTCTTTGCTTCAGTATTCACTAAAGAAGACAGAGACCACATGCCCAAAACAGAGCCTATCTTCATAGGGAGGGAAACCAAAGAATTAAGCCAGATAGAAATAATCAGGGAGGAGGTCCTTGCATGTCTTGTTAAACTAAACACTAAAAAATCACCAGGACCAGATGGCATCCATCCACGAGTTCTCAGGGAACTTAAAGATGAAATTGCTGATCTCCTAGCCAAAATATATAATCTTTCCCTCAAATCAGGCTTTGTGCCTGATGACTGGAAGGTAGCGAATGTAACACAAATTTTCAAAAAAGGATCCAGGGGTGATCCAGGAAATTACCAACCTGTCAGTTTGACATGTGTCCCAGGTAAAGTGATGGAAACCATCCTAAAAGATAGAATTAATAGGCACATAGAAGAGAAGGTGCTGTTAAAGGAGAGCCAACATGGCTTTTGCAAGGGCAAATCATGCCTCACTAATCTGTTGGAATTTTTTGAGAGTGTCAACAAGCATGTGGATAAGGGGGATCCAGTTGACATTGTTTATCTGGACTTTCAGAAGGCTTTTGACAAGGTCCCACACCAAAGGCTCTTGAATAAACTTACCAGTCATGGAATAAAGGGACAGGTCTTGTCCTGGATCAGCAACTGGCTAAGGGACAGGAAACAGAGGGTAGCACTAAATGGACACTTCTCCAAGTGGAGGGAAGTAAAGAGTGGGGCCCCCCAAGGTTCAGTAATGGGACCCCTGCTTTTCAACCTCTTCATAAATGATCTAGAAGTAGGAGTAAATAGCAAGATAGCCAAATCTGCTGACGACACTAAATTATACAGGGTAGTGAAAACTGTGAGAGATTGTGAGGAGCTCCAGAGGGATCTCTTGACACTGGTGGAGTGGGCAAAATAGTGGCAAATGAGCTTCAACATTAGTAAGTGCAGAGTGATGCATGTTGGGGCAAAAAAAACCAATTACATTTATAAACTGATGGGTTCTGAACTCTCTGTGACAAACCAGGAAAGGGACCTTGGTGTCCTGGTGGACAGCTCAATGAAGGTGTCAACCCAGTGTGCCTCAGCAGTGAAAAAAGCAAACTCAATACTAGGGATCATTAGGAAGGGTATAGAAAATAAGTCAGCAAGTGTCATTTTGCCTCTTTATAAATCTATGGTGAGACCCCATCTGGAATACTGTGTACAGTTCTGGTTGCCATACCTCCAGAAGGATATTATGGAGTTGGAAAAAGTGCAAAGGAGGGCAACCAAAATGATTAGGGGACTGGAACACCTTCCTTACCATCTGAGGCTGCAACGGTTGGGCCTTTTCACTCTTGAACGATGGCATCTAAGAGGTGACCTGATTGAAGTTTATAAAATCATGCACAGTGTGGACAAAGTAGATAAGGAAAAACTGTTTTCCCTATCGCATAACACTAGAACTAGGGGACACTCTATGAAACTTTTGGGTACTAGTTCTTAAACAAATAAGAGAAAATACTTTTTCACCCACAGGATTAATGGTCTATGGAACTCACTGCCAGAGGAAGTGGTGACAACTGTCAGTCTTGACAGCTTTAAGAAAGGATTAGACAAGTTCATGGAGGACAAGGTATCAATGGCTATAATTATGGATACTTAAGGACAACCTCTGGGTTGGAGAGATAGGCAGGATATCTCTCAATGCCATTTCCAGGGAATCCTAAGCAGGTGAAGGCATCTCCTTGGGAATACCCTGAAGGAAATGGTGAGCCACTGTGTGAGACAGAATGCTGGACTGGATGGGCTGTGGCCTCTTCCAGCAAGGCTGTTCTTATGTTCTTATGTTCTAAGAGTCATGTGTAAGGCTTCAATAGATTTTTTTATGTGCCATCGTACATTCATCCCAGACAATAATTTTTGCTTCTTGTAGCACTTTTGCACGGCCACTAACTTTTGTTATATTACATGTTGGGGTTTCCTCTTTAGCTATGTCAAGTGGTACTTGGAGTGCAGAATGAGCAGTTCTCCCTCCTTCCATTAATGTTACTGCAATTCCTGATGATGCTATGGCTAATGCAACATTTCCTTCAGCACGTATTTCTGCTAGAATTAAGTTTGTGAGGAAAGTTTTCCCCGTTTCACCAGATGCCTGTAGGAAAATTATTCCTCCATCTTCTGTTGTTAGTTGAGAAATTATTTTGTCATAGGCACATTTCTGTTCATCATTAAGCAGTGGTTTGTTTTGATTTATTTATTCTTTTAATCTTTCAATGTCATAGTTTGTTTCCCTTATATAATCTGCATTTAAGGCATCTCCTTGATTGCGTGTTGGTGCTGGTAGGCCAAGATCCTTTAGTCTTTTATTAGTCATGCATATCCATTTGTCTTCAATTTCAATTAATGCCATGTTGTATATGTCATTTCCATACTCAATGTCTAATGTTGGATGTTCTTTTCTGGCTTTCATTAGCATATCTTCTCTTAGTGGGTTTTTAAATATTTCCCACAAACTTAGTGAGTTTGATGGACTACATGCAGTGAGTATTATTGCCAGTAAAGTTCTCATTTGGTGTGGCATGGAAATCATTGCTGCTTCTTGCAAAGTTGTTTCCCAATGTTGATCAGCTTCTAATAAACCCATGTGCTGACATACTTCTCTGTATGTTTCCATCAATTTTCCATCCACAGTGTTGAGTTCTTGAAAAGATGTTGGTCCAGGTATTGTGTGGAGCAGCATTCCCAAATAGAAACATTCTACATTATTTGGATGCACAGTGTACAGTCTACCTATTGCATCACTTTCATAAATTTCATGTTCAGGTACATAAGTGCCAGTTTTTCTACGGCAGAATTGTTTCTTAGTTTTATTCCAGGTGCAGTTGTTGCTGTTTCAGGAGTAAAATATACTCTTTGGCCATTTTCTAGGTGTACACTTAGATGTAGTACTGTTGGTTTTCTATCATGTATGTGGAAGCCTAGTATGTGCCAAAAACCCTCAATAGTACTAATGTATCTTCCACATTGATACTGTAAAATCTCGTTTTTGTTGGCGTTTCTAACATCATAAATGGCCATGTCACTGCCTTTATTTATATATACACATACTTTATTGATTTCACACTATTACAATATTCAACATTAATGTGTGCTTTGAATTTTTTGATAGGAGAGGACAGTATGGTACTATCCAGTTATTGTCTACTACTATTTCTCCTTGTGTTTTCATTTTTCATTTAGTTGTGTTTCCTCCATCATCCGGAGAACATCGCCTGTATTGTGGGTATCCATCTTCTGAAGTTTGTGTTTCTTTCAGTAATGCTCTGGGGTACCTTTTGGTGCAGGTTTTTTCTTTCATGCATGGTGCTTGTGGGTTAAGAAGACCACAGGGTCCATGAATCATTTTTTTTAACAATGGCTGTCATGATCCTTGAGTAACCATGGCAACCTTATCACTAGCTACTAGAGCTGTTTCACACACATTCCTTTCTGATGAAATCAACACAGCTGCGATCCCACACTGGAGTGATTGACAGCTACTGCAGGTGCAGCCCCCACGAGGGTACAGGGTGACGACAGGGTCAGCTGACTATACCATGAGGGAGAAGACACCTCCCCTCCTGTCAATCAAAACCCCGTGGCTCAGAACACCTGCAAATTAAGTCATCCCAAGAATGCAAAGGTGGGAGGGAAATCTGCTCCTTTTTGTGTATAAAAGCAGAGCCCTTTCCCTCAGTTATTGAGTCCTCTTGGGTAGAAGGCAGGGCTCTGTCTCCCCAAGCTGGACTGAGAAATATCCCTTCGGGGCTTCCCCGATCTAAGGGAACCTTACTAACTCTGTATTACTATGTCCTTTGTCTTTGTCTGTCTCTGTTCTTTTTCAGATGCTAATGGAAAATAAAACTCTTTATGAGTAACATCAATGGAGTGGATGTCAGTTTATCAGGCTATATCCAAGTGCTTTGCTCTATGCCCCCATATGCTACCAATATATTAAACCACCGCATACTCCCTGTAAGCGACAGGTGGAGTTCTTTGAAGCCGATTGGGAAGCAGTACAGTGAGGTGACCTTAGGCTGCACTGGGAGTGTGCAGAAAAAAGGAAATTATCGCAGCCTAAAGGATCGGTACATGCCTCCTGTAAGCCAGCACCTAGTCGAGCGTTCAAGACAATGGCATATAGTTCAATGTTTTCGTTTTTGTTTGGTATTTCAGCAGATATTATTTTATCAATTTCAGTGGGATGTACTTTGCTTTTTAGCCATATCAAGTTGTAGCAGCCCAGGTTTTGCCATTCAATCGTATACATCCAGCAATTACACTCACCAAATATCATATTTTTTGTTATAGGATTAATTAATTGTGTTTGTTTTTGTCTAAACACTCTTGAAATTAAGTCATGTCTATTGTTAGCAGTTTCATCATCTCTGAGATAATTTTTTACCTCAGGCCATGTTGGGGTACATTTAAATGTTATAAATAAGTCTGGTCTTCCATGTTTCCTTACATAGGTCATATCATCCTGAGTATATTCGTGCATATGCCTTGGGCTTCCAGTATATGTTGCTGGCAGGATGAGCAGTATTCAAACATTTGTTAGGTTTCCATCTTGTGCCACAGTATCCTTAAAATGTATGTATTGTTCTGCTCTGAGTGATTTTGGGTTTTTTCTAATGCAAAGTAGTCTTTCACTCTCTATTTTTGCATACATATCAACAACGAACTGATTTAACAATTTTCTGCAGTGGATTATGTGGTTTTGTTCTTCATTTCTAACCATTAGAATGTAGGAGTAGTAGTCCATGGCTGAATTTTTTTCTCAGTTTTCTTCCCTGTTTTTGGATCAATGTGTTTCAAATTAAAATTATATCCATCCTCACCATATGGGAAAAGTATGGGAAACTGAAGAGCATCATAGGAGCGATGTGTTTCTGATATACGTTGCAGTTTTTTGTCGTGTTGTTTAAGTATTATATCTCTGGGATGGAAAGTATCTCCAGAAATGAGTGCTGCAACTTCATTTGTTTCTGGCGCATTGTATCACCATATATGTTCTCCTGTTGGAGTTGTGTCTGCAGCTATGACAATTTGGTGTTCATTTGTTGGCATGTAACATTCTTTGTATTCTTAGCACAATATGTTGTTTTGTTCCTTCAATGTATGTACATCGTTGTGCTGCTTCTTTTTCCTCATCTCCCATAAAATAGATTTGCAGGAACTTTGGCTGTTCTTCTGGTATTGGTAGTAGTGAACCAATATTGTGGTAAATCTGGCCTTGAATTGTGAATGTTTGGTTGAATCCTCTGTGTTATATAATGGCTGTGGCTCCAAATGAAGTCATTTGAAAACATGAGTTATATTTTCGAATATTCTTTAAGAAATGTTTAGAATCAGTTGTTATTCCACTATTAGTTCTTGTGGTGGCATTTGCTCTTGAATTCTAATTTTACCTTCTTTGCAACATAGTGATTTGGTTTCTGTTTTAAATTTTCTGGCTTGGCAGAATTGGCAAATTGTGTCTAGATTACCAATGTCTAAGTTGGCATTTTCTGAATAATTAGTTTCTGCATCATAAGAGAAGGCAGCCATTTTTAATATTAATTTTTTAGCTTTAATTTTCTGTTTTCGTATTGCTCTTGTCTTTTTATTCTGTTCTAATCTCATATCATGTTTCTTTGTGCTTTCGTTTGCCCTTGATGTACTATCAATTTCTCTACGTTCTCTTAACATGGTCTCATGTTCCTGAGAAGATGTCTGTTCTGTGTTTTGTGCATATTTCTTTCTGTGTTTATTAAGTTTATCTTCCCTTTTCTCTGTTGTTTCTTGTTTCTTTTCTAGTTTTCTTTTCAATGCTTTGCATGTTCTTTGTCCTATATTTTTCCTTTTTTAGGCATTGTGATTCACAATTCTAATAAATTAATAGTATATGGAAATATATTATTATAATTCAGTATTAAAATATTTCTTGTATATTGTCATTGTAGGCAAAGTTTTTTGTTAATACATTTTTTTTGTTCAGTCAGTAGTTTGTTGTATTTTTCTCATACCAATTTATTGTAATATTTTCATGAGGCAAATTTTTTTGTGAAAATATTTGTACTATCTGAATTATAACTATTTATTTTGCGTTACTATGATGTTAAGTATTGTGCTCTGTTCTCAGTGTTTTCAGTCAACAATTATTGGTCCGTAATTTAAATGTCGGATTTTTGAATTGTCTTCAAGTCCTACAGCTGCAATACTTAATGGAGTCTGCTCCGTAATTTCTTCAAGTGCTATTGTGCATAATTGTGATGGTTATTTCGTCCCTAAACTGGGTTTGGTTTTGTCAAATACGTGTAACATATGAGGTATAATATGTTTGTAAACTACGTGGTTTTTAGTTTAAGTGCTCAAATAGTAAACTGAGTATGCTGTGTAATTATTTTAGGTGCAATTGTACATAACCATGATGGTTATTTCACCTCAGAACTGAGGGGTTTGTTATGTGGAGCCTTTTATTGGATTTTTTTCACACTTCTCCCAATGTTTGAAGCGTTTGCACCATTCAACGTGATTTGCTGCATCGCTGTAATCGCGTAGGATGCTGGGATTTGTAGTGTCATTTGTTATGTGAGCATTCGTTCAGCAGGTTTTTTTATTTTTAATTTAAAATTAAAATTAAAATTACTGTACGTATGTGTTGTGTATGTATTACGTGGATTACTGAGCAGAAACATAGTAGTTATTTTGAGTTTTGCGGTAAAAAATTGACTGTTTTATACAGTTTATCCTTCATTCTATGCGCTCGCGCCATTCAGTTGGATTAGCTGACATGGTATAGGCGCATAGGACACTGGGACATGAAGTTTATTTTGAGATTTTACCATTCGTACACTGTATTTTTTTCTACTGCTATATTTTGATTGGCTGCGGCGCATCTCACAATGTTCTATTTCATCACACTTCGCAACCTAATTGGCTGTGGCATGCCACAATGCACAGGATGTTGGGTAGTGAAGTCCTTTTTCTTTGTTTGCATTCGTGGGGCTCTTGCCCCACTGGCGCATTTCTCAACCCGACAGTACCTCTGTACCAGATTCGGGCAAGTGCAGGAGGCTCGGTATGGGCTAGTGTGGATGTG
Source organism: Bradypodion pumilum (assembly GCA_035047305.1). Lineage (NCBI taxonomy): Eukaryota > Metazoa > Chordata > Lepidosauria > Squamata > Chamaeleonidae > Bradypodion > Bradypodion pumilum. Next base: position 186,051,098 of record JAWDJD010000001.1, on the reverse strand, counting down.
TGCAGGAGCCTTTGTCATATTCCAACGGTTAACACTTGGATTTATAGGTATAGATGATGAACAAGGAGATAGAGAAGGGGAGGTGGCTTTGCAGCTTGCAAGTACCTTGTCTATAGCCTTAAACCATACTTGCTGAAAGTAATCCAGTTTAATTTGTCTAGATAATGAATTGGACATCTTCATCAGATCTACTGGTATTAACAAGAAGTCAAAGTCCTAGTGGATACTTTCAGCCTTAGATGTAAAGTGAGCTGCCAGTAGGTTGCAATTCTCTACATTTGAGTGAATAAATTGTGTAGGCTTTTTTTGTGTAAAAATAATAACAATTAAACTACATAGGTTTTAAAATGTTTAAAAGCTATGTTTCTTTCACTTTCATTAATTTGTTGTTAAAATGTGTTTGGGTAGAATAGTGGATAGAATGAGAGACTAAAGCAGGAGTTCTCAACCTTTTTAAGCTGGGGGCCAGGTCACGCTCCTTCAGACAGCTTTGGGGGCCTGATGGCCATTTTGCCCTTCCTCCACCACATGGCACTTCCTGGTGTGGTGTAGGTGGTGGGGGGCCACATGAAATGGTGCTGCAGGCCGCAGGTTGATAATCGCTGGACTAGAGCTCTGGAAACCAGTTTGCCATGGAAACTCACTGGAGGAATAGAACTAGTACAGTAAAACCCCTACTTACGAAAAAAAGTCCATTCCGTAGGCTTTTGCTTAAATTGTTTTTTTACGTAACTCGAAGCAAACCCATAGGAAAAATGAAATTTTTATGTAAATTGAAGCAAACCCATAGGGAAATGATTTTTTACGTAACTCAAAGCAAACCCATAAGAAAAAGAATCTTTATGTAACTCGAAACAAACCCATAGGAAATCATGTAAATCGGGACATGATTTTAGCACAAAATCATTATGTAAGTCGGATTTTATGTAACTCGAGGCATATGTAAGCTGGGGTTTTACTGTACTGCAAAACTACTCCTTTAATATCTCACTTACCTTAAAAGCCCTATTGGGTTGCTATGTCAGCTTCTGCTTGACAGTACATAACTATTAAAATACATATTTCCTGATGTTTCTTTATTTCAATGAATGTATTTTTTGCCTTTTCACATTATTTTAAAGTCTCCTTTTGAGTACATCTCCTTTCAGTAAATAATTCTTTGAAAAAAGTCCTACTGCGTCTCTACCTCAGACTCAGGTACCAGAGCACTGCTTACTGAAAACACACCACATTCAAAGGCAGGAGATGATGGAAAGCAAAATAACTCATACTAATATTTTGCCTGACTGAAGACAAGTACTGTATCACTACTTTGTTGACAACGTTTTACAGACCCAGTCAATATACCTTGTCTGACAAACAGAAATGTGATAGGTGAAGCTTTTCATACCAACACACCTTCATGTTTTGGAAAAGCTTCACCTGCCAAATATTTTTTTGGACACACAGTTGTTAAAGGCATGGGAATTTTGCTAGGAAAAATAAGTTGGAAGCACTACAATAGTACAATTATAAATCATATGAGTCAGTCATAGAAGTCAAACCCAGCTGTGGGTTTTTACTAAAAGAAACACTTCTCCATAGTAATCTTTTCTGACACATTTCAGTCCTTCCAGTATTGGATCGTTCATTTTGGACAAAAATGTAATCCTGTTTGCTATTAATTTCTCAGTAACAGTCTCCCGTCATTCACCTCAGCAGAGTTAAGAATATGTGTTTTCCCAAGAAGTTTCTATATGCTTGTTTGTAATCCTCCATGTATCTCTACTATGTAGACTGCTTAGTCAATAGGATGGTTGGGGAGTTGAAATGAAGGTCAGAATTATTTTATTTTTCTAGAAATACAAATCCTGAAGGTGCGAGCTTCATTTGTCTTCTTTGAATTTCTGACAGAAGCAAAATGTATACAGTGATAACTTCTGTTCAACTAATATGTATTGACAAGATGTATCTGGATCTGTTAATGTCCAATCCCCTGGTGAGCAAAGACATTTTAAATGATTTTTTTCATCACGTAAAGTTAGCAGGATGGGATTGGAACTAGATTGGCTGTTAAGAAAAGAATTAGTGCAGCAATTAATATAATTTTTCCAGGCACTTTTGAACCAAGATATCTGGTTTCCTGAAGCAAAGGTCAAGAAGGTAACCCATACCCAGTATATGTGCAGAAGCTGGGCAGACTAGAAATTACATCTTATTTTATCACTGGAATGGAATAATATCCATCACATCTGTAGGAGGGTGGGATAAATCTGAGCATGATGTACAGATTATGTTATAAACATAACTTTTCCCCCCAAGAGATAGAATTGTCCAAGAGGCATTCTTTAGCCTCTTGCCTCCTCTGCCAAATGGCAGAGCTGGTCTTGTTTTCCTTTTATGATAAAGATGGTTTAGAAGCTAAATGCTCTATCAGAATATGCTCCAGAAATTCTGTGATAATTGCTGTAAGTTTCCCTAGTATGGCTGTTGGCCCTTATGAATGAGCAGAAAGAGTCAAACTAACCCTGAACAAAAAATAAAATAAAAACATGTAAGCTTTTCTTGACGTTGTTGATGATTCCTCAACTAATCCATTTGTTTGAACAAGTGCAAACAAAGATCCAAGCTACAAGTATAAACAATTAAGCTGTTGAACCAAGAAAGATGTTAAGCTATTATAATAGGGTGGTAAGGAAGACTGAGATAATGAAGCACTGGGAGGATTAATCCTTTATTGTTGCATCTCCTTTCCCTTAAAGCTGCTATTAGCCTCAGAAGTGAAATTTGCTTTGGTACTAATTGTAGATTGTGGTTAGGGTAACTTTCATCCTGACTATGTAATTATACTTTTGTACCATCAAGTCACCTCCAATTTATGGCAATACCATGAATGTCTGGCCTCCCAAAATACTTATTGTGAATAGCTTGCTTAGCTCCTGCACACTCAAAACTGTGGATTCCCTTATTGGTAGCAGTCTTCCTCTTTTCCTGATGTCTTCAACTCTTCTCAGAACTGTAGCCTTTGTCCAGCAAGTCTTGTTGTCTCATGATGGGCATAAAGTACAATAACTTCTCTTTCATCATTTTTTACTTCTATTCAGTGTTTAGGCTTGATTTGATCAAGAACCCACTTGTATGTCTTTCAGGCAGTCCATGGTATCTGTAAAGGTCTCAGCCAGCACCATATTATGAACAACTTGACCATAGTCCACCATTAACCATTATGACGCTCAACACGGTTAATAATGTATAGAGAGAAGGTGAGGTTATACAGTATGCTTTGACTTCACCATTGCATGCTCTGCCACTCTCATTTCCAAATGTTTGTGCAGAAGAGAAGCCTGGTAAAATTTTGTAGAACATCCCTACAGGCTACAAACTTTTTAAAATTTATAGAAATACAAAAATAGCTATTATTATTGCTAATGTAGCTTGAATTTAATATTTTATATTGTGATTAATTTTATGTTTATTATCGAGTTTTGATTATTTACTGAATATATTTTTGTGCACCTTTATTATTGTATTATTATACTGTATGTTGTGGACATGTTGTAATTGCCGCCTTGAGTCAGCTTCGGCCGAGAAAGTGTGGGATATAAATTAAATTAAAACATTATTATTATTATTATTATTATTATTATTATTATTATTATTATTATTATTATTATTATTATTATTATTATTATTATTATTATTATTATTATTATTATTATTATTATTATTATTATTATTATTATTATTATTATTATTAAAGAAAAAAGCACAACAGCAAAGAAAAAAACCAAAAATCTTAACAACATTAGTATAACTACTGTGTGCACCCACCACCAGTGGGACCTTATAAACCTTCTCAAATAATTATTCTCAGTATTATTATGTTTTTTAACATATTCATTCCCTCATTTTTAAAAAATAGTACATGGGCTACAAACTTAAACATGAAGATTACACCCATTGGGTAGACCCCTCTGAGCTTCCTCCAGCTTACAGATAATATGGGACCTGGGCTAGAAGATGTCATGGTGCGCGAGATTACAAACTAGGAACATAAGAAGAATATAGTCTTACTAGGTAGAAAGGTAGTAAACGTGTACATTTTTGAGGCCCAGAATACTGCACTTGTTAAAATGGATTCTGAGGGAACAGCTGTAGTTACCTGCAATTCTTGTGCCATGTTTGTGTTCTTGCCAAAGCACATGGAGAACTACACTTGCAGCAAGTGCAAGCTGGTTGCACTACTAGAAGAGAAGGTCCAGCAGCTAGAGGCCCGCATATCTAACCACCAACAAATTAAGGAGCTTGAGCTGTTCTTGGACAGAGCGGAGCAGACTATGCTGGACAAAGAAGAGACAGGGCACAGTTCTGAGGGAGAAGGCCCTTCACTAACTCAGGAGGGAGATGGTTGGAGGAATGTGACTCAAAGGAGGAGAAGAGTAGGGGATCACTCTGAGAGTCTGAAATTACAGAATAAATTTGAGGCTCTTTCCCTTATCACACCTGACGAGGAACACACAGAGGAACAGCTGGTTCCACCTGATGATCTCTCCTTCATCACACTTGATGAGATCCAGGAAGATGAACATCAGGAACAAACTGAGGTTCTCTCCCTTAATATGGTTGATGAGTTGCATGTAGATGAACAGATTGCAGGAGAGAGGCTCCTTGTACTAGGCGATTCAATAATTAGAAATACAGAGAAATGGATTTGTGATGCACATGATAACCGTATGGTGACTTGCCTGCCAGGTGCAAAAGTTGCAGACATCACAAGAAATCTAGATAGATTGTTAGAGAGAACTGGGAACGAGCCAGTTGTCATGGTACACGTTGGTACTAATGATGTTGGGAAGGCCAAGCGGTCTGTCCTGGAAGCCAAATTTAGGTTGTTAGGAAGAAGATTGAAGTCCCGGACTTCCAAGGTAGCATTTTCAGAAGTGCTGCCTGTCCCTCGCGCAGGACCTACCAGGCAGGCAGAGCTCAGAAGCCTCAATGCGTGGATGAGGCGGTGGTGTCGAGAGGAGGGCTTCAGATTTGTCAGGAACTGGAGAACATTTTGGGACAAGCCAAATCTGTTCAGGAGGGATGGGTTGCATTTAAACCATGATGGGACCAGATTGCTGGCACTCAACATCAAAAAGGCTGCAGAGCAGCTTTTAAACTGATAACTGGGGGAAAGCCGACAGGAGCTGGGCAGCATCCAGTTCGGGAAAGTGTGTACTTGAGTAGTGAGGAGGATGCAAAAATTACTGAGCAGAGCAAGGAGCTAGTCACTAGCATTCTAGCAGAAGGATGCAAGAGGCAGTCTAACAATGCAACTGGACACAAAAGACTGTGTCAGAAATGCATATATAAATGCTTGTATACAAATGCCAGAAGCCTCCGGAACAAAATAGGGGAGCTGGAATACTTAGCAATAGATAAGAATATTGATATTATTGGTATCACTGAAACCTGGTGGACGGATGATAACCAATGGGATACAGTTATCCCAGGCTACAAACTGTACAGGAAGGATAGGAAGGGGCAAACAGGAGGTGGTGTAGCCTTGTATGTCAAAGAAGTGATAAAATCTTATGAATTGGAATATCTAGGTGATTTAGAGTCACCATTAGAAGCTCTGTGGGTAAGAGTACCAGGCCACAAGGATGGTCTAACAGTAGGCATATACTATCGGCCTCCGACCCAAACTCTTGAGGGAGACTGGCAGTTGGAGAATGTTGTAAAGGAGGCATCCAGGAAGGGAAGCCTGGTTATAATGGGGGACTTCAATTACCCTCACATAGACTGGGTGAACTGTTGTTCAGCACATGATAAAGAGATAAAGTTCCTAGATATGCTCAATGATTGTTCCCTGGGACAGATGGTTGAAGACCCAACTAGAGGTACAAGAATCCTTCACTTGATCCTGAGTAATACTCAGGATCTGGTGCAAGATGTTAATGTGACTGATCCAATAGGGAACAGTGACCACAACTCAATTATGTTTAACTTGAACATAGACCACAAGTCACTGATAAAATCTAACACAGAGACCTTAAATTTTCAAAAAGGAAATTTCCCAAAGTTGAGGAAACTAGTAAAAAAGAAGCTGAAAGGGAAAATTGAGAGAGTCCAAACACTCCAAGAGGCATGGAGGCTGTTTACAAAAACAATAACAGAGGCCCAATTGGAATGCATACCCAAAAGGAAAAAGGGCACTGCCAGGTCCAAGAGGACTCCAATGTGGCTTACAGGAGCTGTTCGGGAAGTGATCAAGAGCAAGAAAAGCTCATTTAGAAGATGGAAGGCTTGTCCAAATGAGGACAGCAGGCAGAAACATAAATTCTGGCAGAACAAATGCAAGGCAACAATCAGGAAAGCAAAGCAAGACTTTGAGGAGCGTATAGCTAAAAATACTCAGAGGAATAACAAAGACTTCTTTAAGTACATTAGAAGTAAGAACCCAACTAGGAAGGCCATTGGACCATCAGATGACAATGGAAGGCAAGGGGTTATTAAAGAGGAAACAGAGATTGCAGAGAGACTCAATGAATTCTTTGCTTCAGTATTCACTGAAGAAGATAGAGACCACATGCCCAAAACAGAACCTATCTTCGTAGGGAGGGAAACCGAAGAATTAAGCAAGATAGAAATAACCAGGGAGGAGGTCCTTGCATGTCTTGTTAAACTAAACACTAACATATCACCAGGACCAGATGGCATCCATCCACGAGTTCTCAGGGAACTTAAAGATGAAATTGCTGATCTCCTAGCCAAAATATATAATATTTCCCTCAAATCAGGGTTTGTGCCTGATGACTGGAAGGTAGCGAATGTAACACCAATTTTCAAAAAAGGATCCAGGGGTGATCCAGGAAATTACCGGCCTGTCAGTTTGACATGTGTCCCAGGTAAAGTGATGGAAACCATCCTAAAAGATAGAATTAATAGGTACATAGAAGAGGAGGCGCTGCCAAAGGAGAGCCAACATGGCTTTTGCAAGGGCAAATCATGCCTCACTAATCTGTTGGAATTTTTTGAGAGTGTCAACAAGCATGTGGATAAGGGGGATCCAGTTGACATTGTTTATCTGGACTTTCAGAAGGCTTTTGACAAGGTCCCACACCAAAGGCTCTTGAATAAACTTACCAGTCATGGAATAAAGGGACAGGTCTTGTCCTGGATCAGCAACTGGCTAAGGGACAGGAAACAGAGGGTAGCACTAAATGGACACTTCTCCAAGTGGAGGGAAGTAAAGAGTGGGGTCCCCCAAGGTTCAGTACTGGGACCCCTGCTTTTCAACCTCTTCATAAATGATCTAGAGGTAGGAGTAAAAAGCAAGGTAGCCAAATTTGCTGACGATACTAAATTATACAGGGTAGTGAAAACTGTGAGAGATTGTGAAGAGCTCCAGAGGGATCTCTTGACACTGGGGGAGTGGGCAAAACAGTGGCAAATGAGCTTCAACATCAGTAAGTGCAGAGTGATGCATGTTGGGGCAAAAAACCCCAATTACATTTATAAACTGATGGGGTCTGAACTCTCTGCGACAAACCAGGAAAGGGACCTTGGTGTCCTGGTGGACAGCTCAATGAAGGTGTCAACCCAGTGTGCCTCAGCAGTGAAAAAAGCAAACTCAATGTTAGGGATCATTAGGAAGGGTATAGAAAATAAGTCAGCAAGTGTCATTTTGCCTCTTTATAAATCTATGGTGAGGCCCCATCTGGAATACTGTGTACAGTTCTGGTCGCCATACCTCCAGAAGGATATTATGGAGTTGGAGAAAGTACAGAGGAGGGCAACCAGAATGATTAGGGGACTGGAACACCTTCCTTACCATCTGAGGCTGCAACGGTTGGGCCTTTTCACTCTTGAACGATGGCGTCTAAGAGGTGACCTGATTGAAGTTTATAAAATCATGCACGGTGTGGACAAAGTGGATAAGGAAAAACTGTTTTCCCTATCGCACAACACTAGAACTAGGGGACACTCCATGAAACTTTTGGGTACTAGTTCTCAAACAAATAAGAGAAAGTACTTTTTCACCCAGAGGATTACTGGTCTATGGAACTCCCTGCCAGAAGAAGTGGTGACAGCTGTCAGTCTTGACAGCTTTAAGAAAGGATTAGACAAGTTCATGGAGGACAAGGCTATCAATAGCTATAATTATGGCTACCTAAGGACAACCTCCGGGTTGGAGAGATAGGCAGGATATCTCTCAATGCCATTTCCAGGGAATCCTAAGCAGGTGAAGGCATCTCCTTGGGAATACCCTGAAGGAAATGGTGAGCCACTGTGTGAGACAGAATGCTGGACTGGATGGGCTGTGGCCTGTTCCAGCAAGGCTGTTCTTATGTTCTTATGTTCTTATGGTGAAGCTAGCTCCTAAGATCTAATATCTTGGGCGGGATATAGATTGAACACCCAAAGAGTCTGTGTTCTGCATACCTCTATGTGAGAAACAGGGTCTGGAGTCTGAGCAAACTATGTATGTCCAAAATTTCAATCCTTTGTATTTGGGGAAGGGTCTAATGGAGGAGGTTCATCCCTAAATTTGATGATGAGGCATCCCCCATGGATGGTGGCCTACCTCTGTTTCCCAGGACTACAAAAAATGGAATAGTTGCCAACTAGCTGAAAGGTTGCAAGGCATAGCTAAGGCTTCCCATTTGACTATGATCTGCCTCTCTTGGCATGCACTATTTTGTTTCTTTCTTTATTCATGTCAGAGGCACCACCAGCAAAACCATTTTATTAAACATTATAAAGGTGATGATTTTCGGTCATCTACTCGTCCTACATTCCCTGACAAGCTATTTATGAATCTACCACAAATGCATTATGTTAAAATGAAAGCTCGGAAGAATAAAACATCACCCAGCAAGTAATTCTTTGTGAGTGCACACATCTTATCTCAGTTTTCAATTTCAATAACATTTTCAGAAAGCCTACCAAACTGTGGGCAGAATGAGTCACACAGTTTGAAGGTGCTTAATTCAAGATATTTCTATTGTGCTCAACTGTTGAGTTTAAGGAAACCGAGTCTTTTTAAAGGTGACTCATAGAAAAGCTGCCTGTTTTGCTTTTGTTGAACTGGTTTTAGCAGTAATTCATCAACCTTTTCAAATCTAATATTAAGATCCAGTGTCATGAGAAGATACAAAATGTCTATTTAATCGTTTTTTGAGCGAGGCATTCTCTCTTCCCCAGTTCATGGTCTCCATTAATCAAACACTACAGTGCATATTTCTAAACCCATTTTCACAGCCTCTAAATGCAATGGCACAGAGGCCAAGAATGAAAAGTTAACAATGACCTCTGCCATATAGATTTCACTCAAATGGCCTCATAGAGATGATCTGATTATGAACAAGATAGGCTTTGCTTCTGTTAAAGTAAGATCAGGATGTGTCCATTTCAAATGACAGTGAATGCTTCCAGAAGAATAGTGACAGAGCACAGAGGGGGAAGTTCATAAGAGGTTTTTTCCCCCAATCCATAGCTTAGTTCAGGAGGTGACAAAACCCTCAGAGGTCTCCTAAGGAGGTCTAACATTGTGTTTCGTTTCAACTGCCTTTGCCATTCCCTTGGAAATAAGTTTGCAGTATCTTTCACAAACATCTCATTTATTAATGTTCTGTGGATCTAAACCACCAGCCCAGTTGTCTGGATGCCTGGAAACGTCTGTGCAAAGAAATGTTCTGGAAAGCATTTCTTCTCAGAGAACCAAGTTGATGAAAAGTCACTGAGTGTTCATCCAAAATTCTGTCTCAAAACGGATCTCTAATAGTGTTGTTTTTGGAGGGCTTTTTAGTGAGGTCTGTAGATTTAGAATGACTGGTAAATTTGTACGCAAGTGAGTCTGAGTATAGGAATATTTGGGTCATTTGATTGCTAGACTAGGACCATTAATTAACTAAATATACAGCCTAATATAATCCAGATCAATTAACTTAAATCCTACTTTGGTTAGTCATTTCCATTTTAGATTTCAAATAATTAAGATGCAGTGCTCAAATGCTGGATGTACAGGAGCTAATAGGTTCAGTAGAACTAGTGTTGAAATAGATGTTTAAAGCAAAGGATCTAGAACTGATGGGGGACATTTTAACTTGTAAATATCTCTATCTTATGACACTCCCTGTGATGAGGCGCTCTGTCTCATAAGGATTTCTGAACATAGAAGGGCTATAAGCACATTCAGCTAAATGTTCTTACAAGTTCCAATGAAGACCTTCCTGTTGAGTAGGCAAAGGTCTACCTTACTTTGGAATGGGGTGGTGTTGGAATATAGGCAGTGATGCACTGCAGCAGGTTCTGTCAGGTTCTGCAAAACCAGAAATTCCCCCAGGCCATGCCCACTTGGTTGGCCATGCCCACCTCCATAGCCCATAGTGCAGTATGTTTTGCCACACCCACAGATTTGGCCCCGCCCACAGATTTGGCCAGCCCACAGAGTAGGTAGTAAAAAATTGCAGTGCATCCCTGAATATAGGTAAAGGGGATGGGTGTTTTCCCTCTCCCTTTCCCCATATTTTTAGTCCTGGGGAGATTTAGACAGCACCTGACTGGAGCTATTGTGGAACACTGTGAATAACAAACTTCTGTAGCTCTTCTGCTGTATTAGAGTACTAACATTTTTGCAAAGAGGTAACATTTTTAAGGGTTGGGGGTTGGGGGAGAGAACCTTTAACAGTGCTACTTATTGATGCAGTTTGCCAAGAACTCATTGTTTATGTGTCTCATCTCATATAAAAGATTTGTTGAACACTGATTGTTTTCACATGCATGATCATCGCTCAGTAATTGTAGCATCAGGTGAATATTTACACGTATGAATGAGCCAGTGCAGATCAAGCAGACTTTTCATGTCAGCAGGTGCCAGAGTAAGCCCTTACACACTGAGACAGCTTATCCGTAAACTGGCAATACGGTTAATTTCACTGGGTAATTCTTTCTTTGTTTTTATCAGAGCATGGCTCAATTTAAAATTATGGATGTATAAGATATATAATCAAAATTCAAAAGAAATTAAAGGATTAAAATAATCAGATCATTTTTTTTACCAGAGCTTCAATGAGGTTATCTTGGCCATGTATTAGATTTTATTTTTGTACATATGGTAAGGGATAAATTGCATCCACACAAATGCTGCATTTCTTCACATTCACAGAAAATGTGTTCTGTATCCAAATACTGTACAGTGGTACCTCATACAACAATTTTAATCCGTTTCATGGGGCTTGTTGTTGTATGAAACAATTGCTATATGATGCATGCATCGTATAGCGATTTCCCTATGGGATGCATCGTACAATGATTATTTTTTGCTAAGTAGTTTTTCCCATTGAAAAATTGTTGTATGATTTTTTCCATAGGGAAAATTGTTATGCAGGATACCATTTCCCCCAAAAACCTAATTGTTATGCGATTTCATTGCTATACGGGGTGATTGTTGTATGAGGTTCCACTGTAGTCCCATTTTACTTGATTATTCTTCAATATTCTTACATCATTTTGAAGTCTATTAGGTCCAGCCAGAATCTTGTCCTGCTGGGAGATGCTCTTCAGCAGTCATTCATTCAGCAAGGAGGTGTTGTGCTTGTTCTCCATAGGTCTAGTCTAGCCTCTTCTGTTTTAATATTTAGAGTTTGGGAGGTGTGCAGAAAACGGTTCCTCAATTTTAGCATCATCTGGGACTTACCATCTATGATGTGGATGTGTTTGGTACTGTATTACCTTACTGCATTTATTACTTGCTGGTAGCTCTCAATGTATGTCCAGAAGGATAGTAGCAACCAAATAATAGACTGGTTTTTTTAGTGGGGGTGAATAGATTTCATGTAGCCAGTAATAATCTGGTAAAATTCATTAAGAGCTACACCTATCTGTTTAGCATATATATTATACAGCACTAGCATGTTCTGTTTTTGAGTACCGTAGCATCGGAACAAAGCTGTTCTTATTATTTGTTGGTGTGCACCACAATCTGTCCAAACCAGTTTTCGAAGTTTTGTTTGGTGTGCTGAATAATTAAGTCATAAATGTATATGAGTCAGCTCTAAGATGTGCTCCTTTGCTCATTATTTTCATTCTCTTTCAATGATATTTGTGTAATATTTTAAGAGTGTAGTCTATAATCTGCCATCCATGGAGTTTCTCAATAGCTTTAGTCAGGTGTTGTGCCAAAATCTATTAAGTACAAGAATTCTTATTCATCCATAAGAATTAGTGATTTAAGTCAGATTGTTGCTCACCAAAGCATGAACTCAAAATCTGAGAGTCATCACATTTTTTCTCTGTTATTTAGGATCCATTCTTAATAAGGATTTATTTGTCCTGCCTAATTTCCATGTTGCTAGTATGCATATGTTCCAATCCCAAAAAAGGGCAATGCCAAAGAATGTTCAAATTATCGAACAATTGCGCTCATCCCACACGCCAGCAAGGTGATGCTCAAGATAATACAGGATAGACTTCAGCAGCATGTGGAAAGAGAATTACCAGAGGTGCAGGCTGGTTTCAGAAGAGGCAGGGGGACTAGAGACCACATTGCCAACATACGTTGGATCATGGAGAAAACAAAGGAATACCAGAAACAAGTTTATTTTTGCTTTATTGACTACACTAAGGCATTTGATTGTGTGGATCACAACAAGATGTGGCAAGTGATTAAAGAGATGGGAATACCAGAGCACCTCATATGCCTCCTGAGAAATCTGTACATGAACCAAGAAGCAACAGTTAGGACAGAACACGGAATGACAGAGTGGTTTGGAATAGGAAAAGGAGTAAGACAAGGCTGCATTCTGTCACCCTGCTTATTCAACTTATACACAGAGCACATAATGCGCAATGCAGGGATGGAGGAATCACAATATGGGATCAAAATTGCTGGGAGAAACATCAACAATCTGAGATATGCAGACGACACCACCCTAATGGCAGAAAGTGAGGAAGACCTAAAGAATCTCTTGATCGGTGTGAAGGAAGAGAGTGCAAAAGCTGGCTTGAGACTCAATATCAAGAAAACCAAGATAATGGCAACAGGCCCGATCAGTTCCTGGAAAATAGACGGGGAAGAAGTAGAAGCAGTGACAGATTTTACCTTCTTAGGATCTAAGATCACTGCAGATGGAGATTGCAGCCATGAAATAAAGAGGCGGCTGATTCTAGGGAGACAAGCCATGAGAAACCTGGGGAACATAGTGAAAAGCAGAGACATCACCTTGAAAACAAAAATTAGAATAGTCAAAGCAATGGTATTCCCAGTGGTAATGTACGGATGTGAGAGCTGGACAATTAGGAAAGCTGAACGCAGAAGAATAGATGCCTTTGAAATGTGGTGTTGGAGGAGAGTTTTGAGGGTACCTTGGACAGCGAGGAGAACAAATAGGTCAATCTTAGAAGAAATCAACACTGACTGCTCATTGGAAGGTCAAATAGTAAAGATGAGGCTAAAGTACTTTGGGCATCAAATGAGAAGGGAGGACTCACTTGAGAAGGCCGTGATGTTGGGAAAGGTGGAGGGCAAAAGAAGAAGGGGGAGGCCAAGGATGAGATGGATAGATGGTATTGTAGACACAATGGGCACAGAACTGGGAGGACTGAGGGGGATGGTGGAGGACAGAGGCGCCTGGAGAACGATGGTCCATGGGGTCGCAAAGGGTCGGAATCGACTGTGCGACTGAACAACAACAACAACAGTATGCATATAATTATTAATCTTACCATTTCAGTTGTGCACGCTTGAATGGAAAGTTCATTAAGTCATTTAAGAAGAATGCAAAACTGTTAATAACTATGAGGTGCCAAACTCTGATTTGTAATGAATGCCATAAACACATGCAGCCCAAATACAGAAATATTATCAGACTCTCTGGGCTTCCTGGAGATAAACTATCCAATAAAAACAAGGTTTGGGTTATACAAGCATTACACCCTATTTTTGTATTTTATCTGAGTTTTTGCAATGTATTTTTTCTTTTTTTTCCTGTGTCTTGCTTTAAAATGTGTATTGCCCTTGAAATATGTATTGCTCTTGAATTTTTTTTAATATTATGTTAATGTGATACTTTGTAACTGTAATTTGTGATACTCTGTTTCTTTGTTAGCCACCCAGAGTCGCATTGCAAGTGGGGCGGCATACAAGTCTAGTAGTAGGAATAAGAATAAGAATAAGAATGAGAATAATATCATCATCATCATCATCATCATCATCATCATCATCTCTTTCCAATTAACTGAACAGACATTACAGGTAAGAAATAGTTTATTTACTGCTGGCCTTTGTTATCAAAATAACAGGTCACAATACATGAACGGGCTGCTCTGAAGACAACAGAAAAATATCACAAGTGATTTCTGCCCTAAAAAGTATACAGATATATTTTTAATGCTTTGTTATTATTTCATCTTGACGTAGTGCAAGCAGAGAATAATAAATCATAGTCTCCCATGTTTCCCCCAGTCTCTGATGGGTGTTGGGTGTGGGGCGTTAGAACAAGTGTGGCCAAAAAGGGATAAAACAGGTAAGGAAGAATCAGAAGCAACAGTCTGTGTTGCCCCTGGGTTTTAAAAGAAAATGATATTTTAAAGAAAGAGTAGGATGATAAAGACAAAGCAATCAGACTTACATACCGCCCCATAGTGTTTAGTACACTCTCTGAGCGGTTCACAAGTTAATTAGCATTTTGCCCCCAACATGCTGGGTACTCATTTTACCAACCTCAGAAGGATGAAAGGCTGAGTCAGCCTTGAGCCCTGGTCAGGACTGAACTCACAACCTTTTGGTTGCAGTACATCTTAACCACTCCATCACCAACATCATAATGAAAACATTGCATTTGTCTCAATCTAAATGTTCTGGTAGATGTTTCTGTAAGGGTACCAGACTGGCAACATCCCTTTTTCTGAATTCTTAGGGCCAAAATCTGAAACCAGGAAATGAGTCTAGGCAGCATCATAGATCTCTTGTGACAGCACAGAGGTTGGGCCAGAAAGCAAGCACAACAGATAGGGAAACACATTTATGAAGAACCACTAAACTTTGTCAGCAGCTGGAAAGGGGTTTAGCAGGGATCCTCAACCTACTGCCCACAGGCCAAATCTGGCCCATGGCACCATTCCATCTGGCCCTCATTCCAGCCACTGATTCCTCTGCCCCTGCTGCTGCCACCTCCTCAATCCTTTCCCCCTCTGCTTGGCATGTCCCTAACTGTGCTCTGTAGCAGGGCGGATGTTGTAAGAAGGCTTACAACATCTGCCCTGCTACATAGCGCCATTAGGGACATACCAAGCCAAGTGGAGGGGACAAGGATTGAGGTGGAAGCGGAAGCGGAAGTGGCACCACATGCGGCCGCATGCGTCTTTCCCAGTGGCCACTCTGGCTGAGAGCAGCTTTTTCCGTAGCCGCCCGTGTCTTTTCTGGGGACTGCTCTGGCTGAGTGTAGGCAAGAACGACAGCCAGTACCCCTCCTTCACCCACACCATGCAGCTCCTTCAGACAGGTAAACAGGGAAGCAGTGTGTGTGGGAGTGTTGGGGCTTGGAGTGGTCCCGCCTGCGGTGCTGGTGCTGGTGGTGAAGAGTGTCAGGGGACTCAGGGTGGTAACACCAGTGGGGGGAGTGGGGGGGCTCAGGGTGGTCCAGGACCACCGCAAGCTCTCACCACTCCCCCCATGGTGGTGGCAGGACCACCAGTCTGGCCCACCAAATAGTCTGAGGGGCATGAACCAGCACCCAGCTGAAAAAGATTGAGTACGCCTGGGGTAAAGGCTGGCATGGAGCATTTAAGCACAGCTCACAAGCAACAAACCTTTTTCTCTATTGATGTTTGTTCTGCGATTTGTTTTCTTTTCTGGATATCAAGCGGTTTCCTAAACCCTGGGGACATTAATGCAAATGGAAAAGGAGTGTAAAATTTTCATATCCAGGCACATTTTTTTTAATCCAATAACAATCTGGGGTTATTTGCATTTGATTTAAAGTATTAGATTTATATGCTCATTCACCATCATATATTCTCTGTCCATCTGGCTTATAAGAAGGAAATGCCGTTTTAAAAATTGACAGTTTTAAGAAAGGATTAGACAAGTTCATGGAGGACAAGGGTATCAATGGCTATAATTATGGATACCTAAGGACAACCTCCGGGTTGGTTGGAGAGATAGGCAGGATATCTCTCAATGCATTTCCAAGGAATCCTAAGCAGGTGAAGGCATCTGCTTGGGTTCGCCTGAAGCAAATGGTGAGCCACTGTGTGAGACAGAATGCTGGACTGGATGGGCTGTGGCCTGTTCCAGCAAGACTGTTCTTATGTTCTTATATGTTCTCAAAAATCAAGAACAAGCAAGTGCATTGAGAAAAATCCACCTTCACCCTGCATCCTGAAAACTGAAGTGATGCAAATAGCACTGTATCTCTATTCTCCCTAAGTGCTTCCTTTGCAACATGAGCACCAATCCTTGGAATGCTGAATTCCCTTTGCATTTGGAGTACCCAGGTGAGCTTGTTCTTTTCTTTGACAAAGGTGTCAATCTCCTCCTGCTGGGGTTTTGTGTTTCAGTATTTCTTTCATTTTCCCAGTGAATGCTTCTTTTTAAAAAAAAAAATCGGCTTATTAACACCTGAAATGCCAAAGAAAATTGGGGACTTGGGAGAGCCTCAACTATATTCGAGTACTGCTTTAGGCTTTCTTCCTTCAATTTGGATTGGTTTGGAAACTGACAAAAGACCCCACTTTGGATACAACCACACTGACCCTTTTTGGCATGGGTTAGAGTGATCTAAAGAGTGCAACTGCAGTTTCAATCAGCAGCTCCCACAAGGACAAAGAATCCTCCTCTGTTTAATGTAAGTGATTCAGCACATCATCAATGGGCAAGCAGACTCAAAACATTAATTTCACTTCCACTGCTCCTCCACGGAGGAGGAGCAGAGGAAATGTTCAATTTGCCAACATTCTGATGTGGCTCACTTATTAAACCACTTTACGATACTGGAAATTGACACCGGAGGAAGCATTTGACAACTGAAAAGCTAGATTTTGTCCATTTTCAGAAATCACATGCAGTGGGAACAGAATAAACCAAAGTACACCTTGTCTTGTTGTTCAGTTGCACAGTTGAGTGCGACCCTTTGTGACCCCATGGACCACCGCACGCCAGGCTTCTTTGTCATCTGCCATCCTCTGTAGCCCACCCAGATCTACGCCACTGCATCGATGATGCCATCTAGCCATCTCATCCTCTGCCGCCCCCTTCTCCTTTTGCCTGCAATCTTTTTGAGCATCAGGACTTTCTCAAGTGAGTCCTCTCTTCTCATTTGGTGGCCAAAGCACTTGAGCTTCAGTTTCAGTATTTGTTCTTCGAAGGAGCAGTCAGGTTTGATTTCCTTCAGGATTGACTAATTTGGTCTCCCTGCAGTCCAGGGGACTCTCTCAAGTACACCTACCCACATAAAAAAGTTGAAACCTATGATAGAGGCTTAGAGATGTATGGGGTGGGGGCACTCTCAGGTCAGATTGGTCCACTTTTGTAATTATGTCAGGTGATTGCCGTACAAAAGAGCAGGCACAGCGAAAAATGGCCAAACGGAGAAAAGGATACAAACACAATGTACCGTTTGTGTATGCCCAAAAATGATGAAGATAATGTTAAACGAATCTTCTTATAAGGTCTTTGTATTCTTAATGTTATTTTTATTTTTTATTTTGCAAACTCTGATAATAAACTGATGTATGTTAACTTGTAATGTCATCAAACAGAAACCAAACTCAGATACTTCTCTGCACATAAAGTCTTCAAGTTCCTTTTGTAATCTTGACAATAGTAACCAAATTCAAATATGTTCTCTTCAACTTCTTCACTATGTCCTTTGTAACAATATGAAACAATGATTCATTCCTCTATTACACTTTGTAGCGATGTTGGGCCGCTAGGGCGGCGCTAGGTCCCGGAGGAGACTGATCAATGACAACATGAGGCAACAGGAGCGAGATCAGATCAGTGGTTTATTGGAAAAATACATACGCCTTTTATAGATCAGAAGGCAGGTAGAAAAAACCATCACCCGGGAGTCAATCACATCACCTGTTTACTCAGATTAATTGGGAAACCCCTCGAAGGGAAGTTAATTATTTCAAACAAACACGGGATGAGGGAAGCCATTGTTTAGGGCTTAGACAGGGGTAAACATATTCACTATTTGCACCGGGGATTTCCTTGGCCAGGAGATGAGTGTTTACCTAATCAGTCACTGGGGTTAGCGATCTGCCTACCTTGCAGAATCGTCGGTCAGGTCATGTAATTGGGTGAATCAAACCCTATCATTTATTCACCCCCCTTAATTTAGCTGCCCGCAGAAGCCACCGCCAGGAGCCTTCTCACCTAAGCAGCCTCTGCCGGGGCTGTTCCATGCCAGATGGGCATGGGGAATCCGCATCTCCCCTTACTTTTTAATATTAAGAGCCTGACCAGCGATTTTGCGCAGAAGCGGCACCAGCTGTTGGTCGGGAGTGACGTCACGGGGCTTCCTTCGGAGGCGGCACCTCGAGATCAGTGAGGGAATGCATTGAGCAAGACAGCAAATTGCTATGCCCAGTAGGACTACCCCCACCACTACCTTAAGCACCGTCTGAAGCCACCCCCATGGGATCCACGACCACATCCACTTCCACAGAGAACTCCACCAAGCCCCCCCCCCCCCCCCCGCAGAGCCCTCCGTGATGCCTGCGACTATGGTGTGGAGATCTGTGATCTGGCTTTGAATTTTCCGGGAGTTGTCAGTAAGGTTGAAGCAGCACATACCGTGAAAGGACTCGCAGCCCAAGTGGTGCAATAGTAGGAGGTAGTCGATAGCCGCTCGATTATCGAGGACGGCATGGCGAAGCTCTGCCTGCTCTTGATTAAGGAGCGCTATCGCTGAGGAGGTATGGTTAATGGCCTTTGCTAAACCGCAGGCCAAGCGACCAATCCTCTTTGCGTTGCCAACGGCTAAGCCTGGCACGCCAAAGATGCTGACTGCCAAGGAGAGATATTCGTCAGGTCTCATTACCCTAAAGCTGCTTTCACATGAGCTGTCTAACAGGGTGGTGCGAGTGTGCCGTATGAGTGAGGAAACATTGGAGCCATTGGAAACATTGGGGATATTAGTGCGTGGGGCAATCATATCCTTAGTGGGGAGCAACAGTGTCAAACGACTGATACAACATATAGAGTCTGTAATATTAGCCGGAATGTAGTTAAACGTATACTGGTTACACGTAAAGAACCATCCAGATGGCAGGGTGATATGTGCATACTTCGAGCCAAGTGACACTGGGTTATTGCAAGTCCAATTGCCAGTAGACTGTGGAGCAAATTCCTAACGTACAGACTGTCAGTTATGATGTTTAAACGTTCCTTGGCGAAGGTGCGCAAAGCAAGGTTCACGGCTGCCAACTCCGCCCGCTGCGCGGACTTCTGTGGGAGAGTCAACAGCGTGTGCCAAGCTTCGCCCTCCTGCCAGGTCAAGACACCATATGTGCGTCCACCATCGGTAAAGACTGTCTTGGCCCCCTGAAGTGGGACCAGCGAAAGCAATTCGAACAAGCTGACTGTTCCTGTTTGAAGCAAGACAAGTCTGGGTTCTTTAGGCAAGTGGTATGCCAAGCTTCCAGTGAATCCTTCCAAAGCTATCGGAAGCGAGTCACCTAGCTGCATCAACTGATGAATTTGTTCCTTGGTGAACGGGACTATGATCTTAGCTAAATCGTGCCCAGAAATGTCCCTAGCTCTCAGCCTGCCGCGGTAGATCACCGCGGAGACCAGTTCTTGGGGCGGAACAATGTTCCGAGATGAGGTGTTAGGCAAGTACACCCACTCCACAATTTTTGCTCCCTTTTCTGAGTCTACTCCTAGTGCCCCAGTGAACATGGATCCCGACCGTACGATGTACAAATTCAGGATCGGGGCATATGGCCCCTGGGCGATCCTATCCACCCACCTCTGGCTGAGAACTTGGTTCACTTTCTCGAGCGCCAAGCGCGCGTCTCGAGAGATTTTTATCCGGTCTGCCGGCTGCTTACCTAAGGTTAGCAGCGAGAAGAGCGGCTTTAGAAGATCCGTATCCAAGCGAAAATACGGTCTGGCCCAATTGATATTCCCCAAAACTTGCTGCAATTCTACGAGGGTGACTGAGTCTTGTAAGTTTATCTGAGGTAAAACCGGTGCGGCGAAAGAGCGGAGAAGCCGATGGCCCAAGTATGAGAAGGGCTCGGTTCTCTGCACTTTCTCCGGGGCAATGAATAAACCTTTGTCCCCCAGGCTGGCCTGGAGGTCTGAAAACATTTCGCTGCCAAGCTGTGGCAACGCTACCAAAATATCGTCCATGAAGTGACAAACTATGGCTTGTGGGTAGAGGTTTCGAAACTTTGCCAGCGCGTCGTGAACGTAAATTTGGCACAAGGTGGGCGAATTGAGCATGCCCTGTGGCAAAAACTTCCACGCGTAACGCTGCGTGGGCTCACTGTGGTTCACGACCGGCACCGTAATGGCAAACCTCTCCTGGTCCCTGGGGTCTAAGGGGATTGTATAAAAGCAATCCTTGAGATCTACGACTAGAATCTCTCACCCCTCGGGAATCATGTTCGGATTCGGGATGCCGCATTGAAGCGGACCCATTGGCTGTATGCATTTATTGATCTCTCTGAGATCGTGGAGGAGTCGCCACTTCCCCGACTTCTTCTTAATAACAAAAATTGGCGAATTCCAAGGGCTCGTGGACCGTTCTATATGTCCTGCGTCTAGCTGTTCCTTAACTAGCTGCTTGAGGGCAACTAATTTCTCCCCCACTACCGGCCATTGTTCTACCCAAACCGGAGTGTCGGTGAGCCATTTAAGTGGCAACGGCATTACCCAAAGGTAAGCGTGGCACCGTACTGCTGTAGAATGTCCCGTCCCCAAAGATTGACGTGCACGTCAAGAATGTGCGGCCGTATCACCGCCGTGCCGTCAGCCCTTGGGATTGTGACTTCTACCCACTCTCGGCTTCTAAACGCTTCCTGGACGCCGCCTACCCCCCACACATCGGAGACCGGCTCAATGGCCCACTCCCTCGGCCACTGGCTTCTGCTTATCACGGTCACATCTGCTCCGGTATCGAGTAACCCTGAGAACACTCTTTTGTTCAAAAATACCTCGATAACGGGGCGCTGCTTCCACTCAATGTTGGTCTCCACTGTCACCAAGACCTGGTATCCCTGCACTGCCTCACGCGTGCTCGAGCGGTCTGCTGAACCGGACTCTGAGCTGGCACTGAGCCTTCTCTGGCTGCCTGCTGGCGAGTGACAAGGAACCAAGATCAGTTGCGCTAAGGTGTCTCCCTTGTGGATTGTTTGGGGTAGGTGTGTCCAAAGCTGGGCTTGGAGGACGCCTGAAAAAATTCGAGTCAACGACTCCTGGAATTATGAAAATTCCGCGTGCTCCAGCTACGCTGCGGGGCAAAACTAAACCTATAAGGCCCTTGGGCAGGGGTCCCATGTACTGGGAATCGACTAGATAGACTGTGCCCGGCAGATCGCATGTAACGTCCGCCTGGCAAGCCAATTCTAGTCCTGTGCCACCCTTGGGGCTGGCCTGCGCCCTCGCAGTGCCTGGAATGTGCCTGGAACCTAGTCCAGTTCTGGGGAGTTCTGGATCTGGGTGAAGGAAGCCTCTGTTTGGACTGGGGCCAGAGACGTGCCCGGATTCCGGTTTCCCGAACTCGGACAATACCTGGCCCAATGATAGCCTTTCTTGCACTTCGGGCAGGGGGTGCTCGGAGCCTTGGGATGGCCGGATTTTTGTCCGCCTCCCTTGGATCGGCACTCCCTGGCGAAGTGTCCGACCTTGCCACAAGTGTGGCATGCCCCTTTGATCTTGCCATTGCCCTGAGGTCTTCTTCCCCCCTGCACCACGGCCGCTAGCAGCCCCATCTTGTAGGAGTCGGTGCCAACGTCGGAGCATGCTCGGATCATGTCCGTTAAGGTCAAGTCAGGGCGATTGCCCAGGGACTGCAAGATTTTACGGCAGTCCAGGTTGGCGTTGTCCTTAGCTAGCTTAATCATAAGCTCTTGTTGGGCCTGCTCATTATCAATCTGCCTGCTAATTGCTTCCTCCAGGCGATTGATGAAGTCCATGTAGGGCTCCTGGGCTCCCTGCTTGATAGCAGTGTAATTTTTAGCCGTTTTGCCAGACGCTGGGACCTTGAAGTATGCCCTGTAGGCAGCTTCGGCTGACATTTCTAGAGTGGCGAGAGGCAAGTTAATTTGAGCGTTGATGGGCTCAAAGGCACCTGAACCATACAACTGGTCAGGAAGTACTGCGCCTCCCATCCTGGCAGCTCGAGCTTGGGCCTCTAGGCGAAACTCGCTGTCCCAAATCATGTACTGGCTGGGGGTTAGCATCATCCTCATGACGGCTTTCCAATCATGAGGAATCCACATGGTGGTTTCGCACACTTGCTGAAGCGTGCCTCTCGTAAAACGACTCTGGAGCCCTGTCTCTGAAATTGCTTTCCGTAAAGCCATGAGAAGCTTGTACAGGACTGGGGAATGTACTATCTGCTGTGCGCCCGTGAGCGCGTCCATCTCCAAGCGGATTGGACAAATCTGTCTGAGTTCAGCTAGTTGTTCAACTGACAATTCCCCCTTTTTAAGTTCTATCTCAGCTGTGCGCTGAAGGGCACTCTTCACGACTAGGGAGCCTGGAGCTGTCAGAGGAGCGCCTGCGCTTCTCATTCCTTGCGTTCCTTCGGTGACGTCTGCAGCTGTCACCGCGGGAACGCTCCCTACGCTACTCTGCCGATAGCTAATTGACGGATAGAGTGCCGTGGGCGCAGTCGGTTCGACTGGCTTGCCTGATGGCTCGACTAACGGGGGTTCCTTGGCCTCTACCCGGACTGGCTCGATCTCTGCTAAGAGTTTCCTACACTTTCTCCAAGTACGAACTATCCCTCCTGGAGCTTTCGGGGGTTGCTGAATACAGTCTCCTATCTGATCCCAGAGCGACAGGGTTAACGTACCTACTTCTGGGTAAAGTAGGCAGTGTTCCCTGAGGTACGCCAAAAGTCTCGCTAATTCCCTGCTGTGAAAGCGTAACTTAAATACCCTGGCCAGGATTTTAAACTCTTCCTCACGAGTTCTTTGGCTAGCGGACGGACCTGGTCTATGAGAGCAAGTCCCCATATTACCTGCGATTGGGTCTCCGGAAGATTCCTCCTCGGGACGGGTCGACGCGTCTTTGCAGGCAACAGGTTCGGGTGTCGGGTGTCTGGGGTAGACCTCGGAGCGTGGACCTTCTGCCACGGGCCCTTCAACGGCCTCTGCGATGTCAGGGGCTCACAGCTGCCCTGAGCGGAACGCGTTTCCCTCTATGGCAACCCTCCTCGAAAGTGGGGAGTAAGCGGTAGGAATGTCTCTCTGGGATGCCTCACCGCAGGCTACTTCTCCGATCGGCTGGCTGCCGGCCGGAGCGCCGCGCTGTCCTCCGGGATGACGGGTCGCGGTTCAAGCGTAGAACCGGACCGCGTGAATCGCTACTCACGAGTAGACCTCTCCGGGGTCTCTTACTCATGAGTAAATCACGTCGGGGTCACCAGCTGTAGCGATGTTGGGCCGCTAGGGCGGCGCAAGGTCCCGGAGGAGACTGATCAATGACAACACGAGGCAACAGGAGCGAGATCAGATCAGTGGTTTATTGGAAAAATACATACGCCTTTTATAGATCAGAAGGCAGGTAGAAAAAACCATCACCCGGGAGTCAATCACATCACCTGTTTACTCAGGTTAATTGGGAAACCCCTCGAAGGGAAGTTAATTATTTCAGACAAACACGGGATGAGGGAAGCCATTGTTTAGGGCTTAGACAGGGGTAAACATATTCACTATTTGCACCGGGGATTTCCTTGGCCAGGAGATGAGTGTTTACCTAATCAGTCACTGGGGTTAGTGATCTGCCTACCTTGCAGAATCGTCGGTCAGGTCATGTAATTGGGTGAATCAAACCCTATCATTTATTCACCCCCCCTTAATTTAGCTGCCCGCAGAAGCCACTGCCAGGAGCCTTCTCACCTAAGCAGTCTCTGCCGGGGCTGTTCCATGCCAGATGGGCATGGGGAATCCGCAACACTTTCTATCTCTTGTCCAAAACAGCTCATAAACTCGTATTCAGTCAAACTCCCATATAAATTGGCCCCAAACTCCCGACGTCTATCCCGTTAATTAGACATTTCATTCAATAAATTTCATCAGGGGAGTTTTTGCAATATCTGAAAGGTTACAAAACATATGTCTGTTACAATATTATATGTTCAAACCAGCTGCAAGCCCCCATGCTCATTATCCAGTCCAAGCTTACCACTCTTGTGTTTCGCGTCCTCTATGTCTCTTCTGTAATTTCTCTATGGTTGCTAAGGACGTTGCATACCATTAGAGTCCTATCTCTTAAATACAACTTGCTGCCTGCTCCTGACTGAATCTGCAAGCTCACATTGCCACCTGTGTACTGACTATTTTACTTACAAGGAGCACCATGGTTCTGATTCCTGTGTACTTACAAAAAGCAGGTTGAATCAGTTTCATAGTTTAAACCCTTAGGATGCATGGTTCCTAGTCTATGAATATGAATATAGTATGCCTCCTTTCCTATCTCTTAAATACAACTTGCTGCCTGCTCCTGACTGAATCTGCAAGCTCACATTGCCACCTGAGCATACACAAACGGTACATTGTGTTTGTACAAAAGAGCAGAGCAACCTACCCTCGCAGTGCACCAAACAGGAGGACAAATGCCAATCTGACCAAGCCATTCACTTCTGATTCTGAATACTTTCCAAATCTGAAGCACATGACTATAATGAATCTAAATTGTGCAATGTTTGTTGTTGTTGTTTATATATAGACATATGGATATATGAAATTTCATATTCTATGCAACTTTGATAAAATGTTGGAGTTTGATCATGAAATAATTTATCACATTAATTTTCAAATGCCTTTCTGCACTCTACATAGGACAAATGGGACATTCTCTGTGCAAAAGTGTTAATGGACATTCTCAAGATTTTATAGTCAGGGAAGAATTAATTTTAATTCATTATGCTGTTTACTTAATGCCTAGTGTGCCTTAACAATTAATCTGTCTTTATTCTGTAAAAGTTTCAGCTTTAATTAGTTTAAATGGATCCATTTTGGAAGGTTACTGTGCGCAGAAGCCAACTTCTGACCAATTAGACGCTGCAGGTCAACCTGCTCTCGGTTCTCAGGCAGTGGACCTGAGAAAATGTCTGCTCTCAGACTAAGCACCTGGGAGAAGCACGCTTCCCAAACTCACCACCTGTGGGTAGACGTGAGACGCACGTCTTTCTGATGGGAACACTGATTAAATTTCCTATCTCTCACTGGACTTCAAAAAGCAGGTGTCTGTCAATCAGAACATCCCTGCACGTGTTCTCACCAAATTAGTATAAATATTGTGGTGATTTCGCCCGATTAAGAAAGAGAGATACGGCAGTTATCTCAGATCACATCAAGATGCTGTTCTCCACCTTCCAAAGCCAATCCAGCCCGTAACCCGTTAATCTGATGCGTGGCTCGCTCAGCCGCACTCTTTTAATTCTCCACCCACCCACCTTCCTTCCTTCTTGATATACTTTGCTAATCCTGAATGCTAATTGCATGCCTATCCTTACGCTGACAAAACAGTACCACCCCTAGAATGAGAGGGATGTTCCAGCAAACTTCATGGGCCTCAAACTTTATAGACGTTCCAGATGTATGGGAAATAGACATTTGGAGGGAATTTTAAAAAACCCAAATAAATGAAGACTAAACATGTCAATTGATCATATGGATAACCTGAAAGAAGGCAATGGTATGCTGGAACATGTTGCTGTATGCTTTGCTTCTGCTTCCTTTTCTTACTTATATCGTAAGTTGTTTGCCGGGAAGCTAGAAATGAAGGGTCTGCATATACCCAACATCTCTAGTGCATTGTGAGTCTTTGAGTACCTGTTCCCTGACTCATATATCAGCAAGTCCACATCTTTGGCTCCCCTTGGACTTGGCTTTCTTTCCCCATCATTCCTTCTCTTTCTGTCAGTTTCATTTTATCAGCATATTTGATGATGCAAACATGAGATGTGGGATGATGGACAAAGTATCAATTCCAAATCATTTTAGATTTATAATCTACCATAAGCATTGGGAAATGCTGAGAAAAATAAGCGTCAGTTAGAAGAATGGATTTTGTGCACTAGGAAAGGGAATACACAACGCCACTACTAATGTAGGCTTGACATTTAAATGGTGTGCAAAAGAAATGATTATTCTTTTTCTTTTGTTTGCCAAGTCTCTCTGATGTGTAAGAAAATGCTATTAAATGTGGGCTTTTCTATTCTTCCTCCCCCCCCCCAAAAAAAAAATCCCGAACCTTTCATCATATAGATATGAAGGTTTTTCTGAAGGTCATTTATACATTGTACTTTGTCTTAAAACATGAAAGGTCAGTGCTGTCTGGAAGTAATGATAAAAATATGTAAAATCACACAGAAATGAAATATAATTTGGCCACCCTGCCCAGTTCCATTCTCCCTCCTCACACACATACCATTTAAAATGCAGTTACCTCTGGAAATAGAAAAGTTTCCCCTTGTCAATTACGTTATATTAGTGGCTGGAGTTTTGGAAATTCTGCCATGTATTTTCCCCAGAATGAAAAATAAAATTATGTTTTGCATGAATCATCCATGCTATGGTCTTCATAAAATTGACTTCATTACCAAAATACGTTCCAAATTACTGTGTAAACAACAAGATTTGAAAACACTGGCTCCAAGGAATGGGATATTACGTTATGTCAGAGCAAGACTGATTCTAATATGATGGCACAGTGCAATCACTCTGTTAGTGGATGAAATTTCTGTGGTGCTATACCAACTTGAAGACATCTGACTTTGATATAGAAACAGATGTGGAAATATTGAACTTTGCATACAATATTATGCTCACTTCAATTTGTGGTAAAGCAACCTCAAGTCATAAAAACAAACCAAGGTAGAACTTTGTGCATTGTAGAGTTATGAGGACAGTGCTTGTTGTGACTTTAACAAGGCAAATGATAAATAGTCAGGAATAGAAGCCATAGACCTACAGAAACCCCAATTTATTACCCAACAGAGACTATTTCAGCATTCTTGCACTAAATGTTTGCTACAGTATTTCTCTTCTGAAACACAACTTTTCCTCTTGATTTCTTTTGTCCATTTTCCCCATGCTGCTTACCCAATAACAGTGATGTACATCTGAAAACTTGGATCCACTTAACTCACCAAGGTGTCAATTTTGAAAGGGGGGGAAAGCTTCTTTGCTGAGAGGTTTTCTATCCTCTGGAAATTCCAATGTGTTGAGAATTAGTATTAGAGTCTGTAGAAAACTTAAACTGAGACATTCTGAACCTCCTGACAATTCTGGCACAACAGGCCAGACCAAACTTACTGAAAACTAGAATGTGTAATTTCTTCTTTCTGCCCCTGTACTTTGCCAATAATGTAGTAGTAGTGGTGGTGGTGGTGGTGGTGGTGGTGGTGGTGATGGTGGTGGTGGTAGTGGTAGTAGTAGCAGTTCATTCTCATGCTGTGTGGCGCCTGTCTCCACCACTACAGCATAATGTACAGTGAAGCTCCTTGTTGTTTCTTCAGCAATAAGGTTTTATGGGGCCATGACGTTAACCTGATGCCCAACTCTCCTTCTTCCGGCAATGGCGGAAGTAAAAATAAAAATATAAAAAGCATTTCATTTCCAAACTAGCACATTCACTGGGACAAAATATGCCCTAATGGCAAAAAAAAAACCAATAGACTTGTTGAAATAAAAAATGCCTAGGACAAAAATTATCAGTTGAAAAAGAAATTTTTGTACAAAGTAGGTGAGTAAAACTTGGAGATGCTGTTTATAGCTCTTCAGCTGACAATGCTATAAAAGACCCACATTGTAGACTTAATTCTGTGTGAGTTATTTAACAAAATGTGTTTTCAAGGACTAAAATGAACTAATAGGAGTAAAATTCATCCTTAATGCAAAAAAGTGATTGTTGTCATAAGAAGAAATATATCCCCCCCCAAAAAACAACAACAACAACAACCTATATATACAGAAAGAGTAATCTCAGATCCATCATTTTGAAGACCCATGAGGAATTTATTCTTAACAGAGTCAGAAATAAACATCAGAGAAGCACAGCCCTTGTCTTAGGTGACAGACAGAGCTATCCATGAGTGTTTAGTTCCATCTTCAATCAATCAATCTTTATTATGGTCCAAGATAAGCATAGTCCAGCATAAAGAACAGAAGTTAAAATGAGGGTATTTAATATATATTTTTAAAAGGAGCATTTCCGCTCAAAGTTATGGCGTAGTAAAAATAGTATTTAAGATTAATAGTGTTACAAATATTACTAAGTCTATGATGTAGTGCTAGTACTGTAGTTTATTTGGCTGAAGGAGCTGTCTGAATTATTCTTCTGATCTTACATGCTGTGGCACAGAACCTGGCAGTACTGTGGGTGAAGGTGGGGCTTTCATCAGATAGCAGCCAATGGGTGTATGTGCTGTTTGACCAGCCAGGATACGTGCAGAGCAATGGCGATATGAACGTGTTCTGGATGTCTCTATAAAAAGGGCATATGCAAAGAACGTGTTCTATGGTTTCAATTTCCCCAGTGTCACAGAGGCATTGTCTCTCTGTCACTGGTGTCTTATGAAACTTTCACTCGAGAACTGCAGAAGGGAAGGCCTGGTAGCAGGCTTACATAAATAGCCTCCGATAACTTGGTGTCTCACGTTTGAGCAGGTACCAGAACAGGACAACAATGTGTCTCCAGGACTCTGGATCCAGAAAGATTTGGGCCCTGGCTAGGTTGGTTTGCCTTTCCATGCCTAGCGTTCGCTGTTTGATGACCTATTTCACCTGGTCGTGGCTCATGGCCTGTATCAGAGGTTGGGAAAATTCAAGGTTCTGGATTGACTAGTTCCACCTTGAACCAAATATACCTCATACACAGTGAGAGAATTCATGAAGTGAGAAATGGGAATGACACCAATAATAATAATAATAATAATAATAATAATAATAATAATAATAATAATAATAATAATAATAATAATAATAATAATAATAATAATAATAATAATAATAATAATAATAATAATAATAATAATAATAATAATAATAATAATAATAATAATAATAATAATAATAATAATAATAATAATAATAATAATAATAATAATAGATGATTGATTATGATGGTGGTGGTGGTGGTGGTGGTGGTGGTGGTGGTGGTGGGTTTGGACCTTATTTCTTCCTTGAATGGAGAAAAGTGTGTGCCAAGAACAGTAAATTCAGACTACTTAAAAGGCATTTTAAGAATAATTTATTGTAATGTTTTCTTGGTTGTTTGTGATTGTGTTCTAGATCCCTTTTATTAAAGCTGCTCTTATATAGTCTTAAAATGTCACCCTCATTAGGCCAGTTTGATTAGTGAGATTAAGAACACAATAGCAGGGCCTTTCACTGATGACCAATCTGATTCAACATGCCACCGATTTTGATGTGCTCCAAAGTCAATGAGAAACAATAACTTCCTTGCCTTTGCCTCCATCTTAGACAAATAGCAATGTGTTGAAAGAGAGTGTTTATGTTGGATGGGAGCGATGAAAAGGATGCAGGCATTTCAAACACCAGAACAAAAGTAGGCTGAGTACATGGAAACAAATATGTAGAGATCGGGGAAAGGGTTTCACAGAAAATACAGATGTGGGGAATGGACAGGCCAAGGAAGGAAAATGAGGCTTCTTGGGTTGGGTCACAAACCTGAAAAAAACAAAATTAAAGCCAGAAGCAAAAGAGATCTGCTTCCCTATGCAAAAAGAGATCCCTTGGTGTACATGACATTCCTCTTCTGTTGAGGCTTATTCTTGTAGTATTTTTTACTTATGCAATATCTGCTTAGTTCTCACCATCAGATAGAGAGCTCTGCCTCCACAGCAACTGAATGAGGGACAAATAGAGAACAGCAATACCCTGGTGGGAAAGGAGAATGGAGACTCCCACACAGTATGAAAAATGTGTGGCTACCTGAGCCATTCAGCGGCCAGGACTCATAGCCTAGCAGAAATGACCAATGTTTTAAGAATTAATTGTGCTGGCCTAGTGTCATGTCCAGCCCTTGTAAAGAACAGTGCAACAAATGATGAACAGAACAACGAACAATGGTTTATTGTAAAGTCTTTACAGGCCACAATTACAAGGATATCCGGACAACAGATGACTACACAAGACCCAAGTAATCGGTCTCTCCAAAATCTACCCTTGAGCTACCCCTGCATGTGAGCGTATGGAGAGGACCCAAGGCTAGCCTGGCTAGGTCTAACCTACAGAGATATTGGGAAGCATAGATCTGGCCCGGCCACACCCTTGTTTACCCGTGGCGCTTATATAGTTTCCTGGCGGCGGTCACTCTGTGATACAATGTAGTAATCTGCCGGATAACCTTAACTAACCAATCATAACCATGATACATCCATTTTAACCAATCAGGAACAGGATCCAAAACGGCACCCAATCATAGCACTCTAATTAACATAAGGAGTGCGCCAAGAATGGGAGAATACACGCCAAATCTTACTCTTGATTCCTCTGGCAGGAAATCGCCATTTTGTCTTTGCAAAACGTTGCTGGCGCAACTTGCAATGTCCTTGAATACTTTAGTGTATGGGACCAAAGACAACCGGACAACCGAAAGGTTGGTTTAACACAGGTTTATTGCATTGCATGAGGTTCCAGTGAAGCATGAGGAATGGCGGTGATACATCTCAATATATACAGTAGCTCTCTACATTTGAATCTTGTAGCACGGTAGCTGATTGGTTGCTACCGGCGTGGCCTCGCCCAGGCACGCCTCTTTCTTCAGCTGCTGAATGCAGGTCTTGCTTCAGCTGCTGAATGCAGGTCTTTCTTCAGCTGCTGAATGCAGGTCTTGCTTCAGCTGCTGAATGCAGGTCTTGCTTCAGCTGCTGAATGCGGGGAAGGTTTTCCCGCGGCTGTCCGTGATTGAGCAATGTGAACCATGTGAGAGTGAACGCTCGCAGCTGCCCTCTATAGGCTGTCTGCTCGCGTTCCTTCATAGCTGATATCGTTTGTATCTGGAGTGGTTACAATCTTGCCTTACAGTATAATGAACATGCATACATACATAACAAATACACAAGGACAATCTCCAAAGTCATGTCCCCAAGAGAAGCCTAAACATGCTTATATCATCAGCTTGATGTACGAGGAAGAAAGCAGTTGTTTTCGTTGTTTGGGATAGATTGTTTGTGGATAGTTTTTTGTTATTAAAGTAAAGGTCTCCCTTGCTTGAAAGCCAGTTGTGTCCAGTTCTAAGGGGGCAGTGCTCATCTCCATTTACAGCCAAAGGAACATTTCCATGGTCATGTGGCAGGCATGACTAGACACCCGAGTGCATGCAACACAATTGCCTTTCCCATCAAAGCGGTACCTATTCATCTATTTGCAATTTCATGCTATCAAACTGTTAGATTGACAGGGACAGACAATAGTCACTCACTCCCTAGTGCAGCACTTGGGTCTCGAACTGCTGACCTGCTGGCCTTCCAGTCATCAAGCTCAGCTTCTTAACCACAAAGCCACCAAGGCTCTTTTCATTATTATTATTATTGTGCAAATCTTTCTCCTGAGCCTCCTGCTCCATCGGTCTTTCATGAGGATGGTGTCATTGTGTTTGTTGCCAGTATCCTGGTTTTGTCTGTTTGCATGTTTCTAAGGGTAGGATTTATAGAAAGAATGGGGATGCATACTTCTAGAGCCATGATGGTGAACCTTGGCACTCCAGATGTTCTTGGACTTCAATTCCCAGAAGCGCAAGCCCCAGTGAATCCACACAAAAGGGTTTACTGCGATTCATCTGGCCCACGCCGCCCTCGTCACTCCCAGAAGCAGCAGCAAAACGTGCCCGTACATAGAATTATGCAGAATAGGTATTTCAAAATTATAGCTCTAGAACCATGATGGCGAACCTTGGCACTCCAGATGTTCTTGGACTTCAATTCCCAGAAGCCGTACAGGAACTGCAGGACTATGGAATGCTGGGAACTGTAGACCAAAACATACACATCTGCACAGACCCCTTTGCAGGATCACTTCAGCTCCAGTCCTAGTCCACGTTTCACTCAGAATAGATGCTCCTTGCAAAGAACATATTTGTGCATGCTGTGACAATCTTTGAACTAAGGTTGTGGCTGCCCAGGAAAATGGGTCACAGTTTGGGTCACTATTTCCCACAATCACACCACATGCCCTGGGCCTGGGGTACACAGAAAGAGCCTCCTTGAAGATTGCAGTATTTTTGAACCACAATCGGGCGTACCCTGGTTGTCATACCTTGTGTTGCCGGCTCTTTCTCACACTAAGTCAGGCAAAGGGAACTGCCGAACGCACTCACAAAAAGATGGTTTCATTTTGACAGTTTCATGTCTGGCCTAGACACGGAAGAAGAAGACCACATACCCTCCAGCCCAACACCCAAGATCTGTTCAAGTGGGACTTTTTTGGATCAACTGTCAGGCTTCTTTTTTTTTTGGCAGGGCTGGAGCAATTCTCTTACTGAAGGAAGGGCAGTGATGCACTCCCAAAAAAATACTACCACCTCGGTTGGCGTGGCCTAATCTGTGGGCGAGGCCAAATCTTAGGGCATGGCCAAAGCAATGGGCTATGGAGGTTGGCGTGGCCAGTCAGGTGGCCGTGGCCTGGGAGAATTTCTGCTACCGGTTCTCCCGAACAGGACAGGACCTGCTTCAGTGCATCACTGAGGAAGGGTCACTTGAAGGGAGATCACTTCTGTTACATCAAAGAGTATATAGAATATGGTTTTGAACTGAAAGAAATCACAGGCGTAATGTTTCTAGATTTCACTGGTGCTTATGACACAGTCAACCACACAGCCTTACTGAAGAAAGTCTCCCACATCACAAAGGATTTTAAATTCACAAAATCATAGGCAGTTTATTAGGAAATCGTAGATTTTTTGTCAATTTCCAAGGACAACACTGCTGATGGAGAATTTAAAGAAATGGCCTCCCACAGGGCAGTGTGCTAGCCCCCGCATTGTTTAAAATATATAACTAATTATCAACCACTTCCGGAAGCCACTAGGAGCTTCTTTACACTGATGACCTGGCAATTGCCACACAGTGCACAACCTTTGAGGCTGTTGACAAAAAACTGACCGGGGCTCTGAATTTAATGCCTATTTATACCTGGGTTCGTTCAAAGGCTCCCGCACCAGGCCCAACCATCCCCAACCTAGCCTTCCGCACTCACCGTAACCCCTGCCTTCTCAGTGCCACAGGGTTTTGGTCATCGCCAGTAGGGCAGCAGCCCCACAAATGCAAACAAAGGGAAACAACTTCAATTCCCAACGTCCTCTGCGCCGTGGCGTGCCTCAGCCAATTAGGCTGAGAGGTGCGAACAAAAAGAACGTTGGGAACCGCGGCGCACCCAATGGAAATCAAGCCGCAGAAAAAAGAACTGCTGCATGAACGCAAACAAAACAAAACAAAACTCCAAGTCCCAGCGTCCTACATGCCGTGAGCACTTCAGCCAATCAGACTGAAGGGCACGAGCATGCAGAATGCTGAAAAAGCCAGTGTGCAAAAAATAAAATAAAAACATGCTGGCCTCCCACAATAGGAGTGCAAGTCCACCGCAGCCAGACACAGCGCCTCATGGCCTCGCAAACAAACACACACAAACAACCATCGTGAGACCACCAGCAGCCTTCTTTCCCAGAGCAACGGGGAGGAGAGGGACTCCCTCTCCTCCCCGCTACCCCACCGAAGACACGGCGAGACCACTGCCGGCCTCAAGGTCAGTTGAGCCAGGGTGGGGAAAAATACCACCAGCAGGAAGCAGTTCATCAGGGGAAGCACCCTCCCTGGCGGATGACTGGCTGATGCCTTTGTACTTCCAATGGAGGTAATACAAAAGCAGGAGCCAGCAATCTGCAAAGAAGAGCACCACCCCTTATGGATCGCTGCCTGCCGATCTCCGGTTAAGTAAGGCAGGAGAGAAAGGAGACAGAGAGGAGAGAACCATCATCAGGCAGAGAGCTCTTCTCTGCCTCCTTCTCCCCCGACCTAACAAACCTTCCTGGGGGAAGAGCCAGCTGACTGACGGCTCCTCTTTT
Source organism: Bradypodion pumilum (assembly GCA_035047305.1). NCBI lineage: Eukaryota > Metazoa > Chordata > Lepidosauria > Squamata > Chamaeleonidae > Bradypodion > Bradypodion pumilum. The sequence goes on along the minus strand of JAWDJD010000001.1, from coordinate 186,016,852 downwards.
TCCCCATTGCTGCATCAAAACCAAAATTCGAAGCAGCAATGGGGAAAAGAGGAACTGACAGGCAGCCCATTCTTCATGCAGAAATACACAACAACAACAACAACAACAACAACAACAACAAAACCAAACATTTACCCAAAATGCCAAACACCAAAAATAATAAAACACAAATAAATAAATAAACACATTAACCAACAAAACAATAAACAACAAAATACACAAACAAAAACACCCAAAATACCATGAAAGCACAGAAAAAAACACCTAACTACAACACAAAAATACCTAATTCAAACAACAAAAATACCACAAATTATACAAATAATCACAAAAGAAATCAGAAACATAAAAAACAACCAGAAATAAACAAAACAATTAAACACATCTTAAAAACAAAAAAAACACAAAAGAAGAAACAGAAACACCTACCAGTCCAACACCCAAAAAACAAAACAAAAAACAAAACCCAGATTAAAAAACCCAGAGAACTCACCAGCACATCCTCCCTCCACGACTCCAAAACAGAAATGAAGAAACAAAGACTACTTACCGGAAGAAGCCCCACCTAGAGGCTGGGAGAGAAAAAACAAGTCAAACAAAAAGAGAATCCAACACTATTACTAACAGCCCCACCTAGAGTCCATAAGAGTAAAAACAAGTCAGAAAAGTAAGAATTAAATCCAAATCGCAAATAAATCTAATAGATCAAAAAAAGTCACAAACCACAAATGCAAAACACACCCACTCAAACCACCCTTAACCAAAAAAAAAAACAAACCACACAAATAAAAACTGCCTGGCTGGCCGGGCACAAGTATGCTAGTATATTATAAGGATAATCAACTGAAGCCAAACTGCCTAAAAACTCAATCTGTGGTTTTCATTTGAAAGACCATGAGGCATCAAGAAGGCTGCAGGTGACTTGGAATGGCACCAGGTTTGATCACTGCTTAACCCCCAAATACCTGGGAATTACCCTGGATCAAGCTCTCACTCTCAAGACCCACTGTCTTAATACCAAGCAGAAGGTTTTTGCCATGAAAATATGAAGAACTTCTGGGCTAGCTTTATGTTACTTTGCAGTAGAGTATGCTAGTCCAGAGTAATGCAGATCAAAGCATGCAGGGCAGGTGGATGTGGCCCTAAATGAAACAGTGAGATTGGTCACAGGATGCCTAAAACCAACCCTGATACAAAAAGTGCATTACTTAGCTGGCATCCCTCCATCAAAATTCCATTGAGAAAGTGCTGCTCAGAAAGAGTGGGTAAGAGCAAGTTCCTTGGAAACACACCTGCTATTTGATCACCAACCACCAAAGCAGAGACTGAAATCAAGGCACAGTTTCCTCACAAGTTCTGCCCCTCCAAACAACCAGTCTCCACAGACCTCATTGGAACTATGGATGGTGAACAAGGAACTACCAGATAACTGGGCAGAACCACATGACTCTCTATCACCTAGCCAAGAATAACCATGGCCTATGTGGAAAGCTTTTAAAAACCTGTGTGCAGGTATAGGAAGATCAAGGTTACGCATTTAAGAAAATTGCCCATCGTAGCATTCAAGGGGTCAGGATCTGGGGAGCGGGCTTGGCCATGACAAAAATTCCCAGGAGGGGCTTGTGGTCTGTGACAATGGTGAACTCCCTCCCATACAAGATGTCATGGAACTTCTTTGTCCCTGTGATGATCGCGAGGGCTTCCCTGTCCGTCTGGGCGTAGTTGCACTCCACTTTCGAGAGGGATCTCGAGTAGAACTCAATCGGTGCCTTCCTCCCATTCTCGAGCACGTGGCAGAGCACGGCCCCCACTCCCACTGGTGAAGCATCACAGACAAACACCACGGGTTTCCTGGGGTCAAAATGAGTTAATATCACCTCAAAAGAGAGGAGCCGCTTTAACTCATTGAATGCCCGCTCCTGACCTTCCCCCCACCGCCAAACTGCATCTTTCTTTAGCAGGCGGTGCAGGGGCTCCACCATGGATGCCTTCTGTGGGAGGAACAAGTGGTAAAAATTGAGGAGTCCTAAGAAAGACTGCAACTCCATTTTTGCGGCTGGTCTGGGGGCGTTCTGCACTGCCGCAACCTTGGATTTCGATGGCTTCATCCCATCGGGGGTGATTCAAAACCCCAGAAACTCAACTTCATTTGCATAGAACACACACTTGTCCCTTCTCAGGTGTAACCCAGCCCTCTCGAACACTGATAATACCTTGTCTAACCTCTGGGCTAACTCTAACTCATTCCCAGCTGTTATCAAAACATCATCAAAGTAGGGGAGAACCCCAGGAAGACCCTTGAGCAGGCATTCCACGAGTGCCTGAAATATCCTGAACTGGAGGTGTGTCACCTTAAATGCACCCTTGTCCGTAACAATCATCTGGGCAGCTGCTGTAACCGTTAGCTGTTGTAACCGTTAGCTGTTGATAAGCCTATGCTAAATCCAATTTCGCAAAACATTTACCCCCATGTAACATGGCCAGGAAATGGCTAACTACCGGCACCGGGTAGGCGTTGGGGCGAATGGCCTTATTAATTGTACTTTTGTAATCAGCACAAATCCTAACCTCCCCATTGGATTTCATAGCAGTAACAATCGGTGTCTCCCACTCTGTGGAGTCCACCGGAACCAAAATCTCCTGACCCACCAGTTTGTCCAGTTCCACTTCGATCTTGTCCTTTAGTGCAAAAGGCACTCTTCGCGGCTTGAGCCATATGGGGTGAACGGAGGGGTCTAAATCAAAGTCCACTGGGGGCCCTTGTACTTCCCAAGTCCTTTTTCAAAAACAGTGGAGTGCGCATTGCACACATCCTCAATGGGGTCAGTCTGGACAACGTTGATGCCGGTTAATGCAATGCCCAACGATTCGAACCACTGGGTCCCTAGGAGGCAACTGGACACCCCTTTTAGCACCACCAGGGGCAGCTTCCTCGTGAAGTTCTTGAACCGGACGGTGAAATCCCCCACCCCCTGGATGGGAGTGTAGTTACCTTGAACGTCCCGCAAGTTTGTTCTGAGGGCTCTCAGTTTTGGGCGGTCCAGAGGGGGTATTTGTAGGAACTCTGTCTGCAAAACTATGGAATAGGAGGTGCCTGAATCCACCTCCATCTTCACCTGAACCCACCTCCATCTTCACCTGAACCCCCTGTAACAGTACCTTCACATAAAAATGGGTGCGTCAGTCCGACACATGTCTCACCACGGTGTCCCCGACGTACACTTTGCCGATGGCCTCATCCTTTCATCCGTAGTGGCTGGTCCGGTCAGGGTCTCGCTTCCTGCATTGCCTGCATACCTTCGTGATATGTCCCAACCGTCCGCAGTTGTGGCACTCCGCCTTCCTGAATGGGCATTTCTTCCGGTCGTGTGAGCCCCCACACCCCTCGCAGCGCTGGCTTGCTTTGGTGGTGTCTCGCCTTTCGGGCACCTTTTTCCTCACTTTTTGGACCTCTGGTTCACTCTCACTGGATCCCGAAGAGGACATTGAGGTGGCTGCTGCAGGTTTTGACTCTCATGCACGTGGTGATGAACAGGGTGGCTCCCCACCGACACGGAACAGCTGCCAGCCTCAGCGTGGCCACATACTCAGCCGCAGTCTCTCCCGGACATTGGTCTCACCGGCTGAACGCCATTCTCGCCAGGAAAACAGACACTTTTGGGCAAAAATGCACCCGCAGGGCAGCTAGTTTGGCAGTGGTACCGTCATGAGAGCTCTTGGCATCAGGAGGTTCTTTGCCAATTCCAGGGTCGGCAGCCCACACTGGGCCAGTAGGCAGGCTCGCTTTTGGGCTTCACCCTCAATCTTCTCGGCATCCATCGCGTAAAGGAATTGCTCCTCATAGAGGTCTCATGACTCCGGTGTGGAATGTCGAATGGAGGTAGGGTGACCCTGTGGGACGCCATAATCCCACCTTTGTCGCCAATTTGATGTAGGCAGATTGAATGCACATGAGCCAGCCGGTGGGCTAAACACTACTTTATTGCAACATAGTCAATCTGTACATGAGGCAATGGCAGAGCCTTGCCTCCTTATATAGTTTACAGTACATTTGAATTGGGCCCGGAGGCTCACCATTGGTTACAGTCATACTGACATCCATCTGACGTAGACGGTCCTTTGTGCATACCTAGCATAGCTTCACCTGTGGTGGGAAGGTTTCCCGCGGAACCTACTATTGGAGGATTGGAGCCACATGACGCTCAGCTAGCTGCGCTAATGGTGAGCAGCTAACTGCATGCATATAAAACAGACGGCATACAAGTGGGAAAATTAAATTAAATTAAATGTGCTCAAGAGTGAAGAACCAACCGTAAGCAAAACCATTTTTTTTTTCATTAAAAGAAATAAGCTAATTTTCTTCAAGTAGAAAAATTGAAGGTACCCCTCTTGAAATGGAGCTGAATGTCAATTGTTTCTCACGGTTTTAAAACCAAGGCAAGTAGAAGAGAGAAACACTATTTAAATTTCCTGTTTCAAGCACTAAAATGACTTGGGATGGGTTTTTCCTCATCGTTTATTAACTTGCTTACTCATAAATTTATTTTTATTTTTCACCTTTTAAAAAAAGTTACTGCAACTGAAGGAGTTTCATCCAGTATGTGGAAATTGGAACAGGACATGCCTGGGAATTGAGCAAAGGGTAGCATGTTATTCCAAACATTTTGTCACTTATTTCACCATTTAAAGCAGCAAGTGACTTGTCATTACTGTGATTCTAAATGGCAACCAGTGTAGAGTTATACTGTAGAACAGGAGTTCTCAACCTTTTAAAGCTGGGGGCCGCGTCATGCTCCCTCACACAGCTTCATGGGCTGGATGGTCATTTTGCCCTTTCTACACCACATGGCACTTCCTGGCATGGCGGAGGTGGTGGTGGACCACATGAAATGGTGCTGTGGGCCACATTCGGACTGTGGGCCCCAGGTTGAGAATCCCTGCTGTAGAGGGTAATTACTGCCGAATTTTTGAAAGAACAATGAGTAGCTCTTCAGAAATCAATGTTGTGGTTTTTTTTAAAGAATTAAACTGGGTAAACTAGTTAGGAGAATACTTTGTTAAGTCCCCTTGGGTTTAATATTCATATTAGAGTATAGCTCTATAGTACTGTCATAAAAGCAAAGCAGAATAAAACAAATACAAGTAGTGGCATGTCATTGTGACATGGAAAGGTTAGGAGTTAAGTAGATGTTTATATAAGGAATTTTAATTCCAAGCTACTCATGAAAGTATAGCCTGAACAGACTCTTTAGTGTTGCTCACACCCAGAGTGGGTTTTGTTTGGAAATAGCAACTGTACAAAACTCTTCATTTCACTTTATTTTTTTTAAGAGAAGGCTGTACCAGTGACTCCATAAGATTTAAAGCTCACTGTGGCATGGACCACAAGAACTCTTGTTGCTAGTGTGAGTTGTATTTTGGTCTGAAATATCACTGGAAAACTAGCATAAACTCATTACTCTCAAGAAAAAACAAGATGGAAAAATATCAGAATATGGCTACATTTTTATGTAGGCCTATATCACCAAGTCTCATGGAAGGCTTAGAGCAGTGGTTCCATAGGGGGGGGGGGTCAATTCCAAAAAGCCTAAGTTAGCTGGGAAACACTGGCTTAGAGGATACATACTAGTCAGAAAGCTAGACCTTATTGTCTGTCTTCTCTCTTCAGTGAGGATACAGCAGATACAGGCAACCTCTAGATACAACTCTAATACAGGTAAGAGTTGTGCCACATAAGGATTAAACTAGACAAATGACTATACTGTATCTTCACAGCTACTATCAACTGGTATTCAAAATTAAATACAGTAAAACCCTGACACATGTGCCTCGAGTTACATAAAATTCAACTTACATAATGATTTTGTGCAAAAAACATATCCCAATTTATATGATTTCCTATGGGTTTGCTTCGAGTTACATAAACATTTTTCCTATGGATTTGCTTCGAGTTACGTAAAAATTCATTTCCCTATGGGGTTGCTTTGATTTACATTTTAAAAAAATCATTTTTCCTATGGGTTTGCTTCGAGTTACAAAAAAAAATGATTTAAGCAAAAGCCTACGGAACTGACTTTTTCGTAAGTAGGGGTTTTACTGTACCTTGTAACTATCTTCTGCAAAGGTAATACACAGAGATCATTATTGGTTTCCATTCATTCTGAAAAACTGACATCATGGAGAATATAATGTATTCAATTTTCCGATAAACATCTGGGGAACAACAAGTCTCTTGAACACAGAAGATGTGACATTAGTAGGATGTGAAATCAACCTGAATGTTTGTTTTGTTACACTTTTATTTTTCCAGTTTAAATCAGATTGGGGTGAGAAAATAAATAAAGGGTACAGGTGACCATGCAAATGGTAACTGGCTTGATGTTCATTATGTCTCCTTTCCCATGTCCATGGATAGAACATACACTCGCACCCAATTACACACGTCTCACTTGCACTGAAAAAGTGCTAGATATTTATACAGATTTTTCAAGTGTGAAAGGCTATTCCTTCCCCATATCAGTAACATCACTGCCAATGCAATGATGCTATGGCTGGCTGAACCACAACAATTTATTATGTTTAGTGTCTGTAATGTGTCTGTCACAGGCCTGTACAAACTTTCTTCTTCTTTTGGATTAGTGGAGGAGTACTTATCAGGCCAGAAGTCAATAACCTCGGCAAGATGGTGGATGCATTTGAGAGTGTGTCATGGTGTTCATCATACCTGTCAAGTTTCAGGAAATTTCTGTAAAAAACCCATATTTTACACTCTTTCCCGCCATCATCCCCTATTAGTTAGACTGCAATTTGACTGGAGTTAGACTGGAAGCCAGCACAGGATAAGCATAGCTGTCCAGTTTCCTGTTTTGGCCTGGAAATTTCCCTTATTTGACAGAAATTTCCCAAAACTTGACAGGTATGGTGTTCATACATACAGCAGTTACAAAGTGGCTTGTTCAATCACAAAACATTTACTGTGGTGAGGCACAAAATGGCTGTTCTCCAGAAAGCAACTCAGTGAAGCTGAAAGAAAAATAGCTTCCCCAGAAATTTAAGTACACGGATGGCATCTGAGCCCTGAACACCAAATAATATGTTTGCTTCCACAGAGGAAAATGAAATGATTTTCAAAAATCAACCATCAACAGCAGAGGGTCCAAGCAAGTTGGATGTCTTACCCTAAAATTTCCAGGCCTGGCAGACACACCCAGCCTTCCCACAGAAGGCAAACTGGTGATGTTAATGGGAGAAAAACAAAGCAAAACAGACACACAACGCAAAACACTCACTGACATGACATCTCTACCCCACAAACGAGCATATTGTTTTCTATCTCTACACAATATAGCACATAAAGGCTCATCATCTATTCCAGGCAGCTGGATTTGTATGCTTAGGATCAATTGCTGGGATCCTCTTGAGAATAAGTAATTTATAAAAGAGAATGAGGTGAGGTTAAAAAGGATGGAAAGGAAGAAAGCAACAGAAGGGTTTCTAGTGGGATGGATGGGAACGATGGTTTTCAAAAATGGTAGTACTAATTCTCTTCTTTCTGAAGCTCAAAACAAGAAAGGGGCAGGAGAAGATTAAAATAATAGATAAATAATAGTAATGAGTTTATGCTAGTTTTCCAGTGATATTTCAGACCAAAATACCACTCACACTAGCAACAATAATCCTTTAATGACAAAACTTTACTAAAACACAAACCATTAAAAATCTGCTTGGTCCAACTTAAATCCTAACTGAATTACCGTGTATACTTGACTATAAGTCATCCTGAATATAAGTCGAGGTACCTAATTTGGACCTCTAGAACTAGGAAAATAGATTGACCCAAGTATGCTGTAAGTCAGGGGTGGAAAATGCAGCAGCTGCTAGTGAGTTTCAACAACCAAAATGCCAGTACTTGAAAATAAAATTATGGTACCAAGTTAATTGAGACATCAGTGGGGTAACATTTCTAAACATTTATTTTTAAAAAAAACAGTAAAAGAATTTAACAAGTCTAGCACTAGTAAACTAGCTTTATAAGTGGAGAATAGGCTCAACAAACACAATATGGTATCAACAATGTTAAAATCCTTCGAAACTGCATCCCTCCCCTCCTTCAAAATTATATCCCTCTCCTCCAGGTGGTGCTCTTCCATGTGTCTGCTTCTAGAATGTTTTAAAAGGTTTATGGTAGTGCAGTGTATAATTTTTCTGTGAATTGGCACACACCCAGTGGTGGTGCTGCAGGGGAAGGTGCTGGGCAGGCCAATACCGGTAGAACTGAGGCAGGAAACGTCACTCTATCCTCTAGCTCAGTGTTTCCCAGACTTTAGTTCGTAGACTTCAATTCCCAGAAGCCTAAGTCTATTCCCCAAAGCACTGGTCAGCCAGTGTACTGACTTAGGCTTCTGGGAACTGAAGTCCTTCATGGGGCATATGCCCCACTTTGGGAACCACTGCTCTAGCTGCACCAACCAACTGATACCAGGGTAGCAATGAGAGACAACAGAATGTGGGAGGGGAAGCATGCACATCCCAAACCTGCAGGAGCAAGAAAGGGTTTTTCTCTCTGCAATGGCTTGGGACATGCACGCCTCAGCTCCCCTGTTCTGTTGTTTCTCATTACTAGAGAGATGTGCTAGGAGGGCAGGGGGGAGGTGGCCGTGTGCATCCCAAACCAGGAGCAGCAAGAAAGGAGATTTCTCCTTGCCAGTTGGAGACATGCCTGCTCCCCTCATCTTGTTGTCAATTGGCGCGTCTCAATCTAGCACGGTTTTGGGACCCTCTGAGTCCTTGGTCTAAGTATAAGTCAAGTCCCCTTTTGGGACCTCATTTTGGGGGTTCAAAAACTCAACATATACTTGAGTATATATGGTAATTGTTTGAGGTCACTAAAAGTTAACTCAGGATGGGACCAGATGGCAGGAAAGGTGTGCATATGTTTAGTGTAGGGGACCAAAGACAATGAAACAGCCGAAGGGTTGGCTTAACACAGGTTTATTGCATGATGATCCGGAGGAACATGTGGTAATGGCGGATGGGTAGCTCAATATATACAGCTGGCTATACATTTGAATGTGGCTCGTCAGCAGACTATTGGTTGCTGCCTGCGTGACGTCGCAGAAGGTCACGCCCTTCTTGTCCAGGTGAAGAGGTGGCGGGAATCTTCCCACGCTGCTGATCCAGGTGAATCTGAGCCATGAGAGCTGGACGCTCGCTATTGCCATCTAGTGGTCACTAGCTCGCGTCCCCTTATCAGGTTTACATTGATACAGCTGAAGGTTATATTGTTGCACACAGAAAGGTTACATTGTTACCACATGGCTAGGTACATTGTTAAAGGCACAGCTTTACAGAACACAACATCCCTCCCCCCTAGGATGAGACGAAGTCTCTCAGCCAAGATGGCTTATTGCACGTGCGTTTGGGCCGTGATGAGGGCTGACCCCCCCCCGGGGGCGCTACTGCTTCTTTGTTCCCTGGTCCCTTGTCCTGTAATGGGAGAGGGAGACTCGTTAGCAGCTTGCCGCGGTTTGGCGGCCTTAGGGGAAGGGAAAAACTCCATTGTGGGCAGACCGGGGGCGATCGGGGCTAACGAAAAACCCCTCTTCTCGCTTGGACGGGTGGGGGACCACTCCGAAAAACTCCCCCGGTTCTGAAAATCAAATTCTAACTCAGTTGGGGTATCCGCATTTGTGGGGGAATTCCGCGAGATATGTATGGGGTCGGGTTCCTCCTCCTCAGAAAGATCCCCCAGGATATCTATGGGAACATCCCCCCTTTCCACCTCCCCCCTTGGTGGGGACCCGCGGCCCCCTTTTCCTCCCCCTTGGGCTGAACGGGTGGGGGAGAACCCTAACGCTGATTTTTTCTCTGTTTGGTCTGCGCCCTGCTCATCGGGGACCCTGCGTCGGAGCTGGTCCGTGTGCCGCCTCCACAGTAGCCCTGTGCTGGTTTCCACGCGGTACGACACGGGGCCGGTTTGCTCCACGACTACGCCCGGTACCCAGGCTGGGCCCGTGCTGGCGTAATTCCTGCAATGCACGGGTGCGCCTACACTGAAACTCTTTGTGGCCTCTAGCCCAATGTTCCTTCCCTTGTCCTCTACCCTCGTGGGGTCTAGCCTAGTAAGGATGGTGGTCAGTTTCCTACGCATTAAGAGCTCTGTGGGGGAGTAACCTGACGCCAACGGGGTCACCCTGTACCCTAGCAGAAACTGACACACTTGTAGGTTCAGATCCCCGGGGCCCATGCGCCGCAACGCGTCCTTCGTGGTGCGGACGAGGCGCTCCACTTGACCATTGGTGGCTGGGTGAAACGGGGCGGAGGTGATATGCCGAACGGCGTTAATCTCCATGAATGCCCTAAACTCGGAGGACGTGAAACAACTAGCGTTGTCGCTAATTAATGTGTCGGGTATGCCGAACGTGGAAAAGAGCCTCTGCAAATGCTTAATGGTCTGGGCCGAGGAGGTGCTCGTAACTGGGATAACCTCCAACCACTTGGAGAAGGCGTCCACGACAAGAAGAAACAGGGTGCCTCTGAACGGGCCCGCGAAATCAATGTGCACCCGGGACCACGGCCCCTTAGCCGCGTCCCACTCCCTGTGGGGAAGGCGGGCCTCCTCTGGTCTGGAGCATTGGCAACTTTCACAAGTGCTGACCATGTGCTCGATGTCGGCGTCCAACTGGGGCCACCAGAAGTAGCTCTGGGCCAGCGCTTTGGATCGCACGATGCCGGGGTGGCTGACGTGCAGCAGTTTGAGCACCCGCGGCTGAAGGGAAGTGGGAATCACCACCCGCTGCCCCCACAAGAGGCACCCCCTCTCTAGGGACAGCTCTAACTTTTTCCTGAAAAATGGGGCGAACTCCTCCGCTGGGGAGGACGCCGGCCACCCTTTCTGCACCCAGGAGCTAACTGCCGCTAACGTCTTGTCCTTCTCTGTCGCTTTGGCAATGTCGGCGGGCACTACGGGGGGCGAATCCAGCACCTCTATCATAAGAACCTGATGGTCTCGCTCCCCCTTGCTCACCTGGCTGGGCGTCAGGGGGAGGGGAGATCTTGATAGAGCGTCCGCGTGGCTGATCTCTTTCCCGGGCCAGTAGACCAACGCGTGCTGGTACGCGTTGAGAAAAATAGCCCACCTGAGCATCCTCGGGGACAGGATCTGTGGCATGGGCTTATCTGCGGTAAAAATGCCTAGCAGGGGTTTGTGGTCCGTTACAATGGTGAAGGGGCGGCCATACAGAAAATCGTGAAATTTTTTCGTCCCCGCAACTATCGCTAGTGCCTCCCTGTCTGTCTGTGCGTAATTTCTCTCCGCTTGGGACAGGGACCTGGAGTAGAATGCTATCGGGGCCTCTCTTCCGTCTTCCAGCACGTGGCACAGCACCGCCCCCACCCCCACCGGGGATGCATCACAGGTCAGGACTACCGGGCGTTTGGGGTTGAAGTGGGTCAGAATGGCATCAGACGCTAGGAGACTTTTTAGTTCACTAAATGCCCTTTCTTGGTCATCGCCCCACTTCCATGTCTTGTCTTTTTTTAGCAGTTTGTGTAGCGGTTCAGCCACTGCTGCCTTCCGGGGGAGGAAGGAGTGGTAAAAGTTGAGCAGCCCTAGGAACGACTGCAGCTCGGGCTTGGAGGTGGGGCGGGGGGCTTTCTTAATGGCGGCCACCTTGGATTTGGATGGTTTTATCCCCTCAGGAGTCACACAAAACCCTAGGAACTCAACCTCGGTCGCGAAGAAGACGCATTTGTCCTTTCGCAGTCTCAACCCCGCTTTTTCGAATATTGTCAGGACCTTCCCCAACCTCTTGGCCAATTCGACCCGACTCCCCCCCCCCCGTTATTAACACGTCATCAAAATAAGGCAACACCCCCTCTAGCCCCTTCAGGAGGCGTTCCACGAGTGACTGGAAAATTCCAGGCGCCGAATTTACGCCGAACTGAAGGCGCGTCACCTGGAACGCCCCCTTATGGGTGACTATGGTCTGCGCAGCAGCTGCGGCAGGGGACACCGTAAGCTGCTGGTAGGCCTGTGCTAAGTCGAGCTTAGCGAAACACTTTCCCCCGTGTAACCTGGCCAGCAGATGGCTGACTACCGGCACCGGATACGCATTCGGGCGGATCGCCTTGTTGATGGTGCACTTGTAGTCGGCGCATATGCGGACCTCCCCATTGGCCTTTAGTGCGGTTACAATTGGAGTTTCCCACTCCGCAGAATCAACAGGCACAAGGATTCCCTGGCCCACCAATTTGTCCAGTTCCGCCTCTATCTTGTCCTTGAGTGCGAACGGCACCCGGCGTGGTTTGAGTCGAATTGGGCGGACCTCCGGGTCTAGGTCGAATGTCACTGGGGGCCCCTTGAATTTCCCCAGTCCTTTTTTGAAAACTTCGGGGTGCGCCTCGCACACCTCCTGAATCGGGTCAGTCCCAACGGCGTGCATCCCAACGGCGTGCACCCCCCCAATAAACAAACCCAGGGGCTGAAACCATTGAGTCCCGAGGAGGCTGCAATCTCCCCCTTTAAGCACGACTAGAGGGAGAGACGCAGCGTGCTTCTTGAATTTAACCTGAAATTCTCCAACCCCCAACACTGGAATGCTGTTCCCTTGCACGTCCCGTAGTGTGGACCTCAACGCTTTGAGCTTGGGTCGCCTGTGGGGGGCAATTCTCAAAAACTCCCTCTGGGAAATGATTGAATATGAGGACCCCGAGTCAATTTCCATTCTAATGGGAACCCCTTGAACTAGTACCTCAACAAAGTAGCGGGGGTGTCCTGTGGACACGCTGAATACTGGGGCGTCGTCCTCGCTGCCGTCGGAGATGCGACCCACGCCGTCCTGCTTCCGCGTGGCCTGAGCGCCGTCCTTGGGTCTCGTTGAGCGGTCTTGTCCCGCGGAACGGTCTGCCGAGCTTCTCCGGGTCTCGCGCCTCTTCCTGCACACCTTGGCGATGTGCCCGCGGCGGCCGCAGTTGTGACACTCGGCCTTCCGAAACGGGCATTTTACGCGGTCGTGGACCGCTCCACAGCCGTCGCACCGCCGGCTCTCTTTCCGGACCCTCCAGACGTCCTCGTCACCGCTGCTCTCTGCGGACGACCTCGAAGCTCGCCGGGCTGCATGCACCGGAGTCTCTGCCTTGCTCGACCTCGGCCGCCAGTCCTGGAGTTCTTGTACCCCAGCCTTTGTAGCTTCCGCGGCCTGTGCCGCTCTGATGACCTCCTGCAACGTGGGAGGTGGCTCTTGGTTCATTAATGTGCGCTGGGTTTCGGCGTCGTTCACGCCGCACAGCACACAGTCCCGGAGGGTGATTTCGATATTCTCCCATTTGCACGGGCCGGCCGCCAGCCGCAGGGCCGCCACGAATGCGGCGACCGTCTCCCCGGGCGCTTGGACTCGCCTCCAGAACGCACTCCGAGCGGGAAACATCACCGTGGCGGGCCGGACGTGCTCATGCAGCATCTGCATGAGTTCCTTGGCCTTGAATTCGCTCACCCTCCTCGGTGCGATCAGGTCCACCAAGGTCCTTTTGGTTTCTTGTCCGAGCATCCTGGTGAAGATGGCCCTTTTCTTTGCCTCTTCCGTGACTTCGGACTCAATCAGTGCTGCCTGGAAGTCCATTTCGAAGATCTCCCAGTCGCCCGGTTTCCTGATTTCAAAACCGGTGCATGTCTTGGTCCCGTGGGCTGCCATCATCCCACCTTCATCGCCAATTTAGTGTAGGGGACCAAAGACAATGAAACAGCCGAAGGGTTGGCTTAACACAGGTTTATTGCATGATGATCCGGAGAAACATGTGGTAATGGCGGATGGGTAGCTCAATATATACAGCTGGCTATACATTTGAATGTGGCTCGTCGGCAGACTATTGGTTGCTGCCTGCGTGACGTCGCAGAAGGTCACGCCCTTCTTGTCCAGGTGAAGAGGTGGTGGGAATCTTCCCGCGCTGCTGATCCAGGTGAATCTGAGCCATGAGAGCTGGACGCTCGCTATTGCCATCTAGTGGTCACTAGCTCGCGTCCCCTTATCAGGTTTACATTGATACAGCTGAAGGTTATATTGTTGCACACAGAAAGGTTACATTGTTACCACATGGCTAGGTACATTGTTAAAGGCACAGCTTTACAGAACACAACATCATGACTGTACCAGAAAGGATCGCTTTGCAGGGGGGAATCTTTCTTAAAGTGATCCTTAGATCTGTCAGGGAATCATTCTAGCCCAGTTCCCAAAATTTACAGCCTTATAAGCTGGACAAGTAAAGCACAACATGGGCATGGATTAGGCTTGTACTGAAGTGCACTTCCCCATACGTTATGTGATCACCAGGAAATTTATTACTACTGGCCCATTCCACAAGCTGTTGAAAATCTAATCTACTTTCCCATGTGCTCAGACTCTAAACCCATCTCTACTAACCTTCTACAAGTCTGGTAGGACATCCCACTGTGGTAATGGAGTAGACCGTACAGCCAGTGACTTGACACTGAGTAAATAAGCTGACTCCCTAAAGATGATGGTCCCCCTCAGTGGAGGAAATGCCATATTGGGCCCAATGGCTAAATGAGCAGGGGAGGAACCACTCCACTATTCTGATTCCCAACTGCCATGGAGGTGGAAGAGGCCATGCCAGATGGACTGGCTGTGAAGATGCACCTTGTTAATATCCTCAAGGCTGAGGCAGTCTGTTGCAGTCACAATGTCAAATCCTGCATGTCTCATTTCTTACAAGCTGCAGGAGATGACTTCATGATCTTTAGTGTTCTTGAAGTAACGAGTAGCAGCCAGCATAACGGGCCAAACACATAACTTTATTTGGTAATCTGAACACAATTACAGTTGCGCCACAACAATTTATATACAGGTGATAATAGTTACATTTGTGCGGGAATTAACTGGATTAGTTAATTAGCTAATGGTAACCATTAGGAGAGAATGAAGTGATCCTGAACTAGATACAATTTGCACTTCTCAGAGCATATTGGCATGAACCCCCAATCTCACGTTACTTCCAACTGAAGAAGAAGACAAAATGGTGAATACATTTCATTAAATACATAACATGATCATAGTTGTGGGCCACTTCATGGCAAGCTGGGATCCACCTTAAACAAATTCATGCCAATGGCATTTTTCCTCAGGAAAAAAATGCATACTCAGATACGAGTAGCAGCCGATGAGAGTATCTCTGTTCTAACCCCTGTCCCCAAGATGCTTCCTGCTATCCTCACTAGTTTATGTCTTTGGGCCAATGTGAAACATTTTCTAAAAAGGAACAACAGATTGCAGTTTAGTCAACATTTTATGAATGCCTCAATCACAGGTGGAGTATAGAAGTACTCTTGGAATTAATAACATGTCTTCCAAGTTGATTCATTTATCTTTAAAAATTACCACAGGCAGCTGGCCCAGTTGAACATTTTCGTGTTCAGGGAATGAAGAAGCAGACGAGTGAAGTAGTGAAATTCAGCTCTTTATTAGTGGGGTTTGAACACAGTTTGGATGGGGCAAAACTTGGACTTATATACACTATAAACAGTAACAGTAACAATAATACAACAAGCCCATTGGCTAACAGAGTGTGCACATTTTTTGATCCACTTATTTGCATAAGAATAGATACATAAGAAAAGATACATTCCGCTCCTATAAACAGTAACAGTAACAATAATACAACAAGCCCATTGGCTAACAGAGTGTGCACATTTTCCGATCCACTTATTTGCATAAGAATAGATACATGAGAAAAGATACATTCCGCTCCTGTCAGAAAACACAGTTAACATACATAAGATTCTTCCCTCTAGGTAAAAACAAAATCCTTTAACCAGGATGGCAGTCTAGTTTCCCTTCTGGGTCGGACGCTTGGCTGAGCCAGCTCAGGGGCTCGTAGGATGGGCGACCCGACTGGAGTGAGGGATTGACTAGAGGGGGAAGATTGTAAACCCAAATTAAAGTCCCGTTTGTCAGAAGGAGGAGCAGGGGATCGCTCAAAACCAAAATCTAATTCTGTGGATGAATAAGACAACTCAGGGTCCCTCCTATGTGTACTAAGAGTGGAGGGCAACTCCAAACAAAATTGGTCATCATCAATAAAGGAATCCAGAGTGCTAGGCTGGAACAGTGTAGGGATACACCTGGCCAGAATAGGAGAGCATTCCACAAATTCCCCTTGAAATCGGTTCCTAGAAGACACTTCTGGGTCAATATTGGCTGGCTGCTGACTATTACCTCTGCCCCCTCGGTTTAAATGGGTGGGGGCCAACCCTAGCATTGAGTGTCTGTATTCGTCTTGTGGGTCCAGTACTCTGGGTCTCAATTGATCCGCGTGCCTCCTCCAGATCAGACCAGTGGCTGTTTCGATTCTGTAAGAAACAGGACAAGCTTGATCGATCACAAACCCAGACACCCATGTAGGGCCACCAGCTGCATAATTGTGGCAATGTATAGGGTCTCCAGACGAGAAACACTTCTGGTGTTGGATTGCTATATTTGTGCCTTTGTCCTCTACCCTAGAGGGATCCAATCTGTCCAGCAAGGATGACAGTTTCCTTCGCTGGAGCAATTCAGCTGGGGACAGCCCTGAGGCAAGGGGGGTGAGCCTATATGTGAAAAGAAACTGGCATAACTGGAGCTCCAAATCCCCTTCACGCATACACTGAAGCTCGTCTTTAGTTGTGCGCACCTGCTGCTCTACCTGGCCATTGGTGGCTGGGTGGAATGGGGCGGCAGTGATGTGCCTAATTGCATTCCTTTCCATGAAGGATTGGAATTCTGCATATGTGAATGTGGATGCGTTGTCAGACACCAGCACATCTGGAAGTCCAAATGCTGCAAACAGCCTTCTTAGGTGCATTATTGTGGTGGCTGAAGTGGTATTATGCACCCTAATCACTTCCAGCCACTTAGAGAATGAATCCACAACCAACAAAAATAGGGCACCCCTAAATGGACCTGCAAAATCTATGTGCAACCTGGACCACAGGCCCCAAGCAGAATCCCATTCCCGAGAGGGAAGATGGGATTGCTCTGGGCAAGAGGATTGACAACTGGCACAAGTGCCAACCATTTGTTCTATGTCTTGGTCCAGTTGAGGCCATCAAAAGTAGCTATGGGCAAAGGCTTTGGAACAGACAATTCCTGGGTGACTTGTGTGAAGTAGATGTAAAACCTTTTTCCTGAGAGTGACAGGAATGACCACCCACTAGCCCCATAGAAGGCAACCTCGTTCCACTGACAGTTCCAAATGCTTGTGGTGGAATGTTCTGAATTCCTCGGCTAGAGGAGAGACAGGCCAGCCTTTTTGTACCCAAGGCATTACTTTAGTCAATGTTACATCCTTGGCCATAGCTTTGGCTATATCTGAGGGGACGACTGGGGGCGAGTCGAAAGCCTCAATCATAAGGACCAGGTGGACGCTTTCGATCTCACAATCGGCTTCCCCGACCCCTGGCAGTGGAGAACGTGACAGGGCATCAGCGTGGCTGACGTTCTTGCCGGGCCTGTGCACCAAAGTAAAATCGTATGCATTTAGGAAAATTGCCCAATGCAACATATTTGGGGACAGAATTTGAGGCGTGGGCTTCCCATTCACAAAGATTCCAAGGAGGGGCTTGTGGACAGTTACGATGGTAAAAGGTCTTCCGTAAAGGTAATCATGGAATTTCTTAGTGCCAGCCACAATTGCCAATGCCTCCCTGTCTGTCTGAGCATAATTTTTCTCAAGCTTTGAGAGTGAACGGGAATAGATTGCTATGAGGGGGCTTCTCTCCTGTCATTTAGTACATGGCATAACACAGCTCCCACCCCACAGGGGATGCATCACACACAAGTACAACTTCCTTGTTAGGATCAAAATGAGTTAATACAGCATCCGAAGATAGCAGCCTTTTAAGTTCTAGGAACGCTTTCTCCTGGCAATGGCCCCAGTGCCAAACAGTATCTTTCTTAAGAAGCCGATGTAATGGTTTGGCAACTGAGGCTTTGCAATGGAGAAAAGCATGATAGAAGTTTAACAATCCTAGAAATGATTGCAATTCAGCTTTACATTTTGGCCAGGGTGCATTTCGCACAGCCACCACCTTGGAGTAAGAGGGCATGATACCTTGGGGTGTAATTCTGTACCCCAGGAACTCCACTTCCTGTGCCAAAAACACACATTTGTCTCTTCTGAGATGTAGACCGGCCCTCTCAAAACGTGAGAGGACTCGATCGAGCCTGGCCGCTAGTTTGACAGTGTCCTTAGCGGTGATCAGGACATTGTCAAAATATGACAGGACACTGGGCAAACCTTTTAAAATACGTTCTACAAGATATTGAAATATTCTGGGGGCCGCATTCACCCCGAATTGTAGTCGAGTTACTTTAAATGCCCCACTATACATTACTATGGTCTGGGCTATGGCAGCAGCAGGAGACACAGTCAATTGTTGGTAAGTCTGGGCAAGGTCAAGTTTTGCAAAGCAATTTCTTCCATGCAAGGAGGCAAGAAGGTGGCTTTCCACAGGCACAGGATATGTGTCCAGGCGAATAGCTTTATTGATGGTACACTTGTAGTCAGCGCATATCCTGACCTCCCCATTACTTTTCAAAGCAGTCACTATTGGTGTCTCCCACCCTGCGGAGTCCACTGGCACGAGGATGCCCTGCCCCACCAGTTTGTCCAGCTCGGCTTCTATCTTCTCCTTTAAAGCAATGGGTACCCGGCGTAGTTTCATCCGGATGGGCCGGATGGTTGGGTCAAGCTCAAATTCCACAGGGGGTCCTTTGTATAACCCTAAACCCTTTTTGAACACCTCAGGATGTGCAGCACAAACATCCCGGATTGGGTCAGCATCTATTGCGTGAATGCCAGAAAGCCGGATTCCCAGGGGCCTAAACCATTGGGTCCTAATAAGACAGTTAGTGCCCTGCTTAACTACAACCAATGCCGAGGAGGTGCGAATGTTTTTGAATTTGACCAAGAAATTTCCCACCCCCAGGACCAGAATCTAGCAACCTTGCACATCCTGGAGGGAAGTTTTAAAAGATTTGAGCTTGAGCCAGGAGGCAGGGGGAATTCTCAAAAACTCCCGCTGTGGGATTATGGAAAAGGTAGTACCTGAATCCACCTCCATCTTGAAGGGGATGTCCTGCAGGCTCAGGTCTGCGAAGAAACGCTCACTGACAATGCCCACTTGGCACGGCTCAGGCTCTTGTGACACTTTGGCGATGGACATTTTGTGGTGATGACTCTTCTTGGACTCAGGGGCAGGAGTTCTTTGCTTTCACTGTCGGCATACTTTAGCAATGTGCCCTCGTCACCCGCAGTTGTGGCATTCTGCGGTGTGGAAGGGGCACTTCCTGCGGTCATGCTGGGCTCCTCAGCCATCACACTTGCAAAGGATTTCTTCTCCCGATCATCACGGTTCTCTCGGTGCTTTCGTCAGACTGCTCGGACTTCTCCCTCTGCATCGCTGGACTCTGATGAAGAGGTGGAACCAGGTGATGCTGAGGAGGATGAAGATGAATTTTGCTGAGCTTGCACAGCTGAGTCGGTGGCACTGGTGGTGGAGTGGCAATGCAGGAAAAGATTGATGCCGGACCGTGCGGCCTCAGACGCTACCGCCTCTTCTAGGACAGCCTTGAAAGTTAGCGTCTTCCTGATCATAAGGCGACATTGTGCATCTTTGTCCCTCATGCTGGCCAGCAGATGGTCCCAGAGTGCTTCTTTGATGTTGTCCCACTTGCACGGGGCGGCAGCAATGCGCAGAGTGGCGGCGTAGTCTGCAATGGACTCCCCAGGTCGCTGCTCCCTTCTGTGGTAGTCCTCCCTGGCCAGAAAGATCAAGACTTCTGGCTGCAGGTGTTTCCTCAGTGCGAACATGATTTCTGTGAGGGGCACCACATCCATGTCCCTTGGGAGAACGAGGTGGGTTGCCAGCTCAAGCGTCTCAGAACCGCACTGAGTGAGGAAAGAGGAGCGATTCTGGTCTTCGTCGGTGATCTTCTGCGAGCCCATTGCGTGGCGGAATCGGTGTTCGTATGTTGCCCATTTGTCTGGAGGTGCTGGGTCAAATGGGCTGATGCTGCTGCCGTGTGGGGACGCCATCCCACCTTCATCGCCAGTTTTATGTTCAGGGAATGAAGAAGCAGATGAGTGAAGTAGTGAAATTCAGCTCTTTATTATTGGGGTTTGAACACAGTTTTTTGTTGTTCAGTCGCACAGTCGACTCCGACCCTTTGTGACCCCATGGACCATTTTCCTCCAGGCGCCTCTGTCCTCCACCATCCCCCTCAGCCCTCCCAGCTCTGTGCCCATTGTGTCTGTAATACCATCTAGCCATCTCATCCTTGGCCTCCCCCTTCTTCTTTTGCCCTCCACCTTTCCCAACATCAATGCCTTCTCAAGTGAATCCTCCCTTCTCATTTGATGTCCAAGGTATTTTAGCTTCATCTTTACTATTTGACCTTCCAATGAGCAGTCAGGGTTAATTTCTTCTAAGATTGACCTATTTGTTCTCCTCGCTGTCCAGGGGACTCTCAAAACCCTCCTCCAACACCACATCTCAAAGGCATCTATTCTTCTGCGCTCAGCCTTCCTAATTGTCCAGCTCTCACATCCATACATTACTACTGGGAAAACCATTGCTTTGACTATTCTAATTTTTGTTTGCAATGTAATGTCTCTGCTTTTCACTATGTTCCCCAGGTTTCTCATCGCTTGTCTCCCAAGAATCAGTCGCCTTTTTATTTCATGGCTGCAATCCCCATCTGCAGTGATCTTTGATCCTAAGAAAGTAAAATCTGTCACTGCTTCTACTTCTTCCCCGTCCATTTTCCAGGAACTGATGGGGCCTGTTGCCATTATCTTGGTTTTCTTGATATTGAGTCTCAAGCCAACTTTTGCACTCTCCTCCTTCAGCCCAATCAAGAGATTCTTCAGGTCTTCCTCACTTTCTGCCATTAGGGTGGTATCGTCTGCATATCTCAGATTATTGATGTTTCTCCCAGCGATTTTAATCCCATATTGTGATTCCTCCATCCCTGCACTGCGCATTATGTGCTTTGTGTATAGGTTGAATAAGCATGGTGACAAAATGCAGCCTTGTCTTACTCCTTTTCCTATTCCAAACCACTCTGTTATTCCATGTTCTGTCCTAACTGTTGCTTCTTGGTTCATGTACAGATTTCTCAGGAGGCATATGAGGTGCTCTGGTATTCCCATCTCTTTAATTACTTGCCACATCTTGTTGTGGTCCACACAGTCAAATGCCTTAGTGTAGTCAATAAAACAAAAGTAAACTTGTTTCTGGTATTCCTTTGTTTTCTCCATGATCCAGCGTATGTTGGCGATGTGGTCTCTAGTCCCCCTGCCTCTTCTGAAACCAGCCTGCACCTCTGGTAATTCTCTCTCCACATGCTGCTGAAGTCTGTCCTGTATTATCTTGAGCATCACCTTGCTGGCATGTGGGATGAGCGCGATTGTTCGATAATTTGAACATTCTTTGGCATTGCCCTTTTTTGGGATTGGGACGTATACTGATCTTTTCCAATCCTGTGGCCACTGTTTTGTTTTCCAAATCTGCTGGCATATTGAATGCAGTAATTTGACGCCATCATCTTTTAGCGCTTTGAAAAATTCAACTGGGATACCATCATCTCCACTAGCTTTGTTGTTTGCAGTGCTCTTTAGGGCCTTTATGACTTCGCTGTCCAGGATGTCTGGCTCAAGTTCAATTTCTTCATCATTGTGATTATCAGGAGTGTTGAGGTCCTTTTTGTAAAGTTCCTCTGTGTACTCTTTCCATCTTTTCTTAATTTCTTCTGCATCAGCTAGCTCCTTTCCGTCTTTGTCCCTTATCATGGTCATTTTTGCTTTAAATGTTCCCTTGATTTCCCCAATTTTTTTTGAAAAGATCTCTGGTTCTGCCTCTTTTGTTGTTTTCCTCCATTTCTCTGCACTGTTCTTTTAGGTAGTTTTCCTTATCTCTCCTTGCTTTTCTTTGAAATTCTGTGTTCAAATGGTTGTAGTTTTTCCTTTCTCCTTTGACTTTTGCGTTCCTTCTTTCCTCTGCTATTTTAAGAGCCTCATCCGACAACCACTTTGCTTTCTTACTCTTCTTTTCTTTTGGTATGGTTTTCTTTGCTGCTTCCTGCATGATGTCCCTCATCTCCGTCCATAATTCTTCCGGTACTCTGTCTACCGAGTCTAAGCCATTAAATCTGTTCATCACCTCCACCGTGTATTCTTTAGGGATGCTGTCTAGGTGATATCTTTCTGGTCTCCGTGTTTTCCCTATTTTCTTTAGTCTAAGCCTGAATTTTGCAATCAGTAGGTTGTGATCTGAGCCACAGTCTGCTCCAGGTCTTGTTTTTGCTGACTGTATGGAGGTTCTCCATCTTTGGCTGCAGAGTATGTAGTCAATCTGGTTTCGGTGTTGGCCATCTGGTGATGTCCATGTGTAAAGTCGCCTCTTGTGTTGCTGGAAGAGAGTGTTTCTATGACCAGTGCGTTCTCTTGGCAGAACTCTATCAATCTTTGCCCTGCTTCATTTTGTGTTCCAAGACCAAATTTGCCTGTTATTCCCTCCACTTTTTGATTTCCTACTTTGGCATTCCAGTCTCCTAATATAATTTGGACATCATTTCTTGGTGTCTGTTGTATGAGGTGTTGTAAGTCCTCATAGAACTGGTCCATTGTGGCTTCATCTGCACCAGTGGTTGGTGCGTATATTTGGATCACAGTGACATTGAAAGGTTTGCCTTGAAATCTGACTGACATCATTCTGTCATTTTTGAGATTGTATCCCATTACTGCTTTTCTCACTCTTTTATTGACAATTATGGCTACTCCATTTCTTCTAAGGTTTTCTTGCCCGCAGTAGTAGATATGATGGTTTCCAGAGCTGAATTCACCCATCCCTGTCCATTTGAGCTCACTGATGCCCAAGATGTCAATGCTTATTCTTTCCATCTCATTTTTTACCACTTCCAGTTTTCCTTGATTCATAGACCTCACATTCCATGTCCCTATGCAGTATTGTTCCCTGCAACACTGTATTTCTCCTCCCCCTTTCGTATCCCTCCCCCTTTTCAGATCTGCTGTGCTGAGCATCCCCTTGTTTTGCCTTTTGTTTTGGTCCATAGGGTTCTCTTGGCAAACTTTGTGGCGTGCCTTGCCGGTCTCTACGCCAGTCTTTTCCCATCACACATGTTATCACAGTTTAAACAGTTTTAAAACAAAGTATTATCATGCACAATATCACAGTTTATCACATAGTATCAAAGTAAAAGTTGAACTAATTAATGAAAGGGAAAGAAAGAAAGAAAGAAAGAAAAAGTCCACTATATCAAGTCTCTATGTAAGTCAGTTTCTTGTACAGTCACTATGTCAGTTGCCATAAGCCATCTATGTTTAGTCAACTATATTATTTCAGTTCGATTACTTATCCTTTGCATGGATAAGTTTAGATGGGGCAAAACTCAGACTTATATACACTATAAACAGTAACAGTAACAATAATACAACAAGCCCATTGGCTAACAGAGTGTGCCCATTTTCGATCCACTTATTTGCATAAGAATAGATACATGAGAAAAGATACATTCCGCTCCTGTCAGAAAACACAGTTAACATACATAACAGACACCAAAGCATGTGTCTACACACATTTAACGTTCTGTGAATTGTGCATCAGTTCTTTCTGTACCAAGAGGATTGGCATTTGGACGGCCTTGTACTGGAAGAGAAGATTAACTTTCTGTCTTTCTATTGTGACCTCAACAATTGCTGCTCTCCCAAACCCCTTTCCAGAGACTACCTTTCCATTGCCCCTAACCATTATTAATATTATTTTTTAAAAGGAAGTGAAAGTAATACTTAATCTATAAAGTCCTTAGTCTTGATGTGTAATCATTTGTTCGAGCCCTGGAACAAAATATTCATTGTTTCTTCTTTTTTTTTTCTTTTTTTTACATCTTCCTCAATGCAAGTAAGAATTAAAGTATCGGTTTTCAAAAATCTTGAGTGCCTCCAAGCCCATCCTTAACAAATGCAAATCTTTTATCAATCAAAACATAATGGCATTCTCTCTTTAGTCCTATATTTCCAGTTTCGGGGGATCATTTTGCGGGTCATGTCAAATCCATATCATGCCAGGTATTTCCACACCATGAGCTCTGTCAGATTGTGCTGGTGCTGATTCAGTAGTTATCTCATAATGAAGAGGGAAAGTGGGGGCGGGGGAAAGAAATGTCATAATAATGTAGGGGAATATAGATTCCCATTTTCTACCCTAATATTCTCAGCCACAGCATCCATCATTTCCAACCAACGGCCATACTGGCAGTGCGTGGGCACTGGTAGCGGAAATTCCCCAGGCCACGCCCACTTGACTGGCCATGCCCACCTCCCTACCCCAGGCCATAGTATGGCTGGCCAAGTGGGCATGGCCCACAGCTAGCCACAGCCACAGAGTTAGCCACGTCCAGGGTGGGGGTAGTAAATTTTTTTGCAGCGCATCACTGCATATTGGCAATGATTGATGGCAGCTATAGCCTTAACTAGCTGTTGTTTAGCACACTTGGCGAAGCTGGTATAGACAATGCAGTGTTGTTGAATTGGACTGTAGAAAATCAGGCAGAAATCCACACTCGGCCATGGAGGTCACTCGAATGTATCCACAAGCCATTCTTCCTATCTTCTTCTACCTTCTACCTTTGACAATAAGGAGAGAGGTGATTATTTGAGCAGTTCTGAGGAGATGAGTAAAACAAGTATTTTAAGCTGACAAAAACAATGTTCAACTTATATTGCTAGTTGCCATGCTGTTTCTACAACACCACAGATGTCACCAGAAAAAATTCCCTGCTCCTGGAAAAGCAGAAAAACTTGCAGGTCTATGACTGAGGAGAACTGCATTCAAATGTCTGGGAGTTGCAAAGCTCGTGGTGGGTGGCCTTTGGCTACTCATGCTCTCTCCATCATTCTCAGCTGCCTCACAGATTGCCATCAAGATTGAAAATAAGCAGAAATACAAACTCTACCACAAGCATTCTTTTCAGTGTTTTTTCTAACAAAACCAGGTTTCTTCTGGCCAAATACAAAGCTATTAAAGTGCATTAAGGTTTAAGGTACATATCTAAAACTCCCGGTTCATCAATTCAGAAACACCTCCCCTTTCCTGCCATTGCAAAGTGTGTTTCAGCTTGATGCTTGCCACCTGTAGGCCATTAACCTGATCTATGAGAGGAAAGAAAAACAAAACTTTTGACTTTTGCCACCTCATAATACAAAATGAGTTACTTTGGCACACCTGGAGTTAACTAGAGAGATTGATTGTCCTTCCTATTTAGAAGACATATGGCTGCTGTTTCATTTTAAAAAAACCAAAAAACAAGGAACCAAATGAATATGAAACACAACAGGAGGAGAAAGAGAAACTTTTTAAATAACTATTTATAGCAGACCACCTTGCAAATGAGCTTGAAACAGCATTGGTCAGCACATGAAAATAGGATGTCGATGCTATGAGCAGGTTTTGACTGCATTGTGCATGGGTTGTCAGAAGGACCATCTGCCCCACCACGCCTTATTCAAACTTCAGAGATACCATTTTAAGCCCTGATTATGGGCCCAACAGTTGTCAAGTGTCAGACCTTCTGACCTGACACATCAAGAAAGTTGAGAAAGTGATTAGGGATCATACCTGTCAAGTTTTGGATTTGAAAATAAGGGAAATTTTGGCCACACCCCTCTGTGGGTGTGGCCAAATCTGTGGGCATGGCCAAATATAGCCATGTGACTTGCTGGGCTCTAGTCATGCCTGCCACATGGCCATGAAAATGTCTGCAAACACAGACAGCACTGGCTTTTTGGCTGTAAATGGAGATGAGCACTGCACCCTAGAGTTGGATACGACTGGCAGATTTTACTTTCTTAGGATCAAAGATTGCTGCAGATGGTGATTGCAGCCGTGAAAAAGGCGACTGATGTTTGGGAAACAAGCTATGAGAAACCTGGGGAACATAGTTAAAAGTAGAGGCATCACCTTGCAAACAAAAAAATTGCATAGTCAAAGCAATGGTATTCCCGGTGGTAATGTATGGGTGTGAGAGCTGGCCCATTAGGAAAGCTGAGCGCAGAAAAATAGATGCCTTTGAAATGTGGTGTTAGAAATAGGTTGATCCTAGAAGAAATCAACCACGACTGCTCATTAAAGGTCAAATAGTAAAGATGACGCTAAAGTACTTTAGATATCAAATGAGAAGAGAGGATTCACTTGAGAAGGCCTTGATGCTGGGAAAGGTGGAGGACAAAAGAAGGGGGTGGCCAAAAATAAGACGGCTAGATGGTATTGTAAATGCAATGGGCACAAAGTTGTGTGAGCCAAAGAACCCTTTCCCCCATCTTCTTGGGGGACTTTTGTTTTGTTTTCTTTCTTGTTTACTCAGTGGCTTAAGTGACTAAGATGCTGACTGGGAGACAGAAGGTCAGCAGTTCGATTCCCGAGTACTGCAGGACGGAATGAGCTCCCGTCTTTGTCCCAGCTCCTGCCATCCTAGCAGTTCGAAAGTGATCAGTTCATATAGTGAATCCCCCCCCTCTCTCTCATATAGTGATCAGGCAACCCCCCCCATTAGTGTGGAGGAGCAAGGGATTAATTTCCCCCCCTCTCTCTCATATAGTGATCAGGCAACATCCCCCCCCCCAATTAGTGTGGAGGAACAAGGGATTCCCCCCTCTCTCTCTCATATTGTGATCAGGCAACACACCCCCAATTAGTGTGGAGGAGCAAGAGAGGAGCAAGGAATTAATTCCCCCTCCCTCTCTCTCTCATATAGTGATCAGGCAACACACACACACCCAAATTAGTGTGGAGGAACAAGGGATTCCCCCCCCCCTCTCTCTCATATTGTGATCAGGCAACACACCCCCAATTAGTGTGGAGGAGCAAGGGAGGAGCAAGGAATTAATTCCCCCTCCCTCTCTCTCTCATATTGTGATCAGGCAACACACCCCCAATTAGTGTGGAGGAGCAAGGGAGGAGCAAGGAATTAATTCCCCCTCCCTCTCTCTCTCATATTGTGATCAGGCAACACACCCCCAATTAGTGTGGAGGAGCAAGGGAGGAGCAAGGAATTAATTCCGCCTCCCTCTCTCTCTCATATAGTGATCAGGCAAACCCCTCCTTCCCACTGATTTGCCCCTGCATATATGTAGACTCCTGCTCCCAGCAGCAAAAATGAAGCAGCCTTATGGCAGGAAAGGGAAAGAGAAACTACAGAACGCCCCCCCACCCACCTTCTCTCTCTCTCCTTCCACAAGCGAAAAGCCTGCACACAGCGACCTCTGGTGGCCAGAAAAAATACTGCAGCTTCACCTGTGAGTGCTCTGGTCAGGATATTTTTTTAAAAAATAAGGGGAAATACAGGGAAATTAATAAAACGGGAGGGGCGGGAAGAGGGGTAAAAATAAGGTGTTTTCCCAGGGAAAATGGGATAGTTGACAAGTATGTTAGGGATTGTATTTTGTTTGGATTTCTGTAGCAATATAATATCCACTGCTGACTTGCTAGGCCTATCACAACTTCACCAGAGCCCTTTTTGCCAGATTGTTTTAGGGTGATCCAGGATGACCTTCAAGTCTCCTGTAACAGTCCTGTGGCACAAGGGCCACACCATACTTCACCCAATCCTAACAATCCCTTACTTTGACCTGTTACCACCTCTCACAACGTAGATGCAAGGTTGGGCTTTGAGAGGTAAGTCCATACCATACTCCATTCCAAGTCTTGGAATTCCATACCATACAGGGCATATGTGAAAAGAGAAGGACAAAGAGCACGAGGTAGACCCAGAGGAAGGTGGAGAGATAACATCAAAGATATATTACAAGAACACCAAATAACACTGGGAAAGGCCACTAGAAGTGTCAAAACAAGAACTTTGTATCTCCCTCAACACCTGGAGGGGTAAAAGAACTTCTTTTTTTAAAAAAAGTTAATAAACAAGAAAAACATCATAACAAATACAGATACTGTATATATAAAAAGAAACAAACAAACAAACAAAATCTTTAGAAAATTACATATACTGTAACTACTACATGCACCAACCACCAGTGGGACATTATAAACCTTCATTTAACTATTCTCTATACAATTACATTTTATTTATATATTTGTCCTCTCATTCCAAAAAGATAATACATCTTGCTCTGACTGTACTCCTTTCTCTAATCTATAATCTAAAAGTTCTCCCCATATTTCTCTAAAATCAGCTTTTTTTACTAATCACTTTTTAAACTTTAATTCACATGTTATATCATTTATAGCTATATTTCATATCTCTTTATATTTAACATCCATTTCAAATTCACAATCTACTTTCCACTTTTTAACAGTAATCAATCTCAAAGCTGTTACAAAAATAACAATACAGTAATATCTTATCAAAGCTGTTACAAAAATAACAATACAGTAATATCTTATCAAAGCTGTTACAAAAATAACAATACAGTAATATCTAACTGCAGTGGCTCAAGTGGCTAAGATGCTGACTGGGAGGCGGAAGGTCAGCAGTTCGATTCCCGAGTACTGCAGGACAGAATGAGCTCCCGTCCTTGTCCCAGCTCCTGCCAACCTAACAGTTTGAAAGCAAGAAATTGCAAGTAGATAAATAGGGACCACTTTGGTGAGAAGATAACAACGTTCCGTGTGCTCCAGTGTCTAGTCATGCTTGCCATATGATCACACAAACGTCTGCAGAAGCAGATAGTGCTGGCTCTTCAGCTTTGAAACAGAGATGAGACCTGAAGCCTAGAGTTGGATATGACTGGCTTTCGAGCAAGGGAAACCGTTACCTTTACTAATATCTTTCTTATTCCATTCTTTGCATGTTTCACTTTGCCAGCATCTCAATCATTTATATAAACAATATTGGAGACAAGGGTCAACCTTGTCTAGTTCCTTGGCTTAGGTTGATTTGATCTGTTACACCATAATTAACCAATACTGAGGCTCGGTTCTTTGAATATAATTGTTTTATTACTTGTGGAAATCTCTCTCCAAATCCCATAACTTGAATTAAGTTTTTTTAATGCTGGCCATTCCACCGAATCAAAAGCTTTCAAAATATCTAAAGCAACAACACCCGCTTTCAATTTCTTCTCATTTATGCAATTAATTATATTTAATCCTCACCTTGTTAAATCTGAAACAGTATTTGACTTTCTTTAATAAAACCATATCGATCAGTTCTAGTATACTCCCCTATAAACTCATTCAACCCTTTTGCAATTGTTGCTGTAAATATCTTAGTATCCTGATTTATCAATGAGATAGGTTGATATGAATCAATTTGTGTTCTAACTCTTGGGTTGCTGAGACACCAACATGCTAAAAATGGATCAATCACATCCCATGTCATGGAGAGATCATTTATACTAGCTGGGGAGACAGTGGAGGGTCAGGTCTAAAAGTAATATTTCCTACCTCTGGGCATCTGCTACTGGAAATATGTTCACTCTGCCTGTCTGAAAGAACAAGAGGGCAACAGGAAGGCAACCCAAGCTTGTCTCCACCCTGGGAGAAAGAACATGTGGCTTAATCTGCCTGTTGTTTTTGCACAGCCTACCAGGCCACATGTGGCCACCATACCTGTCAAGTATCCTGTTTTGCCCAGGAAAACCCCATAATTTAGAGCCCCTCTTCCCACTATCACATATTTTTTATAATTTCCCATATTTTAAAAAAAAATCCAGGGGCATGTAAATCTCCCATATATTGTGTTATATCTTTATTCATTAGATGTGCAGCTCATACCAGAGCAGAGGAGTGTTGGGCTCCCCCTGGTGGAGGAAGAACCACCCCATAGGCATGATTATTTCTCCTCATGGGGAAAAAGGCAGCCAGCAAGCCAGGCTTACTGTAATAATTCTACTCTAAATCTCCCCCCCCCAGTTCCCCCCTATTTGACTGTATTTCATATTATGGTTTTTTTTTCATGGAACTGTTTTTTACACTTTAATCAGTTAATTGTCTACTGTTTTAGTGTTTTGTGCCTCAATTTCATTTTTTAAAACTCTGTGGTTAAGAGAAAACCATGGAAGTATCCTGTTTATGCTGTATGTAAATATAATTGAAGCCAATTGGCTCATTGACTTCTCTTTAATACCCTCTTTCCCAGGAGAGATGGCTTTCTTGCTTTCAAACTGTTAGGTTGGCAGGAGTTGTGACAGAGACAGGAGCTCACTCCATCATGCAGTACCTGGGACTCGAACTCCAATCTTCCAGTCAGCGAGTCCAGCATTTTAACCACTTTTGCCACCACAGACCCTCACTTGAGGAAGGACTAAATGGCCTATGTACCTGATGGCTACTGAGATGCTTAGGAGGGATGGGCAACCTCTCAGTCCTGGAACTTCCCAAGGCTCTTTATATTTAAATCATATAAGAGGAATTTAAATAGAAGATACCTAAAAAAAGGGGGCTACATTCTGATAGCTATTTTCAGAGGACTGTCCTCTTGAAAAAGATCGTCTAACTTCACTAGTTGCAATTCCATAACATCTGGAAGACTATTCAGCTCACCCTTGCAAAGCAGAAACTTGGAATTCAACATCTTCAAAATAAATAAATAACCTTACCCAGAAGAAGAGTTAAAACAATATGTTATGAGAAAATTAATGTACTAGATCTGTGCTTTTATTCTATCATCTTATTTTCAAGACAGCCAGGCTGGGAGGGAGGATCTTAGCATAGCGCAGCACTGTTTAAGCTACCATTCATCAACCTGGAGCTATTTGATTACATATCCCATCATCCTACAGCAGGACATCAGGGCAGTTTCTTCCCAACTCCAAATCCCACCCTTTATCACTTTCTAAGACCTAAAGAATCTACTGATTAGGTTGAAAGAAGAGAGTGCAAAAGCTGGCTTGGGACTCAACATAAAGAAAACCAAGATAATGGCAACAGGCCCAATCAGTCCCTGGAAAATAGATAAGGAAGAAGTAGAAGCAGTGACAGATTTTACTTTCTTAGGATCCAAGAACACTGCAGATGGGGATTGCAGTCATGAAATAAAAAGCGACTGATGCTTGGGAGGCAAGCCATGAGAAACCTGGGGAACATAGTCAAAAGTAGAGACATCACATTGCAAACAAAAATTCGTATAGTCAAAGCAATGGTTTTCCCAGTGGTAATGTGTGGCTGCGAGAGCTGGACCATTATGAAAGCTGAGCGCAGAAGAATAGATACCTTTGAAATGTGGTGTTGGAGGAGAGTTTTGAGAGTCCCCTGGACAGCGAGGAAAACAAATAGGTCAATCTTAGAAGAAATCAACCCTGACTCCTCCTTAGAAGGTCAAATAGTAAAGAAGAAGCTAAAGTACTTTGGACATCAAATGAGAAGAGAGGATTCACTTGAGAAACCCTTGATGCTGGGAAAGGTGGAGGGCAAAAGAAGAAGGGGGCGGGCATAGCTAAGATGGCTAGATGATATTGTAGACGCAATGAGCACAGAGCTGGGTGGGTTGAGGAAGATGATGGAGGACAGAGGCGCCTGGAGGACAATGGTCCATAGAGTCGGAAAGGGTCGGAAACGACTGTGCGACTGAACAACAAAATCACTTTCTCTCTGCTTGGGTGGCTGAGAACACACCACATTTCAAGTAGTGAAAGGAGGAGGGAAGATAGGAAAGAAAGGGCGTTAAATCCAGTTTTGCATGCCATCAATAAGAGCAGTGGAAGTTTGTGTGGAACATGTTTATATAAAAAGGTAGGAATTATTCCCAAGATGGCAAATGCCTGCTGGTAAAACTAGGAAACATATGAACTTCATAAGGCTGTTGGGCCACAACATCCATCATTCTGCACCATCCATTATACTGACTCGCCCCCCTCCAAGTTGCTGTCCAGCAAAATCTGGAGGGCCACTCATTCCTCCTCACTTTAGACAGTGGTGTGATAAAATGCAATTTATTATTCAGCTTTTTTTGGCCTCCCCCCCCCTATACTAGCTATTATTTCTGAATGCCTTTTTTATGACACCATCTGGTTTATTTAACATTAACCTGCTTGCTTTTCCTCAGTTTTATATAAACATTTAGTCACTTTACTACCTTTTACGTATCCTTCTGCTCATAAATGCATTCCACTGATTACTGTTTATGAGGTCACATGCAAACAGAGTCCTTTGTGTCAGATCTGTGAACTCACTTTACAGTAGCCTACCTTTGTGCTTGGCCCCTCAAACTACTGTGTTCAATGGATATAAAACAATTGCAAGTGTTTGTGAAATTCCTCAGGCTAGATTTCAAAACCAGCCAGTGCAGTAAAACCTTAAATATATTTATAAGTGTTTTACTGCTGTCACAGCTAGGCTTAAAAAATAAACTTTTTTCCTGATGACATCAGCATGCCCATTGAAACAGCCAAAGCAGCCGGTTTTC
Organism: Bradypodion pumilum; assembly: GCA_035047305.1. NCBI lineage: Eukaryota > Metazoa > Chordata > Lepidosauria > Squamata > Chamaeleonidae > Bradypodion > Bradypodion pumilum. The sequence goes on along the minus strand of JAWDJD010000001.1, from coordinate 185,984,420 downwards.
CTCACTCAGAAGGACTGAATTTTCCAAAGATGCTTTTCAATGGTCTCCAGGCAAGGCACTTTAAAAAACAGCTTTGCCACACACCGCTTCTATGGGAAAGAACTGGTTGCCCATTTCCTCATAGTACCACAGGTGTAAGATTGTCCTCTTAGATGAATGGACTTATTTAATAGATCTGACCATCATTCTTCAATCACTGCATTGTAACCCACAGTGGGCTCTTGGATAAAAATTAATCGTTCACATATTTTTGGTGTCTTTTCCGGGAGACATAGAAGGAGTCGCAGTAAGGACTAACACAGGTTTATTGGTTGATGATCAGAACGAACATGTGGTAATGGCGGAGATACCTCACATTATATACAGTGGTACCATACATTTGAATCTTGCTGCACGGTAGCTCATTGGCTGCTACCGGCGTGACGTCGTCCGGGTCACGCCCATCTTCGGTGGTGGATCGGTAGCAGTTTGTTGTTGCGGGGAGTTCCCGCGGCTGCAGGTGATTTGAGGAATGAGAACCATGTGAGTTGAACACTCGCAGCTGCCCTCTATGGGCAGCTTGCTCGCGTTCCTTTAACAGCTGGGTTACATTGTGATTGTGGCCAGGTTACATTCATACATTTCTTAAAGCGACATTGTACATACATATAAAGCAACATTGTACATACACAACATCCCTCCCCCCTAGGATGGGACGAAGTCCCTCAACCATTGTGGCTTGCCGCACGTGCGCCTGGGGCGAGCAGCCGCTTGACTTAACACAGGGGAGCCTGGCTCTGCGGAGTCCTGTCCTGCAACGGAAAGGGGGGACTCGTTAGTGGCTCGGTGTGGGCTCTGGGATCCCCTTGTATTGGGGGACGGGAATGGAATGAACAGTTGGGAAGTGAACTCCTGCCTACCGTTTGAGGAGCTAGGGGTCCCCCCCAGTACGAATCTCGGGACCGACGAAGAGACCCTCGTGCCCTCGCCCCCCCCTGCTGCCGGCCTGGGAGTTCTAGGGACTGTGGCAGGCGGACTCCCCCCCGTTGCCTGCCTTGGGGGTGTGGGTCTCCGGGGAGCTGGAGCTATGGTATATTCTAACACAAAAGGACTGGGGGGACTGGAGGTACCAGGGGCTGAACTGAAACCCCTCTTCTCGCTAGGACGGGTGGGGGACCACTCCGCTACACCCTCCCTGGTACGGCAACTCATAATCATAATCATAATCAAACTGATCCCTCTCTTTCAAAGTATCCTCCTCTGTGGTTGGGAACCCAGGATACGCATTTGTATCTGCGGGTTCCGCCGTGTCTCCCCCTTGGGTAATGCGGGTGGGGGAGGACCCTAACGCTGATTCCCCCTCACTGGTGACTCGCCTTCTGAGTTGGTCGGCGTGCCTTCTCCAGAGTAGACCCGAGCTGGTCTCGACCCTGTAGGATACAGGCCCCGTTTGTTCAATGATTGTCCCTGGAACCCACGCTGGCCCCGAAACCGCGTAGTTCCTGCAGTGAACCAGGTCCCCTACCGAGAAACTTTTGGAGCTTTCTCCCCCTATGTTTATATTTCTCCCTTCATCCTCCACCCTGGATGGATCCATCCGGTCAAAGAGCGTTACCGGACGCCTCCTCATGAGGAGTTTGGCTGGGGAAAATCCTTAAGCTAGGGGGGTTGTCCTGTAGCAGATGAGGAACTGACACAGGTGGAGGTTTAACTCACCGGGACCCATGCGCCGCAGTGCGTCTTTCGTAGTGCGCACTTGGTGCTCTACCTGACCGTTTGTGGCGGGGTGAAACGGGGCAGCGGTAATGTGCCTGATGGCGTTTCGCTCAATGAACGTCTTGAACTCTGCAGACGTGAAGGTACTAGCGTTGTCGCTAACAAGGACATCTGGCAGGCCGAAACAGGCAAAAAGCTTGCGCAACTGTTTGATGGTTGCCGCAGAGGAGGTGCTGTTCATGGGGATTACCTCCAACCACTTGGAGTAGGAGTCGACTACCAGCAGAAACATGGACCCGCGGAAGGGGCCAGCGAAGTCAACATGAATCCGGGACCATGGCCCGCGGGCCGTATCCCATTCCCTATGGGGCAACCGGGACTCCTCGGGCCGAGAGCTCTGGCAGCTCTCACACGTGCCCACTAAACGCTCTATGTCCCCGTCTATCTGGGGCCACCAAAATAAACTCCTGGCCAGAGCCTTGGAGTGCACGATCCCGGGGTGACTGGTGTGCAGTAGTCTCAGCACCTTGGCCCTTAGCTTCTCTGGGATAACTACCCGCTGGCCCCAGAGTAAGCAGCCCCTTTCCAGTGAAAGCTCTACTCTGCGCCTAAAAAATGGCCTCAACTTTTCATCGGAGGGGAGTAGTGGGCCAGCCTTTCCTAACCCAGGAACTAACTTGGGCCAGCATCTTGTCGGCCGCCGTGGCCTTGGCGAGGTCGGCCGGGACAATGGGGGGTGAGTCGAGGGACTCGATCAGCAGGACTTGGTGGTCCTGCTCTACCTCGCAAGCGGGGTCCCCTAGACTAGGGAGGGGAGACCAGGACAGTGCGTCCGCATGGGAGATCTCCTTCCCTGGGCGGTAGACCAGCTCATGCTGGTAGGCGTTGAGGAAAATGGCCCATCGCAACATTCTGGGGGATAGGATTTGTGGGGTGGGTTTACCGGTAGTGAAGATCCCCAGAAGTGGCTTGTGATCAGTCACTACCGTAAACTTGCGACCGTATAGGAAATCGTGGAACTTCTTCGTTCCTGCAATTATGGCCAGGGCCTCCCTATCTGTTTGCGCGTAATTGCGCTCGGCTTTCGAGAGGGACCTTGAGTAGTACGCCACCGGGGCTTCCCTCCCGCTCTCCAACACGTGGCACAGGACCGCCCCCACCCCCACTGGGGACGCATCACAGACTAAGACCACTGGCTTATTGGGGTCGAAATGGGTCAGGACATCATCCAAGGACAGGAGTGACTTGAGCTCCTTGAATGCTTTCTCCTGCCTGTCCCCCCACCGCCAAACCGCATCCTTTTTAAGCAGCGCGTGCAGTGGCTCCGCGATCGATGCCTTCCGAGGCAGGAAGGTATGATAGAAATTTAGGAGCCCTAGGAATGACTGTAGCTCCGGTTTCGCGGTGGGGCGAGGGGCGTTTTTTACGGCCGCAACCTTTGACTCAGAGGGTTTGATCCCGTCCGGGGTTACCTTAAAGCCTAGAAACTCGACCTCCCTCGCAAAGAATACGCATTTGTCCCTCCTCAGTCGAAGATCTGCCCTCTCGAACACTGAAAGGACCCCATCTAGCCTCTTTGCTAACTCTAATTCGCTTCCCGCCGTTATCAACATGTCGTCGAAGTATGGGAGGACGCCTGGAAGCCCCTTTAAAAGGCGTTCCATGAGGGACTGGAAGATTCCGGGGGCCGAATTCACGCCAAACTGAAGGCGCGTTACCTTAAACGCCCCTTAAACGCCCACTATTGTTTGCGCGGCGGCGGCAGCCGGGTTTACAGAGAGCTGCTGGTATGCCTGGGACAGGTCTAACTTTGCAAAGCACTTCCCCCCATGTAACGTGGCCAGCAAGTGGCTGACCACGGGCACCGGATATGCATTTGGCCGAATGGCCTTGTTGATGGTACATTTATAGTCCGCACAAATCCTGACCTCCCCGTTTGACTTAAGGGCTGTAACAATCGGCGTTTCCCACTCCGCCGAGTCAACTGGAACCAAAATCCCCTGCCCCACCAATTTGTCCAGTTCCGCCTCGATCTTGTCCTTGAGTGCGAAGGGCACTCTCCTTGGTTTGAGGCGGATGGGCCGGATTTCTGGGTCCTGCTCGAAGGAAACTGGGGGCCCCTTGTATTTCCCGAGCCCCTTCTTGAAAACGTCCGGGTGCGCGTTGCACACGTCCCGCATTGGGTCAGTCTCGATGGTGTTAATGCCGGACAGTTCGATTCCCAGGGGAGCAAACCACTGCGTTCCCAAAAGGCAGCACCTCCCCCCCTTGAGGACCACTAAGGGCAGTTTCTCGGAGTAGTTCTTGAACTTCACCTTGAAGTTCCCCACCCCCAACACCGGGATCCCATTTCCCTGCACGTCCCGTAGGTGTGACCTCATGGCCCGGAGCTTGGGCCGCTTATCTGGGGGAATACGCATAAACTCCTTTTGGGACAGGATGGAATAAGATGACCCCGAGTCTATCTCCATCCTCACTGGGACCCCTTGCAACAGTACCTCTATGAAAAACCGCCGGTGCTCCAGGCCCACGCGGTTCACACCTTCCTCACTGTAGCTGGCTGCGACCTTCCTGGTGCCGGCCGCCTTCTGTTGGTGCGTCTGGGGATGGCTGGAACTCCCCTTGTCCTCGACTTGCCTGCGCCTGCATACTCGGGCGATGTGCCCCTTTCGGCTGCAGTTGTGACACTCGGCCTTTCGAAACGGGCACCTCGTGCGGTCGTGGGAAGCTCCACAACCGTCGCAACGGCGGTCCTGCCGTTCTCGGGTCTGCCGCTTCTCACCACGCTTTTTGATCCTCTGGACGTCGTCGTCCTCGCTGGAGTAGGGGTCCGCTGTCGTGGACGACTCCTTGGACGACGTTGGTGTGCCGGCGGGCGGCGTGGGGGCCCGCCAGGCTGCCTTCGCTGGTGTCCGCCGGGCCGCCTGTACTGGTGACTTGGCCCTCTCGGACGCGGCCCCTCGGGACTTGAACGGTCTAACCCCGCTCCTGGCCTCCTCGGCTGCTTGGGCCTCCCGCAGTACCTCGTTGAACGTGAGGCGTTGGTCGTGGGTCATCAGTCTCCTCTGCAGCTCCTCGTCCCTCAAACCACACAACATGTGGTCACGGAGGGCCTGTTCCAGGTCGTCCCACTGGCAGTGGACCGCCGCAAGCCTGAGGGCCGCCGCGTAGGCGGACACGGACTCGCCCGGTCGCTGGTCTCGCCTGTGGAACGCGAACCGGGCTGGGAAGATCGAGACGGGCGGCTGGAAATGCTTGCCCAGCCTCTCCAGGATACGGTCAATGGGTACCTCGTCTACCTTCCGGGGGGCCACCAGGGTCATCAGGATTCGCAGCGTGGCCGGCCCCACTTGGGCCAGGAAGTGGGAGCGCATCTTCGCGTCATCGTCGACGCCCGCGGCTTCCATCGCGTGCCGAAACTGGCACTCGTAGAGCTCCCATTGTTCAGGCTCGCTCACATCGAACTGGTACGCCTTGACCTTGGGATTCGCCATCTATCCCATCCTCGTCGCCAATTTGGTGTCTTTTCCGGGAGACATAGAAGGAGTCGCAGTAAGGACTAACACAGGTTTATTGGTTGATGATCAGAACGAACATGTGGTAATGGCGGAGATACCTCACATTATATACAGTGGTACCATACATTTGAATCTTGCTGCACGGTAGCTCATTGGCTGCTACCGGTGTGACGTCGTCCGGGTCACGCCCATCTTCGGTGGTGGATCGGTAGTAGTTTGTTGTTGCGGGGAGTTCCCGCGGCTGCAGGTGATTTGAGGAATGAGAACCATGTGAGTTGAACACTCGCAGCTGCCCTCTATGGGCAGCTTGCTCGCGTTCCTTTAACAGCTGGGTTACATTGTGATTGTGGCCAGGTTACATTCATACATTTCTTAAAGCGACATTGTACATACATATAAAGCAACATTGTACATACACAACATATTTACAGGCACTCTATTGTATTTCAAAGTCATGGCAGGTGATACCTTTATTGAACCACCAAAAAAATTACCGTATTTTTGGACCATAAGACGCACCTGACCATCAGACGCACCCAGTTTTAAAGCAGGAAAACAAGAAAAATATATTCTGAACTAAATAGGGAGCCAGAGCTGTAGCTGTAACTGTAGCTCACTTCACCTGGGGCCGAAGGCGCCCAGGAAACAAGGGAAAGCGCGCCCGGATGGTGAGGGGCTGACCCGCCAGCAGCCCCTGGCTGCAGAAGACCAGCTGACCTGCAGCAGCTCCCACAGTGCTTCCTGTGCCCCTCACCCGGATGGTGAGAGCCTGACCTGCCAGCAGCTCCAAAGAGGCAGAAGACCAGACGACCTGCCAGCAGCGGCCGCAGCTGCCTCATCATTTTGGCTATGCTGCTGGCAGGTCGTCTGGGATTCCTCCTCCTCCTCCTCACCTCTGGGACAATGAGGCTCTTCCTGAGCCCGCCATCCCAGAGTGGCATGGTTGAAAGGGCCTCACTGGACAGATGGTGAGGTCCGTTCAGCCATGCCGCTCTGGGACACAGGGCTCAGGAAGAGCCTCGTTGTCCCAGAGGCAAGGAGGAGGAGTCCCAGAGAAGCATGGCTGAAAAGGAAGGCTCTGATGGAGGAAGTGGGGCTACTTTATACAGGCTTCCTCAAGCCACAGAATAAGAAAAATGTCATTGCCAATGCCATTATAAGTCTTAGGTACTGAGACAGTCTTGACTTGCAACCATGGGTCTCTGTAAGTTCTTCAAGTGGGTCTCTGTAAGTTCTTCAACTTCACAAGCCCCAGTTACTATGCTGAAGGGTTGGAGCTGTAGGAATTGTAATCCAACAATAATTGTAGCCCAACACTTCTATCCTAGACAGATTTCTGGTTCTTTCTCCCCTCTCCCTTTCAATCTAGGTTTCTTTCCTTCACATTTGTACCACTACCCTTCTCCTTGCCTCTCCCATGTCAATTCTCTTCTCACCATAGGTTAGAGTATCTACTGCAAAACTGGTTGTCTCTGTTCCTTCAACATGTAACATACCAATTGGGACTCATGTTCACTTCTTATCTTGGTCTGAGTAAAGCAGTTTTTCATCACTTTCATCTGTGTCTTTTGCTAATGGCACTCTGGAGGATCTTTAACCTTTAATTGGAACAAACACTGTGATGAGTAAATGTTGAGAATGTGCTCATTAGTATAAATGTTGGATGTGGGTGGCTGCTTAGCAGGATAATTAGAGGTTTCCTTTTGGCTGCTCACAAAGCTCTGTTGAAAGAAAAGCATTAATTATATAACTAGGAGACCCATCAGCAACTCCTCATTAGAATGTCCAGAGGCAGTTTGAATTATAGTAACAAGTGTAGCATGCATGCATTCTGCAAAAACAGTTCCTCTTCCAAAAACATTAGGGTTGCAACAGCCAAAAAGTATTTAGTAAGAACACCCTCTCCCTCTTTTAATCTCTTTTAATCTGTAGGGGTCGGAGTAAATTTTGGTGGCAGTTTTAACACTCTCAAAAAATTCCAACAGATTAGTGAGGCATGATTTGCCCTTGCAAATGTCAAACTGACAGGTTGGTAATTTCCTGGATCACCCCTGGATCCTTTTTTGAAAATTGGTGTTACATTCGCTACCTTCCAGTCATCAGGCACAAAGCCTGATTTGAGGGAAAGATTATATATTTTGGCTAGGAGATCAGCAATTTCATCTTTAAGTTCCCTGAGAACTCTTGGATGGATGCCATCTGGTCCTGGTGATTTGCTAGTGTTTAGTTTAACAGGACGTGCAAGGACCACATGTAACCACAGCTACAGAATCCTGGGATTTATAATTTGATGATACTTAAATTTTCCACAGGTAATTCTCACTACCTCATCAAGCTACAAATCCCAGGATACCACGGGGTAGCCAGAACATTAAAATGATATAAAATGTCCAAAACTATTGTTACAAGCAAGCCTTATCAATTCATTAATGTTCAGAAATAAGCCCCATATGTAGAGGGGATCACTCTGGCTCAGTTGTCACTTTTGCCACCCTGAACATGTAGATGGCAGTGAGTCTGCATACGATACTTCTATTCATGGTGCCCCCTAGTGTGAAGTAGGACACTCATGTTTGTAGCCTTCAAGGATCCTAGAGTCTTTCTTGTTCAGACTTGCCATCCATCGCACAGTGACTGACAAAAATGGAGGCTGGGCTGGGGTTCTCCTGCTCATATGATGAGCCTTCTTAAATACTAACAACTGAATATGCTTTCAGTGTCTTCTCCCAGTTCTTCTGTAACAAAGAAATCAGTCTGATTGTATCAGCATTCCTTTCTTTTGTTGTTGTTCAGTTGCACAGTTGACCCTTTGCAATCCCATGGACCATCACATGCCAGGCTCCTCTGTCATCTGCCATCATCCATAGCCCACCCAGATCTATGCCCACTGCATCAATGATGCCATCTAGCTATCTCACCCTTTGCCACCCCTTCTCCTTTTGCCTTCGATATTTCCCAGCATCAGGGCCTTCTCTAGTGAGTCTTCTCATTTGGTGGCCAAAGTATTTGAGCTTCAGTATTTGTCCTTCCAAGGAGCAGTCAGGGTTCATTTCTTTTAGGATGGACTGATTTGATCTTGCTGTCCAGGGGACTCTCAAGAGTCTTCTCCAGCACCCTAGTTCAAAGGTGTCTATTCTTCTGTGCTCAGCCTTCCTTATGGTCCAGCTCTCACAGCCATACATTACTACTGGGAAGACCATCGCTTTGATTGTGTGGACTTTTGTTGTCAGTATGATGTCTCTACTTTTTATTATGATGCCTAGTTTTGCCATAGCTTGCCTCCCAAAAAGTAAGCATCTTTTTATTTCATGGTTGCAGTCACCATCTGCAGTGATCTTAGATCCTGAGAAGCTAAAGTCTGTCACTGCTTCCATTTCTTCCACTTCTATTTGCCAGGGAGTGATGAGGCCAGATCCCATGATCTTGGTTTTTTTAATGTTGAGTTTCAGTCCAACATTTGTACTCTCATCTTTCACCTTCATCAAGAGGTTCTTTCGAGCAAGGGTGACCTTTACCCTTACCATCTGCATATCTCAGGTTGTTGACATTTCTCCCAGCAATTTTAATTCCAGCTTGCGCTTTTCCTAGCCCTACATTACATGTGATGTACTCTGCATATAAATGAAATAAACAGGGTGACAATATACAGCCTTGCCATACTCCTTTTCCTATTCTAAACCAATCAGTTGTTCCGTATCTTGTCCTAACTGTTGCTTCTTGACTCACATACAGATTTCTCAGAAGACAGGTGAGGTGGTCTGGTACTCCTATCTCTTTAAGGACTTGCCACAGTTTATTGTGATCCACACAATCAAAAGCTTTGGTGTAGTCAATGAAACAGAAGTAGAAATTTTTCTGGTACTCCCTTGCTTTCTCCATGATCCATGTTGGCAATTTGGTCTCTAGTTCCCCTGCCTCTTTGGAACCCAGCTTGTACTTCTGGATGTTCTTGATCCACGTACTAGCTTGTAAGATCTTGAGAATGACCTTGCTGCACAAGTTTTATTCAGTGTGTGTATATAGTAGTAGGCATGAATGTTTAAAAAGATAAACTGATAGTCATGGCAAATGTCCTCTGTGCCAATTCTGAAAGTAATTTTATAAAATCTCTAAATTAATCTTTAAACTGAAAGGCAGGCAAATGGGAATGTGGGGAGTTGAACATTGTATTGTCATCTACCAAGAAAGATAATTTATGGTAAGAACTGTAGACACTGGAAGAAGTAAAATATTAAACCTCAAACTTGTTATCTGTAAAATAACAGACAGTGTGAATGCTTTCAAAATATGTGCTTAAAAGTAATTAATAAGTTACTTATCCAGAATAATACCCAACTATATGTGTATGATGTCTTATCTCAGAGCTATAAAAGAAAAATATTTATAAAATGTGTTATTATTGGCTTCTGCTATATGGATTGGAGGGACTGTCATGGCTTAGTGGTTAAGATGCTGAACTTGATGACTGGAAGGTTGTCAGGTCAGCAGTTCGAGACCCGAGTACTGCACAATGGAGTGAGCTCCCATCTCTGTCCCAGCTCTTGCCATCCTAGCAGTTAGAAAGCAAGAAATTGCAAGTAGATAAATAGGGACCACTTTGGTGGGAAGGTAACAGCATTCCGTGCACTCCGGTGTCTAGTCATGCCTGCCACATGTCCATGGCTGTGAACACTGACCTCTACAGTTGGATACAACTGACTTTCAAGCAAGGGTGATCTTTACCTTTATATGGATTGGATGAGAGACTAGTTATTCTGACCTGTACTGGATGTTTCATTTCCATAAGGCTGATTTTGTCTGTCTGGGGTACAAAAGTGACTGATAATTATATGCCATCAAGTTGTTTCTGACTTATTGTGACCTTTCTATAGTTTTCGAGGTATGGTGTTCCAGAGTGATTTACCAGTCCTTCATTATGGTAGTTCTCTAGGACTATGTAACTTGCTCAAAGCTATTGTGAAGGACGCTGCAGGAGGTACCATAGCCTTATCTGTGGCAGGGCACATACCTGTAACCTCAACAGTGAGAAAGGTTCTGAGTTCTCTTAGCAGCCCATCTCCTGGGAGATATAGCATGGATTCAATGTTGCAGTCCCTGGATACACAACAGTCTTTGAAATGTGCTCAAATACATATGGCCAAACTTCCATACTCGTTATTAGGGAGATGCAATCCAATTCCTAAGTACATATATAGCCATAGTTTAAGAGAGAGTTGTTGTGTCCAAGTATTATTTATGAAATAATATGTTTTATTTAATGCTTAAACTCAAGCCGCGCCATTTTAGAAGGCACCAAATTCAAAGAGCTGTCGTATTCAATGCTGATTCGTCACTTTGTATTTTGCTACCTTTCCGAAGGCCCACTGAAATGTGTCCATTTGTGTAACTGCCATTCTGACTCTTAATAAGCAAGCCACCTTGTAATGTTCCCCAGTCTGATTCCTGAACTGATAATAAATCACTTGTGTTTGACCCAATCCTGCTGGTCAGAGTACTTCTTAGTCATGGACTCAACAAGAGTGATTAGATATCTTTGAATAAGTCAAAATGGTATGATCAGTTAATAACAATTTGATGACATCTGCCCATACCTGTCAACCATCCCGATTTGGCCGGGATTACCACGGAATTTGACGCCGATTGACGTCATAACCCGCCCCGCGCTGCCAAAACCCCGTAATTTGGCAGCGGGGGAAACGCTTTCCATGCATGCGTGGAAGGGTTCTACACAAGTGTAAAACCCTTCCACGCATGCGTGGAAAGCGACCTGCGCACAAGCGATCTGTGCAGGTCCCGTTTTTTCCGGAGCCGCGGATTGACAGGTATGCATCTGCCAAATATCAGTTCACTTCAACAGAATTTCCTATTGCCAACATAAGGCCCTCCTCAGTGCACATTGAGGGGCATCATGTGTGTTGTATCATATGGGAGATAGTTTGTACTCTGCATTCACAATAGGCTGTCACCTACAGAGAAACCCCACTTTCTCAGATTAGCCCTTGATCTTCGTACCTCTGCATGTAGTCTGTTTAAAGCTTTCCACACGGGCCATGGTTGTTCTTGACCAGGCAGTAGAGAGTCATGTGGTTCTGCCCAGTTATCTGGTAGTTCATTGCTTGCTTTCTATAGTTCTAAAGCAGTCTGTGAGGGCTGGTTGTTCAGAAGGGCAGAACTTGTGCAGAAGTAATGCCTTGATTTTAGTCTCTGCTTTGATGGTTGGTGATCAAATAGCAGGTGTGTAGGGATGATTTAAGGAATACCTTTTACTTTAAGGAATGCCTTTAACTCTCACTGGGCTGCGAAGCCCAGGGTCAGCCCACAGGCTTGACCATAAACTCCTTGTTGACACAAACAAATCCTTATCAGGACCACCATACATCCCTCCATTCACCAACCCCTCATCCGCCCCTGACCTTCCTTATTAGCCTCTGACCATCTGTCACTCTTCCTGACAGTTACTCAACGTGCTTCCTCCAAATGTTAAACTATTCTTGAACCTGTCTTCCTCTCAGTTTTGTGACGTCTGTTCTAGGTATGAACAGAGAGGTTTGTGCTAGCAATAAAAACAAGCCACCCCGACTTGTCGGAGTCACTTCATCCTGATGCCTTGACCCGCACGTGTGTCTGAATTCATTCATGCGAGCGGCCACGATCCCTACAAAGGTGCGTTTCAGAGAAACTTGCTCTTACCCACTCTTTCTGAGCAGCACTTTCTCGACAGAATTTTGATGGAGGGATGCCAGCTAAGTAATGCACTTTTTGTATCAGGGTTGGTTTTAGGCATCCTGTGACCAATCTTGCTGTTTCATTTCAGGCCACATCCACCTGCCCTGCATGTTTTGATCTGCACCACACTGGATTAGCATACTCTCCTGCAGAGTAACATAAAGCTAGCTCAGAAGTTCTTAATGTGTCTGGGTGGGCACACCAACTTGTGCCTGTTATTTTCCTCAGAATATTGTTCCTGGCAAAAACCTGTTTGGTATTAAAGCAGTGGGTCTTGAAAATGAATGTTTGATCCAGGGTAACTCCCAGGTCTTTGGGGGTGACACAATGTTTGAGCCTGGTGCCATTCCAAATCATCTGCAGGTTTCTTGATGCCTCATGGTTTTTCAAATGAAAAGCACAGAGTTGAGTTTTTAGGCAGTTTGGCTTCAGTTGGTTATCTCTATAATATACAGTAAAACCCCGGGTTACGGACACCTCGGGTAATGGAAAACTCAACTTACTGAAGGAAATTCTGAGGAAATCACATCCTAATTTACAGGGGGAAAACCTCACATTATGGGCAGGTTTTTTTGGGGGGGTGTTCTGATGTTTCGCATGGTGGTGGGAGAGTGTTTGGAGCATTTCCACTCCAGTTTTGGAATTTTTCATCGCATTTTGGCTCTGGCAGAAGCTATCAACGCAACCAGGAAGTGCCAGAAATCCCCCCCATCCATCACCAGCTGTTTGGTGGCATTCTTTCTGCAATTACTAGGGCTGGCCACTAGATGTCAATGTCGAAAATGTGACGAATATGCACTGAAAATATTTTTTTAAAAAATCAGCTCTGGATCTCACTAAAATGCCAACATTTTTTCCCCTGTTCCAAACTCTTTCTAAAGGGCACTTTGGAATTTTTTTGCCTCTTTAGAATGAGTTTTCAACGGAAACATTATGTAGTTTTTTTGCTCTTTTCTAACCTCTGAAACACTTTTTGGTTTACAATACATTCCTGTGGGAAACCGTGCTTTGCTTCACAGAAGCAAAGCTATAAGGAAAACCCCTTGGAATGGATACATTCTGTAACCCAGGGTTTTACTGTATAGCCATTAAATTCAAAGCCTCAGTCAATTTTTTCTCAACAGCCTCAAAGGTTGCACACTGTGTGACAATTACCAGGTCATTGACATAAAGAAAGCTCCTAATGGCTTCCGGAAGTGGTTGATCATTATATGTTAAACAGTGTGGGGGCTAGCACACTGCCCTGTGGGAGGCCATTTCTTTGAATTCTCCATCAGCTGCATTGGCCTTGGAAATGGACAAAAAAAATCTACGGTTTTCCAATAAACAGCCTATGATTTTTGTGAATTTAAGATCCTTTGTGATGTGGGAGACTTTCTTCAGTAAGGCTGCATGGTTGACTACACCATAAGCTGCAGTGAGATCTATAAACACTATGCCGGTGATTTCCTTCAGTTCAAAACTATGTTCTATATACAGTATTATGTTAAGTTAAGAATTTGTGCTGTATAATCTTTGCCAGGTCTGAAACCAGCTTGCTGTGGTATAAGCCAGGGTTCTACTTTTGCAGACAGTCAGTTCAGGATTAAACGTTCATATATCTTTTATAGGTGGCTAAGCAAATAACAAAAGCAAATAACAACATAATTATTGTAGCACTTTACGTTTGGTAATGGCCCAAGTTCCTTGGCTAATAATCTGTTGAAATGGGTACACAGAAATTGTATATATTTTATCTCAACTGTCTCCCTTTGGATCCTAGTTCTGTAATGTTTCTTCTCCAGGAATAGCAATTTTGAAATCCCACGAAGAGTGTCTAGGTAGACTGAAATGATTTGAAGCTGGTTTCTGTGTAATTATCATTCCTGGCAAGACAAATGTTCAGAAACAGTCAGGGCTGTAGCCAGGATTCTAGATTGGGGGTGGGTGGGTATTTTTTCAGGAGGGGCAACAACGTCACACACACACACACACACACACACACACACACACACACACACACACCATTAGAACTTTGCCCTGGGTGGGGTGGGGGGCTGTTAGCTTGGAGGGGGGTGATCCTCCCTGGCTACGCCCCTGGAAAGTCTACTGCAAGACAGATCCAGAAGAGACAATGACTGAACACCGCTAGTTATCATCTGTAGCCTACCTACAACAGACCACTCACATGCATCATAAAGGATCTTCAATCCATCCTTGACAAGAATACTTCACTCTTCTAAGCCAATTTACTTATACAATATTTGCTTATAGAGAGCCCCCTAATTTCAAGTGACTGTTAACACACAATGATCTATCCAACACTGATATAGTGACAGGTACTGTACCTTCTACAAATCCAGATGCCAGCTCTACTCTCACATTTATTCTTGCAACACAATTACAAGATTCAGCAATGTCACACATACCATTAAGGGCACTTTCACTTGTTCCTCTGCTAATGTGAGCTATGCCACCCTTTGCCAACAATGCTCCTGTGCAGTCAACATAGGACAAAAGGGAGAATCCATATGCAAAAGAATTAATGGCGATAAATTGGACATCAGGAATGTCTATGTTTGTATTGTAGACTGAGCTTGTATTCTCCTTGTATCCCTTGTTCTGCTGATCCGATTGGCCTCTGCACTCAATTTTTCAATTTGCCCCTGGTGAGATGCCTGCTCCCTGTGCAAATCTTGCTGGCCAACATCCATAGGCTACTATGGCTCTTTTCCTTGAACTTTCAATCTCTGGTCTTGGCTGAATAGGACATCGGCAGTAGGTGAATGTTCTATGCTAGAAGATGTATTTTATTAGGACCTGCAGGTAGAAATAGACTTGTGATTGTTATTTATGATGGTTTTAATTTTAATGACTTTACATTTTAAAAAATTGACCTGGGGCTTTGGTAAAATAACTTGTCGTGGAATATCTGTTACCTTGCTAATTCACTTTAATGTGTATAGTAAACAATGCCTTGCAAAAGCTAATTACATTTCCACTTGATGCCTTTCTCCTTTTTAGTTCATTGCCTTTTGTTTCATGCCCCACAGTTTACAAGCTTGTTTTCCCTTAAACACAAGTTGGCTATTGTTCCTCTTTTCCAATGTTTTACAAGCTTCTCATGCTTTGATGTCTTCCAAGATAGGTTCTGGAGTATACAGCTTTAAGAAAGGATTAGACAAGTTCATGGAGGACAAGGGTATCAATGGCTATAATTATGGATACTTAAGGACAACCTCGGGGTTGGAGAGATAGGCAGGATATCTCTCGATGCCATTTCCAGGGAATCCTAACCAGGTGAAGGCATCTCCTTGGGAATACCCTGAAGGAAATGGTGAGCCACTGTGTGAGACAGAATGCTGGACTGGATGGGCTGTGGCCTGTTCCAGCAAGGCTGTTCTTATGTTCTTATGTACATGAGTTGTACATGATCTGTTGGCTCCACACTGCTTAGCACTAAAGGTAAAGGTCATCTGGAGTGTCATAAATTCCCCCTTCTTTGTTAGCAGTTTGGGTATGGTGAAAATAATGGTCGATTCCCCAAGTTCTGTTCTTGGGTAAGTCACTAAAGCACATATACTACAGCAGGCCTCACCTCCAAATTGAATGAGGTGCATTATCAAATAAGAGACGGCTTTGGTAGCCTTAGTTAAATAATCTACAAAAAGAAATAGACTGGGGAAACTGTGTCTCTGTTGATGCTACTGAGTCTTTTGGTAGTTCTCTGTACCATCAACCACAGTATCCTTCTGAGCCTGTGTCTGGGTAGACTCTGGAGGCTTGGTTTTACAATGACTCTCTGGAAGGACAAATTCAGAAAGTACAGTAGAATGAGGGGACTTCTGTTGACCTGTGATGTTCCTTAGGGTTCCAGCCTCATTCCCATGCTATTTAACGGAGACATGAAACTGTTTAGAAGGTTTAAATGGAGTTTGGTGCCAGCAACACACTAGTGACAAAGTAGGTATTTTACTCTTGACTAGTGCCTAACACTAGTTGTACTCTGGCAACCCGAGTTCCCTGCCCACTGGCCAGAATGGGGAAAAGGCAGCTATATTTCAATACATCTGAAAGGTATTAAATTGTTTGACATCAATGACCAAAACACAAAGAAATACTTTAAGTTGCATAAATGTACTCTTTATTCAAAAATCTATACCTCATCTTTCTACATACCTTTGTATTACTAGATGATGACAACAACGATGGTGAACCTTGTGGCTGAAGAACCTGAGAAACTGGTGTGGGATATCCTTGGAAGAACTGTTCAGAAGAGTTAAGAACAGGAAGACTTTTGCCATGACATCCATCTAATATTCGGAATGGCTATAGCACTTGAAGAATGGCCATCAAGTCTATTCTGACTTGTGGTGATCCTTCGTAGGGCTTTTCATGAATAAAGTGATCAAAAGTAGTTTACTATACAGCTTGGCCAAGGCTACACAGGCTGGCTGTTCTGTCTGGAGGCACAGTGGGGAATCAAACTTCCAGAGTCTGGCTCTGCATTCCATAGTAGTCTGGCTCTGTAGTCAGATACCTAACTGGGGGTGACAACATTGATTAAAAATATGAGAAATAATATAGGTTTGGGGCAGGCTGATTCACATTTACTTTCCATTGACCAAATGACATTAATAGGAAATGCAAATCAGACTCCCCCCACCTCCCAACTTAGGAATGGACAGCAAAATCATCTCCCCCTCAGCAAAAGTTTTTTTTTTAAAAAAATAAAGTTAACCAAATGAGGAAATCAGAGGAAATTCTTTACATGTAGTTAGGCAGTTCCTTTGAATCATGTCTCCTACAGGGCTTCATTAGAACTGCAAACAAGAAGTAAAAAAGGCTTTTCTCCTGTCTCTCTGTGTGGCCATTAAATCAAACAAACCCCAATTCACTAGTGTGATTCCACACTGAGTGAATTCATATTTCTGTCGCTGTATAGCAGTGATGGCGAACCTTTTAGAGACTGAGTGTCCAAACTCAACAGGCTGCCGTCCATGCCGCAGGGGGGGGGGGGGGTGGGACAAACTTTGTGTTGAGAAGAGGGAGGAAGTGCTCCCATTGGGCTGCTGGTCATAGAGGTGGGGTGAGTTCTGTGCTGGGGGGAGGAAGTGCTCCCATGGGCTGCTTGGCAGAGGGATGGGGCAAACTCTGTGCTGGGGCAACAGCACACGTGCCCACAGAGAGGGCTCTGAGTGGCCCCTCTGGCACACATGCCATAGGTTTGCCACCACTGCTGTAGAGTCATACCCTCAGTGAGTTATCCAACCAGCATAATGAAGTTAACTTATAACAATTTCAATAGCTAAATATAAAGATTGCAAAACTGAATTGAGCTAGGTATTGCACATAAAATTCCAGTAAAATTAGTGTAATTGTATTTTTTAAAAAATAACCTATGAAAATAAAAACGTGTTTGGTTGCTGGTGGAAGGGAAACAAAGAGAGAACCCAAAACTAATGGGCTAGACTGTTCTATGACCCTGGGATGGCCACTGATAAAACATACTCCAACCATACTCCAACCAACTTTGCTTCCATCATGAAACAAAGTTCATCATTTATTCCATTGTCCAACATTCCCATGGTAACACAAGACGTAGCTCCTTTTAATAATGTGATGATGTTAAGCAACACAACTTAACATTTCTTTATTTCCATCTTACAAATCTCACATCTCACTTCTCATATATATTCAGTTTTCATGAACCTTCAGTCTTTGTTGTTACTGTCTTCATAATCGATCTCGATTTAACCATTGTGGCAAGACCCGAATGTACTCATTACTCCCAAAGTGTACCACACCAACTCTACATTGTATGTTGTGTTTCTACTGTGAACAACACTTAAAACGTTTCACAAATAAAGGCTCAAAACTTTGTTTTTCTCAAGTGAGATACATGACTGAAATTTCTTTTCCTCAGAATAGCGTCTTCATTTCCAGTCCTAATTATATGGTTCATAAAAGAAATAAATATAGAATGTAAGACAAACATTTTGTCCAAAAAGAGAGGCAACACCACATGACTAAAATATTAAACCCTAGAACACCATGGTCCTCTACATCATGTTGGCTCTATTTTAAAAATGTATGTTTTGAAAGAGTAATAGCAAGAGATCACTTGCTCACCACAAAAGGCAACAAAGATATTCCAACTTTTAATTAACTTTTAAAATATTCCATTCTCTCTAGACCTTTCACAATAAATTAGCTTCCTCACATTTGCTATGCCTAACATCTAACTAATGCAATAACTATCTTATAGATTTTGTCAAAATGTTATTCCAGGTACAGTATATCTGAATGCTGTGCTTCCCCCTTGAAGCAATCAATGCACTGTAAAAGGGGATTTCCTTTTAAGATTAAAGCCCTAGATAGCATGTACACCCAGGGTTGCAAATTATTAATTTATAATTTATTCAAGAAATAAATATATTGGCCACTATGTTATAAAGATTTCCAGTTTAAAGTACAGAATAGTAGAGATTTAATATTGTCATTGATGTCATTGTCATTATGAGGAAAACCTCATACTCAGTTTCTCGTGTTGAAATAAAGGCTAAGGCAATACTCATGTATCAAGTCACAGTAGTCTCAATGGGATTGAATTCTGAATAATGTACATTATTTAGTTGTTCCAATATCTCAGATCTATTGTATTGTCTCAAGTAATTATATAAATTCATTCTGTGTTGTTTTTAATTATAGCAACAGCAACAGCAAGTACACTTATATACAGCCCCATAGCACTCAGAGCACTTTTTGGGCAGTTCACAAGTAATTAGCATTTTGTCCCCCAGCATGTTGGATACTCATCAACCTCAAAAGAATGGAAGGCTGAGTCAATCTTGAGCCTGTCAGATTGAGAGCAGTTTTGCTGCAGTACTGCACCTTAACCACTGTGGCTCTCATAGGGGTGAGCTATTGGAAGACTTATTGTTTTTTCATATGTGCGTTCAAATATGTTAAAAGGCTAAGAAATGTATTTCTACTTTTATAGCTTTTTACTTTCTTGAAAGATGTGCTTTTAAAGGCTAAAAGCTCTTTTATTTTTGGATTGTTATTATGGGATAATAATAATTTCATGTCAGATATTACTTTGGGTTGAAAGGATTTTTGCTGGAGAAACTCCGCTCAGGGAATACCCGAATGAGGCTCCTTTCATGTCTCCAAGTGCAGCTCTTGGGTATCGAAACCCAACCTTCCAGTCTCCAAGCTCAGCATCTTAACCACTAAGCCACCGGGGGGAGCTGAAATATACAATGCAATACAATACAATTTTAATTTATACCCCACCTTTCTTGGCCAAGGCAGACTCAAGGCGGCAACAACATATCAATGCAATACAATATAACAACATCAGTATAAAGATACAATAATTCAAAATACAATATTACCAGTGTTACAAAAATTTCATCACAATTCACATTATACAATACAGTATATAAAAATACACAATGCAAGAAGAGCACAAGCAAAAATACAATCCGATAAATACA